>OW121740.1:153210272-153810272 GCA_933228675.1 Stomorhina lunata
TAAAGTTAAGAATTTTTTTATAAAAAATAAAGAATATGAAAAAGTTCTTAATTAAGAAATTTTTAAAAAAATTTCCTATAAAAATAAGAAATTTTTTTAAAAATCTTCTGTGAAAATAAGAAGTTTTAAGAAAAATTTCCTATAAAAATGAGATATTTTTGAAAAATTTTCTATCAAAATAAGGAATTTTTGAAAAATTTCCTATAAAAATAAAAAATCCTTGAAAAATTTCCTATAAAAATAAAATTTTTTTTAAGAAGTTACTATGAAAAAAGAAGTTTTAAAAAAAAATTCCTATAGAAATAGGAAATTTTTGAAAAATTTTCTATAAAATTAAGAAATTTTTAAAAAACTTCCTATAAAATTAAGAAATTTTTGAAAAAATTTCTTATAATATTAAAAAATTTTTGAATTTCCTGTAAAAATAAGAAATTTTTGGAAAATTTTCAAAATAGGAAATTTTTGAAAAATTTCCTATAAAATTAACTAATTTTTGAAAAATTTCATATTCAAATTTTTGAAAAATTTCCTTTAAAAGATTTTTGAAAAATTTACTATAAAAAAATTTTTGAAAATTTTCCTATAAAAATAAGAAATTTTTGAAAAATTTCCTATAAAAAATTTTTGAGTTTCCAATAAAAATAAGAAATTTTTGAAAAATTTTTGAAAATCTTCAAAATAGGAAATTTTTAAAAAATTTCCTATTAAATTAAGTAATTTTTGAAAAATTGCATATACAAATTTTTGAAAAATTTCCTTTAAAAGATTTTTGAAAAATTTACTATAAAAAATTTTTGGAAAAATTTCCTATAAAAATAAGAAATTTTTGAAAAATTTCCTATAAAAAAAAGACATTTTTTAAAAATTTCCTATAGAAATTTTTATAAAAATAAGAAATTTTTGAAAAATTTCCTACAAAAAATTTTTGAAAAATTTCCTATAAAAATTTTTTGAAAATTTTCCTATTAAAATAAAAACTATAAAAATAAGAAATTTTTTGGAAAATTTCATACAAAAAATAAGAAATGTTTGAAAAATTTCCTATAAAAATAAGAAAATTTTAAAGAATTTCCTATAAAAATAAGAAAATGTTGAAAAATTTTCTATAATAATTTGTAATTTTTGATAAATTTCCTATACAATTAAAAAAATTGCAAAATTTCTTATATAAATAAGAAATTTTTGAAAAATTTCCTATAAAAATAAAAAATTTTTTAAAAATTTCTTATAAAAATAAGAAATTTTTGAAAAATTTCCTATAAAAATAAGAAATTTTTGAAAAATTTCCTATAAAAATAATAAATTTTTGAAAAATTTCCTATAAAAATAAGAAATTTTTGAAAAATTTCTTGTAAAAATAAGAAATTTTTGAAAAATTTCTTGTAAAAATAAGAAATTTTTGAAAAATTTCTTATAAAAATAAGAAATTTTTGAAAAATTTCCTATAAAAATAAGAAATTTTTGAAAAATTTCTTATAAAAATAAGAAATTTTTGAAAATTTTTTATAAAAATAAGAAATCTTTGAAAAATTTCTTATAAAAATTAGACATTTTTGAAAAATTTCCTAAAAAAATAAGAAATTTTCGAAAATTTTTTCTACAAAAATAGAAAATTTTTAAAAAAATTATTTAAAACAATTAAAATAAAAATAAGAAATTTTTGAAAATTTCCTATACAAATAAGAAATTTTTGAAGAAATTCCTATAAAAATAAGAAAATTTTGAAAAATTTCCTATAAAAATAAAAAATTTTTAAACAATTCCTATAATTTTTTTTTTCCTTTTTTTCATATAAAAATTAAAAATGTTTTGAAAAATGTTCTATCAAAATAAGAAATTTTTAAAAAATTTCCTATAAAAATAAGAAATTTAAAAAAAAATTTCCTATAAAAATAAGAAATTTTTAAAAATTTCCTATAAAAATAAGAAAATTTAAAAAACTTTCAATAAAAATAAGAAAATTTTGAAAAATTTTCTATAAAAATTAGAAATTTTTGAAATATTTCTTATAAAAATAAGAAATTTTTGAAAAATTTTCTATTTTCTATTTTTATATATTATTGATTTTAGGCTTAATATGCAAACATATGCAAAAATGTTATATATTCTTGTTTAGCTAAGACATCAGTCTTTATTGGCGATAAAGTTGGATTTAATACGATTTTATTTAAAAAAGTTTTGTTCTTGTAAATTTTTATTTTTCATATGAATTACTAACATTTGTTTCCTAGATTTAAGTTTCACTAAAGCACAATTTGTCTATGTACAACCTATTTCTCATCCAAATGCTAACAATTTCTTCTTACCACATGTTACAAATATAAACTTTTGGATTTTGTTTCTAAGCTAAAATAACCAGAAAACAACTTTAGTTACAAAATAAATATTCGTAGCAATATGTGTTTATTTAGGTACTTTTTCTCTCGGAAATCCTTCGAAACTTAAAAGTTTTGGTTTTGTTCTTAAATAAATGATATTTTCACAGCATTTTAGAAAATTGTGGCATTAAAGTTTTTCTTTTCGTAACTTTAAATCTCTCATTTGGTATGAGGTTGTTTCAGGCTTTTTGTAAAGGGTCCTTCTCTAATTCTTATCGCAAATCTGCACTTGACAACTTAATTGTTTTGTGTCTTTTTAAGCTGCCCCAACTTAAGGCCAAACAAACAAAAAGCCTCACTAACCACCAAAAATTAAACTTTAAAACTGTTAAATGTAGCCGAAATTATGGTCTTTGGATTATTTGAAAATAAGTTAGAGATAATTTTTAGATAAATGTAAAAAGAAATTTTTCAAAAATTTCATATTTTTATAGGACATTTTTAAAAATTCATATTTTTATAGAAAATTTTTCAAAATTTTCATATTTTTATAGCACATTTTTTTTTAAAAATTTCAGATTTTTTTAAGAAATTTTTTAAAAACTTCCTATTTTTATAGGAAATTTTTAAAAAATTTAATTTTTTTATAGGAAATTTTTAAAAAAATTCCTATTTTTATAGGAAATTTTTAAAAAAATTCCTATTTTTATAGGAAAATTTTCAAAAATTTCCTATTTTTATAGGAAAATTTTCAAAAATTTCCTATTTTTATAGGAAATTTTTCAAAAATTTCCTATTTTTATAGGAAATTTTTCAAAAATTTCCTATTTTTATAGGAAATTTTTCAAAAATTTCCTATTTTTATAGGAAATTTTTCAAAAATTTCCTATTTTTATAGGAAATTTTTCAAAAATTTCCTATTTTTATAGGAAATTTTTCAAAAATTTCCTATTTTTATAGGAAATTTTTCAAAAATTTCCTATTTTTATAGGAAATTTTTCAAAAATTTCCTATTTTTATAGGAAATTTTTCAAAAATTTCCTATTTTTATAGGAAATTTTTCAAAAATTTCCTATTTTTATAGGAAATTTTTCAAAAATTTCCTATTTTTATAGGAAATTTTTCAAAAATTTCCTATTTTTATAGGAAATTTTTCAAAAATTTCCTATTTTTATAGGAAATTTTTCAAAAATTTCCTATTTTTATAGGAAATTTTTCAAAAATTTCCTATTTTTATAGGAAATTTTTCAAAAATTTCCTAATTTTATAGGAAATTTTTCAAAAATTTCCTATTTTTATAGGAAATTTTTCAAAAATTTCCTATTTTTATAGGAAATTTTTTCAAAAATTTCCTATTTTTATAGGAAATTTTTCAAAAATTTCCTATTTTTATAGGAAATTTTTCAAAAATTTCCTGTTTTTATAGAAAATTTTTCAAAAATTTCCTATTTTTAAAGAAAATTTTTCAAAAATTTCCTATTTTTAAAGAAAATTTTTCAAAAATTTCCTATTTTTATAGAAAATTTTTCAAAAATTTCCTATTTTTATAGGAAATTTTTCAAAAATTTCCTATTTTTATAGGAAATTTTTCAAAAATTTCCTATTTTTATAGAAAATTTTTCAAAAATTTCCTATTTTTATAGGAAATTTTTCAAAAATTTCTGAAGCTGAAATTTTTCAAAAATTTCCTATTTTTATAGGAAATTTTTCAAAAATTTCCTGTTTTTATAGGGAATTTTTCAAAAATTTCTTTCACAGAAACATTCAGATTTTCTTTTATTACCTTAATCATTTACATTGAAAATTTATTCAACTGCTAACGAAAGGCAAAGAACCCATTCATAAAACTAAAATCTAACCACTTACATTTGAAATTATACGAAATCTGAAAAATCCTAAAATTTTTGAATAAAACCACTTTTTCTCCTTTTTAGTTATTTTATGGTCATTGCCTCTATCTGAAAAGGGTTTTTTGCTCCTTGAACAATCAAGATGGTACAAAATGGTAATTGCACTAAAGGCAGAAAATCCTTTTGTTAGATAAACAATGAAATTGTAATTTGTAGGATTTTTTCAATGTTCATGCAAATAAAGAAAAAAAAAAAGAAAGTGGAAATAAAAGAAATCTATTGCTTTTTGCACAAAATGTATAGAAAATTTATAAAATAGAAATGTAATTGGATGTAAATGAAAAATATTTGTAAAATAATGAATAAAGTATAAAAGAATTATTAAAGTTAATTACATTTAGTTAAGGTAGAAAGAGGTCAAATATGATTCAAGCAAATATAAATCGAGGCTATAAATACCATAATTTTTCTAATGGAAAATTTTTTGATATTAATTTTTTTCTCGCAAAAATTTCCATATATTTTTCTTTTATGAACCATATAATGCAGACTTCTAGTAATTACTCAAAAAGCTGAATAGGCCAAATATTTGTTAACATTTATAGTTCAATGTTGACTACCTTTATCGAGAAAAATTTTCATTAGAAAAACTTTAATGTATCCCACCATAAAACAGAATAAATTAATAAATTATTTATTCCCTTTTATTTTGTTTGTTTATAATTTGGTATTGAATTATTCATTAGCCGCTTAATTTTATACAAAATAACATTCAATATAATTTAGTATATTCCTAATAAGTGAAACTTTGTTTCAAAAAAATCATATCAGCATTTCTAGGTTTTTATTTTTTATTAAATAAAAAATTTTTCAAAAATTTTCTATAAAAATAAGAAATTGTTAAAAATTTTCAATCAAAATAAGAAGTTTTAGAAAAATTTCCTATAAAAATAAGAAAATTTTTGAAAAATTTTCTATAAAAATAAGAAAATTTTTGAAAAATTTTCTATAAAAATAGGAAATTTTTGAAAAATTTCCTATAAAAATAGGAAATTTTTGAAAAATTTCCTATAAAAATAGGAAATTTTTGAAAAGTTTCCTATAAAAATAGGAAATTTTTGAAAAATTTCCTATAAAAATAGGAAATTTTTGAAAATTTTCCTATAAAAATAGGAAATTTTTGAAAAATTTCCTATAAAAATAGGAAATTTTTGAAAAATTTCCTATAAAAATAAGAAATTTTTGCAAAATTTCCTATAAAAATAGGAAATTTTTGAAAAATTTCTTATAAAAATAGGAAATTTTTGAAAAATTTCCTATAAAAATAGGAAATTTTTGAAAAATTTCCTATAAAAATAGGAAATTTTTGAAAAATTTCCTATAAAAATAGGAAATTTTTGAAAAATTTCCTATAAAAATAGGAAATTTTTGAAAAATTTCCTATAAAGATAGGAAATTTTTGAAAAATTTCCTATAAAAATAGGAAATTTTTGAAAAATTTCCTATAAAAATAGGAAATTTTTGAAAAATTTCCTATAAAAATAGGAAATTTTTGAAAAATTTCCTATAAAAATAGGAAATTTTTGAAAAATTTCCTATAAAAATAGGAAATTTTTGAAAAATTTCCTATAAAAATAGGAAATTTTTGAAAAATTTCCTATAAAAATAGGAAATTTTTGAAAAATTTCCTATAAAAATAGGAAATTTTTGAAAAATTTCCTATAAAAATAAGAAATTTTTGAAAAATTTCCTATAAAAATAGGAAATTTTTGAAAAATTTTCTATAAAAATAGGAAATTTTTGAAAAATTTTCTATAAAAATAGGAAATTTTTGAAAAATTTCCTATAAAAATAGGAAATTTTTGAAAAATTTCCTATAAAAATAGGAAATTTTTGAAAAATTTCCTATAAAAATAAGAAATTTTTGAAAAATTTCCTATAAAAATAGGAAATTTTTGAAAAATTTCCTATAAAAATAGGAAATTTTTGAAAAATTTCCTATAAAAATAGGAAATTTTTTAAAAATTTCCTATAAAAATAAGAAATTTTTGAAAAATTTCCTATAAAAATAGGAAATTTTTTAAAAATTTCCTATAAAAATAGGAAATTTTTAAATAATTTCTTATAAAAATAGGAAATTTTTAAATAATTTCCTATAAAAATAGGAAATTTTAGAAAATTTTTCTATAAAAATATGAAATTTTTGAAAAAAATTTCTATAAAAATAAGAAATTTTTGAAAAATTTCCTATAAAAACAAGAAATTTTTCAAAATTTTCCTATAAAAATAAGAAATTTTTGAAAATAATCCTATAAAAATAAGAAATTTTTGAAAAATTTCTTATAAAACTAAGAAAATTTTAAAAAAGTTTTGAAAAATTTCCAATAAAACTAGGAAATTTTTGAAAATTTTTTTATAAAATAAGAATTTCCTATAAAAATAGGAAATTTTTGAAAAATTTGCTATAAAAATAAGAAATTTTTGAAAAATTTCCTATAAAAATAGGAAATTTTTTAAAAATTTCCTATAAAAATATGAAATTTTTAAAAAATTTCCTATAAAAATAGGAAATTTTAGAAAAATTTCCTATAAAAATATGAAATTTTTGAAAAAAATTTCTATAAAAATAAGAAATTTCCTATAAAAATAAGAAATTTTTCAAAATTTTCCTATAAAAATAAGAAACTTTTTGAAAATTTCCTATAAAAATAAGAAATTTTTGAAAATATTTCTATAAAAATAAGAAATTTTTGAAAAATTTCCTATAAAACTAAGAAAATTTTGAAAAATTTCTTATAAAAATAAAAAGTTTTGAAAAATTTCCAATAACACTAGGAAATTTTTGAAAATTTTTTTTATAAAATAAGAAGTTTTGAAAAATTGTATGTAAAAATTAAAATTTTTTAAAAAATTATCTATAAAAATAAGAAATTTAAAAAAAAAATTTCTATAAAAATAAGAAACTTTTCAAAATTTTCCTATAAAAATAAGAACTTTTTAAAAATTTCCTATACAAATAAGAAATTGTTGAAAAATTTCCTATAAAAATAGGAAAATTTAAAAAAAATTCCTACACTCAGGAAATTATTACAGTAACTGATTGTATGTTGTTTAGGAAATTTTCGGTTATGTTGTTTTCAAATGAATATTCAATTAAATTTATATGAAAATTGAATTTTAACATATTTAAACATTTGTTTAAAAAACAAACTACAAAAAAATACTGAAAATCCGTAACATTTGAAAATATCAGTTGTTTAGTTTTTATAAATTTTTTCAATTATTGTATCAAATATAATTCGTATTTGTTTAATTATTGTTTTTCCTTAAGTATCTTAGGTTTGCTTACTGAAGAAACTTTTTTAAATACTGGCCGCCTATCATGGGGTATGGCCTAAGCAAACAACAAACTTTGTTTTGTCTGTTTGGTTTTTTGATGCCTTAAAGGATATAACCTTTTTATGGTTTCGTCTTTTGTATAACGTTAATTACAAAAACAAATGAAAATTGTCCGTTGTATGGAAATTTTTCGTAGTTTTTTACCATTCAATTTTTAAAAAATAAATTAAAATTTCCGTTTTTTATACTAAAAATGTAGTTTAAATTTTTTGTCAGTATTTTTTTTTGAAAACAACTGAATATTCCGTTTTTAAAACTGAAAATGTAGTTTAAATATTTGTCAGTTAAATTTAAATGAAATATTTATTGAATTTAAATAAAAAATCAGTTGACCGGTTTTTAAATGAATATTCATTCATTTCAAATTACATTTTAAGTTAATTTTTCTTACATAATATTCTGAGTGTATAAAAGTAGGAAAATTTGAAAAATTTCCTATAAATGTAGGAAAAATTGAAAAATTTCCTATAAAAATTATGAAATTTTTGAAAAATTTCCTATAAAAATAGTAAATTTTTGAAAAATTTCTTATGGAATTAAGAATGTTTTGAAAAACTTCCAGTAAAAATAGTAAATTTTTGAAAAATTTCCTATAAAATAAGAAATTTTTGAAAAATTTGCTATAAAAATAAGAAATTTGTTTTGGTGGTGAGTATAAAAAATGTTTAAACATTTTAAAGCAATCAAAAGTGAATAATACACATTTATAATAATTTATTTAGGCTTTAACTTCATTGAATAGAATCGTTTTGAACTTAAGCTCAAAGTCTTGGCTTTCCAACAATATATAAATTTCTTGCATATGTTTGCAAATTCAGTCATTAATTCAAATCAAAATGAAAATTCTTTCATTTTTCAGATGTACATTAAAAAAAATAGAGAATTGCTTATATGTTTTCATTTTTGCCAGAACATTTTCAACATTTTAGCCACATTCTAATAACGAGAGTGGTTTGTTGGTTTGGTTTCAAAATATTCCAAAACATTTTGCTTATTTTAGGTTTTGGTTTGTTTGTGTCAGTAACATGGAGCCAAATAACATAGCGAGCGCGCGAAACCACTTTAAACCAATCAACCAAATGTCAGTGTTTACATACATTCACTCACTCATTCACTCACATTCCAACATTTGCAAGTAATTACATATGTTCTAAAGGATTTCATTTGAATGAAACATAAAAATAAAAGCGTAGTTAGTTTAAATGAAATTCGAAGTGGGTTATACCGAACCCCAATTTGTAAATTTTGTTGGATTTAAGGAATTTTTGAAGAATTTAATATTCAAGTAGAGGGTAGCCTGGGTTATATTGAGAAGTCAACTTTTGTTTTTATATCTTTATTGAAAAAAGATACACAATCTTGTTTCTACTTTACCCCAATGTGCCAGATATTGTCGCCATAAGTATTTATTAGTTTTATTCCTTTAAGCTTTACAATGATGATTATGTTATTTCCCCCTACATATGTTCATACTTATATGATTTTGTTATGGTTTTAACCTTTTAGAAGATTATAAAATAATAAATTCCTATAACATGATTCTATTTTAAATTTATGTATCCATAAACAATAGGCAGTTTTTTTTATAAATTTATTCCCTAAAATAAAGGGAAAATTTTGAAATTACATATATTTTTTTTTTATTAACAAAATTCATGATATTTTCCCCTTTAAAAAATAACCATCAAAATTTAAATCATAGAAATAAATTTAGTTTAAAACTCAAAATTTCGTAATATCCAAAAATATTACGAACAATTTATTGTATTATAAGTTAACGTTCATGACATTATGAAAGTTTCTTCAGAACTGAAATTTTGTATACAATTTTGCATTTTTATCAATAAAGCTAAAAAGCCGAAAGTGACCTGCGCCTTAATCTACATACTCTTCAAAATTAACTCTTATTTTATCTAAAATACTCTTAATTTTTATAAAGAGTAATCGTTTTTGGGAATTGTAGCATATGTAAGTTTCAACAAGTTAAGGAAAAATACAATGGAAAACATTTAATAAAGAATATATTTAGTTTATGTAAAATACACTCACATACCAATACACAATAACAATAACCCAAACACACAGTTACACAAATACAAACATACAAAATTTCTAAAATATCTAAAACTAGGGAAAATACAATAAAATAAATATTATTGTAAAAGTTATGTTCTCTAGTTAACCCCAGGCTTTTGTTGCGAATGAATTTTTAATATTTAAGTGGCTCAACTTTAATGAGAAACAACAATAACGACAACTAAAGACATAACGATTATTATAAATTCCCTTAACATATGTAGCACCTTGGGGCAAAAGCAACAACTAGGCCTCCAATTCCGAAAATACTTAAACTTGGAAAAGTTGTTATTTTTTTCAAAGCAAAAATTTGCTTTAGTTTCTTTAATACGCCTCCAAATAAGAAAATAGCAAAATTTTAAGATCATTTTAATTTTTATTATCAAATTACGAAAATCATTTAATACATTTTTTGTCATAAGAACCAAAGTGTATATGAGTGAGATATAAGAAAATTACCTTTAAAACGACCGAATACAAAATAAAGCCTTCATTTTCAAAAATAATAGATTTCTTCAAAAACTTTTATTACGTTTTTTTATTTGGCTGGGATGTACCTTTTTTGTCCAATTCCATACGAAAGTTATTTTATCTCTAATTAAAGCTTAAAGTCTCAGTTTTACAACAGCAAAAAAATCATTTGCATAAATTTGCAAAATCAAATATTTTTCTATCAAAAATTTTTTTATAGAAAATTTTTTCTATAGAAAATGTTTTTATCAAAAATTTTTTCCATAGAAGTTCGTTTATCAAAAATTTTTTCTATAGAATTTTTTTATCAAATTTTTTTTTTTTTAATTTCTCTATAGAAAAATTTTCGATAAAGATTTTTTCTAAAGAAAAATTCTTGATAAAAAAAACAAAGAAAAATTTTTGATAAAAAAATCTTCTATAGAAACATTTTTGATAACAAAAATTTCTATAGAAAAATGGTTGATAAAAAAATTTTCTATATAAAAATTTTTGATAAAAAAATTTTCTATAGAAAAATTTTTGATCAAAGAAATTTTCTATAGAAAAATTTTTGATAAACAAATTTTCTATTGAAAATTTTTCGATAGCAAGATTTTCTATAAAAAATTTTTCGATAGCAAAATTTTCTATAGAAAAATTTTCGATAGCAAAATTTTCTATAGAAACATTTTTAATAAAAAAATATTTCTATAAAAAATTTTTGATAAAAAAATTTTCTATAGAAAAATTTTTGATAAAAAAAATTTTCTAAAAAAAAATTTTTGATAAAAAAACGTTCTATGCAAATTTCTATAAAAAAATTTTCTGTAAAAATTTTCTATAGAAAAATTTTTGATAAAAAAAAAATTTGATAAAAAAATTTTCTATAGAAAAATTTTTGATAAAAAAAATTTCTATAGAAAAATTGTTGATAAAAAAATTTCTATAGAAAAATTTTTGATAAAAAAAATTTCTACAGAAAAATTTTTGATAAGAAAATTTTCTATATTTTTGATAATATATAGAATTTCCTTTAAAAAAATTTTCTATAGAAAAATTTTTGATAAAAAAATTTTCTATAGAAAAATTTTTGATAAAAAAAATTTTCTACAGAAAAATTTTTGATAAAAAAATTTTCTACAGAAAAATTTTTGATAAAAAAATTTTCTACAGAAAAATTTTTGATAAAAAAATTTTCTACAGAAAAATTTTTGATAAGAAAATTTTCTATATTTTTGATAAAAAAAAATTCTATACAAAAAAAATTTCTATAGAAAAATGTTTGATAAAAAAAATTTCTATAGAAAAATTTTTGATAAAAAAATTTTCTACAGAAAAGTTTTTGATAAGAAAATTTTCTATATTTTTGATAAAATATAGAATTTCCTTAAAAAAAAACTTTCTAGAAATAAATTTTTGATAAAAAAATTTTCTATAGAAAAATTTTTGATAAAAGAAATTTTCTGTAGAAAAATTTTTAATAAAAAAATTTTCTACAGAACAATTTTTGATAAGAAAATTTTCTATATTTTTGATAAAAAAAAAATCTATACAAAAAAAATTTCTATAGAAAAATTTTTTATAAAAAAATTTTCTATGCAAATTTCTAAAAAAAAATTTCTGTAGAAAAATTTTAGATAAAAAAATTTTCTATAGAAAAATTTTTGATAAGAAAATTTTCTATATTTTTGATAAAAAAAATCTATACAAATTTCCTATAAAAAAATTTTCTATACAAAAATTTTCTATAGAAAAATTTTTTATAAAAAAATTTTCTATAAAAAATTTTTTGATAAAAAAATTTTCTATAGAAAAATGTTTGATAAAAGAAATTTTCTATAGAAAAATTTTTGATAAAAAAATTTTGTATAGAAAAATTTTTGATAAAAAAATTTTGTATAAAAAAATTTTTGATATAAAAATTTTCTATCGAAAAATTTTTGATAAAAAAATTTTCTATAAAAAAGTTTTAATATAAAAATTTTCTATAGAAAAATTTTTGATATAAAATTTTTCTATAGAAAAATTTTTGATGTAAAAATTGTCTATAGAAAAATTTTTGATGTAAAAATTGTCTATAGAAAAATTTTTGATAAAAAAATTTTGTATAGAAAAATTTTTGATAAAAAAATTTTCTACAGAAAAAATGTTTGATAAAAAATTTTCTTTTAGTATAACAATCGACTTAGAATCACTCCCTGAGTTGTTTTTGAAATTTGACGCAGGCTCATATTTTTGGACCAAGGACCTATACTTTTTGGGCGAAATCAGATTACTATTTCGGGTACCTCCCATAGGAATTCCTTCCAGGAATAGAATTGTTGGTCCTCTACAGCCACAAATTTAGTTGTATTTTAGTAATATTTAGTACAAATATTGTTTATGATAATCTTAATGAGTGTACCTAATTTTGTGGGAATCGGCCCATATTTGACCATACCTCCCATACAAGACACATTCTAAAAATGACGTTTATATATACATAGAAGCATAAAAACGTTTGTAACTCTAAAGAAAAATGCATTTGTTTACTAAAACTTTGCTCAGGTAAATATTTCCTAAATGTAAATCAATAATCAAAATTTGGTAACAATCGATCCACAATTGACCCTAGCTCCCATATCAGGCTCCTAGCCGGAAACGACATAAATCTCGAAGTTTTGAAAAAATAGAATATAGTATATGAAGGTACATATATCTCTAAGACTTAAGGAAAACTTGTTAAATTGTTGATCCATATTTGACCTTAGTAGTGAAGGGTATGATATAGTCGGCCTTGACCGAATTTTGTCATTATTCTCAATTGGGGACTTTTTAAAGAAACTACGGCCTGTTTTAGTTTTTGGGTATTAAAAAGGTAAAAATATTTCTATTTTTCAATTAAAAGAAAGTTTAGGAAATTTTTGTATTATAAATATTTCTGTCTCTGGATTAAGGCTTTAAAATCTTTTGTTTTGTTTAACCTCAACCCTTAATTTTTATTTTGTGGTTTAAAAATTAAATAAATTAATTTGAGGGTTTTAGCAGAGAAAAAAAAAGATGAAAAATGTATTTCACATGCAAATTTCAGTTCTTGCGTTATTTTCTCAAGGAAAAATCTGAACATTTGTTAAGTTAACCAAAAATGATAATCTGTATGTTTTTTATATTTAAATTTAAATTTTATAAATTTATTTATGTGTTAGAAATTTTGTGACAAGGTTATACGATTATAAAATTTTTACGTATATTCAAAGACAAACATTAGCTGCCGAGAAGTTTTTGCGGTCTTGAGATTTAACGTCTTATACATAAATTTATTGGTTTAATAAATATTCAGATGCAAATGAAAATTTATTTTTTTGTTATTTATTACATAAAAGAGGCAAATTGTTGTTGTTGTTTCTGTCGGGAAATTCATAAATTTTTTTTATATTATAGTTAATGGCTTTGGAAATTTTCTTTTTATGGTTTCTTTTTGTTTTTAAAATTTTTCCTTTAACATTTAATTTAATGTCATTAAATAATTAATAATTTGTTTTTAAAAGTTTTTCATTGGACAAGGAAAAGTTTTACTTTGTTCTTATTGATACCCCTAATTAAATACAAGAAACTTTGTTATTTTATGTTTGTATTTTTGATTTGTGAGTTTTTTCAATTATTAATGTTTAACGAGACACATGCGTCCTAAAGTTGTTATCTCAAACTTTTTTTCAAGTGGGTCAAATTATGAAAGTTTTAATTAATTTATTCATAGTCTAGTCATAAATTTTAAAATATGTTTTTTTCTTTTCATGGTGAAGTATAGGTCCTAAACAAAATCCCGGCTTTAGATAATTTTCTAAAGCCGGGATTGTGGTTTTCTTTCTATAACCTATTTTTATACCCTTCACCACCATATGTGGAAAGGGTATTATAAGTTTGTGCTGATGTATGTAACGCATAGAAATATTTGTCTTAGACCCACCTTTTAGCAAACCAATAGGCTTAGAATCACTTTCTGAGTCGATTTAGCGAAGTCCGTCTGTCCGTCCGTCTGGCTGGCTGGACCCCCATGTAAACCTTGCAATCAAACTGCAGTTCGCAATTCTAAATATAATTTGATGAAATTTGGCACAGATCATTTTTTTGATAATGGGGCCATGGCTATTGAAATTAGTCAAAATCGGTCCATTATTTATGGTACCTCCCATAGGTCCCACTTCCCGGAATTGATATATTGGCCACAAATATCAATATTTTTTCATGCAATTTAAAACAAATATTGCTTATGTAAATTTAAATCACTGTACCAAATTTCGTTGAAATCGGTCCACATTTGACCATAGCTCCCATACAAACTCTTTTTTAAAAACGCACTAAATGAGACAAAAAATCACTAAAACGCTCGTAAATCTAAAGATAATGAAAATTTTGAGTTTATTTTTGCATACATAATTTTTGTAACAACTGTAATCAATTTGCCAAATTTCGAGATAATCGGTTCACATTTGACTCTAGCTCTCATATAAGTCCAAATAACGAAAACAGCTTAACTATATAAGTTTTGAGAAAATGTTTGTATGATGTCAAAATTTAGCAAATATTTGTCTTTATACAGGAAAAATAACACCTTTGACCTTAGCGGTGAAGGGTATCGTATGGTCGGGCTTGACCGACAATAGCACTTCTTACTTGTTAATTTTAAAATGATTCCAAAATGTTGCTATTTTCTCAATTTGAGGCCTATTTTAGGAAGTACATCAATTTAAGACTTTTGATAAAAAAATATATAAAAGCAAGTAAGAAAAGCTATGGTCGGTCAAGCCCAATATATGATACCCTTCACTACTAAGGTCAAAGGTGTTATTTTACCTGTATAAAGACAAATATTTGCCAAATTTTGAGAAAATGTTTGTTTGATCATTTTCTCAAAATTTATATAGTTAAGCTGTTTTCGTTATTTGGACCAAAATTTTTCCTTAAGTCTTAGAGACATACATACATACCTACATATACTATGTGCTATTTTTTTCAAAATTTCGATATTTAATTAGATATGGGATATGGGCGCTAGGGTCAATTGTGGATCGATTGTTACGAAATTTCGGTTATTGGTTTATATTTACAAAATATTTATCTATGTAAATTTTTAGTAATAAAATGCATTTATCTTTAGATTTTTAAGCGTTTTTGTATTTTTATGGGTATTTAAATGACTTTTGAGAATGTGTCTTGTATGGGAGGTTTGGTCAAATATGGGCCGATTCCCACAAAATAAGGTACACTGATAAAGGTTACCATAAGCAATATTCATGCTGAATATTATTAAAATATAACTATATTTGTGGCTGTTAAGGGTCAAAAACTTTATTCCGGGAAGACATCTCTATTGGAGGTGCCCGAAATAGTTATCCAAAAAGTGTCATTCATGGACCTAAATATGAGACTGTGCAAATTTCATCGAATTATATTTGAAGTTACGACCTGTTCCCTGATAACGAGCTTACATGGATATCCAGCCAGCCGGACGGACATCGTTAAAACTACTTAGGGAGTGATTCTGAGTCGATCGGTATACTAATCCATCAATGTTGGTGAAGGGTATAATGATCCCAATATTTAGATGTTTTCACAATTCAAAGTCTACTTAAGGAACTATGACCAATTTTAAAATTTAGCTGAAAAAAATAAATATTACCTAAACTTTTTTGTTTTTCTTTTAAAAAAAGAAGCTACAGCCGATTTTAGAATTTTGATATAAAAACAAAAATTGAAAATTTTAATTTTTGAAGTGGAATATCTTTAAAACCATAAGAGATAGGGTATTCATATCGCAATGTTTTTTGTAGATCTTGACCTTAGCATTTGTTATATAGTATGATTCTTCAAATCGGTTGGGAATTGACAATTACACTGAGCTAGTTAAAAAAACCGACAAAAGGGAACCCTAGTGGGTACAGACAATTCGAGTGTGCTGAATTCAATTTTACTAACCGTTTTTTAAGATTAGTTCTAGTTTTCGAGATATAGCGTTATTTAAAAAATGGAAGAGGTTGCACAATAAAAATTTGCGTAACTCGAAAACTGTTTAGGTTCTTGAACTTAGTAAATAAATTGAAATTCGGCAATAAAATTATCTTTTAGAAACATTAACTAGTTCTTTAATCCGAGCAGTCATTTTGGAAATAAATTTTTTTGTTTGCTAAAAAAATACTGTTTTTGATCACAAAAATTTCACAAATCACAAAAATTTCGATTTCAAAAAATATTTTTTGCAAAAACGACTGATCGGATTAAAAAAGTAATTTGTGTTTCTAAAAGATAATTTTGTTGTCGAATTTCAATTTATTTGTTAAGTTCAAGAAAATAAACATTTTTTGAGTTACGCAAATATTTATTTCGCAATCCCCCACATTTTTTAATAAATGGGGTTTGTGGTTTTTTAATTTAAAAGTTATTTAATTAAATCAATGTATGTGATCCGGTCTATGAAAAGGGAAAAGGCTTATGACTCAAAAACAAAATTTCGAAAAATTAGCTAAAAATTCTGAAAAAATTGCTAAATTTTTCGAAATTTTGTTTTTGTGTCATACATAAGCCACCTTTTCATTACCGGGTCAGATATATAAAAATCAATGCCACTTTTCGTTGTAACTCTATAACTCAAGGACGGACTCACCTATCTAAACCGAATGCTAGGCTTTGTTTGGACTATTTAGTATATGTTTTATGTGAAGTTTGCTCAAAATCGGTAGAGCCTTTCTTCATTTATCACATTTTTGCAACAAATTATTTTTTTTTTTTTTTTGGAGTTTATAAAATCCATGGAAATTTTTTATATTTACATACAAATTGTATAAAATAGTTTCCATATATTGTATAAACTCTATAAATTATCTTATTCTATATATATAAAAATTTTATCATCTAATGATCTTTAGCAAAGTTGTTGCGCATGAATCGACGAACATTACCAAGTAGGTATGACCAAGTTCCGGCAGGTGGCGCCACTGAAAATTACTCAAATTGAATTTAATCGTTAACTATTAATTTGATCATGCACCTATCCAAACCGAATTCTTAGGCTTTGTTTGGACTATTTAGTAGATGGTTTATGTGAAGTTTGCTCAAAATCGGTCGAGTGATTCTTTATTTATCACATTTTTTGCAACAAATTAGTTTCGTTTTTTTTTTGGAGTTTATAAAATCCATGGAAATTTTTTATATTTACATACATATTGTATAAAATAGTTTGCATATATTGTATAAACTCTATAAATTATTTTCCTCTATATATGTGACCTGGTCTATGAAAAGAAAAAAGGTGGCTTGTGACTCAAAAACAAAATTTCGAAAAATCAGCTAAAAATTTCGAAAAATTTGCAAATTTTTCGAAATTTTGTTTTTGAGTCATAAGCCACCTTTTCATAGACCGGATCACATATATGAAAAATCAATGGACTCACCTATCCAAACCTTTGTTTGGAAGATGGTTTATGTGAAGTTTGCTCAAAATCGGTCGAGCGGTTCTTCATTTATCACATTTTTTGCAACAAATTAGTGTTTTTTTTTTTGGAGTTTATAAAATCCATGGAAATTTTTTATACTTACATACAAATTGTAAAAAATAGTTTCCATATATTGTATAAACGCTATAAATTATCTTCTTCTATATATATAAAAATTTGATCATCTAATGATCTTTAGCAAAGTTGTTGCGCATGAATCGACGAACATTATTAAGTTGTATTGACCAAGTTCCGGCAGGTGGCGCCACTGAAAATTACTCAAATTGAACTTAACCGTTAACTATTAATTTGATCATGCACCTATCCAAACCGAATGCTTAGAAAAAAAAAAAAAAAAAAAAAAAAAAAAAAAAACAATATAAACCAACTCCACAAACAACATTCACATATTTTTTTTAAAATCAACATAAATAAAACCGCTACACGACAACAACAAACAAATAAAGCAAAACAGTGTTGGGCGCAATTTATAGTGTCAACACTTCGGGCCATTTCTCCTACATAATGACCAGATCAGGGCTTTTATGGCACCATCTGCTAAGGTCATTGTGTACTCTTTCCTTTTATATTTTTCTTTAGTTTACTTGTAAAATATCTGTGTTCTATTTGTTGCTGGGCGATTTGGTGATGAAGGTATAACACTGATCACCAAATAGTCTAATTAGCAACAACTAGACACTGAATTCTACATTGTAAAAGACAATACTATTTGAATTTTTCTGATTGCAATGGCGGATCGATTTCAAATAAACTTCTGCAATATACGTGGTTTAAGATCTAATTTTTTCTCGGTCTACGCTCATATTTGTCTCCATAGGCCGGATGTTTTCGCCTTATGTGAAACCCAGGTATCTGAAAATGCTGATCCACAAGACTTTCATATACCTGGGTATCACTTTCTATCTCTATTTAATTTTCATAGGGGCATTGCGATGTGCATTCGTGATGAAGTTGCGTACCAGTGCCAGCAATCATTAGGCACGCATGATGCAGAATTTAGCTGTCTCTGGGTTAAGTTCAGAATCAGGGCGCATCTTTTACATTTCGGGTTTCTTTACAGAAGTCCAAACGCGGAAAGGGATAAAACTTTATCTGGCTTCGACGCCCTTTCCGATTCCATCTCGAAGATCCTGGAGAGTTGCCCGAACAGTGAAATCGTTGTTGCTGGTGATTTTAATGTTCACAACTCATCCTGGCTTCGCCATTCGAGCAATACAACTACTGAAGGCCAATATGTTGAACTGTTCGCTGCGCACAATCACCTTGCGCAACTGGTAAATGAACCAACACACATTTCGTGTGTTGATGAGCACCAACCAAATACTCTCGATCTTTTCCTTACCTCACACCCTGAAAAGTATGAGGTTAAGGTTTTGGCACCTCTCGGAAACTCAGATCATTGCACCATTTCCGCCTCTTTTTCGTTCTCCAGGCTTCGGGACGTTTCACAATCAGCTACGAAGCGTTTAATTTTCATTTACGAAAAGGCTCGTTGGGCTGAGCTTAACGATTTTTATAGGCAATTTAATTGGAAACTTTGTTTCCTTGACAGTAATATCAATGCCATGGCGGAAATGGTTTCTAATGTAATCTTGCTAGGAATGAATTCATTCATTCCATCAAAAAGTATTTCGGTTAAAGCCAAAATAAATTCATGGTTTAATCAGGCGTGCAAACAGGCAGTCAGATCCAGAGAGAAAGCTTTCAGAAACTGGCGAAATAACCAAAGTCCAGTTAATGAATTGCTACGCAAACAGGCGAGACGTTTGTGTGCTGAAGTATTAAGACGCGGAAAAGCTCTGTACGAGCAGCGTCTTCGTACTAAAGTTCTTGATGCTCCTCGGGGCAGCAAGAGCTTTTGGTCATTCGTTAAAAGAGTTAAGAATAGTGCTAGTTCTTCAATTCCTACTCTTTTGAAGGATGACCAAGTATTTACCAACCCGGTTGATAAAGCCAACCTTCTAGCTGAATTATTTGCAAGTAATTCACTCTTGCCGGAAAGCGACCAACCACTGCCAGGGCTTGAAAGGGTATCTGTAACTATGCCAACGATATTTTTTCGAGCTCGTGCAGTTAAGAGGGTTTTATCGAATCTCAACATAAACAAGTCTTCAGGGCCGGATGGTATTCCAGCGCTGGTCTTGAAGCAGTGCTCTTCGACGCTAGCTCGTCCATTAGCAAACCTCTTCAGTACCTTATACCATGCCGGTGAATTTCCTATGTGTTGGAAGGTTGCTAATGTAACGCCAATCCCTAAAAAGGGTGAGGCTAACAACCCTGACAATTACCGACCAATAGCGATTTGTTCAGCACTTTCCAAAGTAATGGAGAGTATGGTAAATTACCATCTGGTTAAATATTTAGAGTCTTACAACTTACTTAGCGACCGTCAGTATGGATTTCGTAGGGGGCGCTCTACGGGGGACTTACTAGCATTCCTATCAGAAAAATGGTGCCGTTCCATTCACCATTTTGGCGAAAGTAAAGTTGTGGCTCTTGATATTTCCAAGGCGTTCGATAGAGTGTGGCATGGTGCACTTTTATCAAAACTTGTTGCCTTTGGTGTCGGTAATACCTTCTCTCGATTTATATCGTGCTTTCTCAGGGATCGTACTATAAGAGTTGTTGTAGATGGGGTCTCATCAAACGAGTTCAAGATCAATTCAGGGGTACCGCAAGGCTCTGTTCTTTCTCCTACTCTATTTCTTATATTCATTAACGACCTTCTATGTCAAACTTCCAATCCTATCTATTCTTTTGCAGATGATAGTAACATTTGCCATTCGTATTCATTTAATCATAGACCGGATCTTCCGCAGATTGTGGCTATGAGACAAAACATGAATGAATCATTAAATCGCGATCTCGAAACCGTTTCCAAATGGGGACGTGTAAATAGAGTCGACTTTAATGCACGCAAGACCCAGTGTTGTATGCTTACGCATAAACGCACGGCAGATCATGTTACTTCATCTGTATCCATGGATGGTGTAAATATTCAGGAATCAGATGCTCTTGATGTTCTGGGCATGAGAATTCAATGTGATGTCCGTTGGACTAAGCACATCTTTCAAGTGTCGAAAGAAGCATTCAAGTGCCTAGGTTTTCTAAAACGGTGTAAGAGATACTTCACTCCAACTGATCTCCTTAAAATTTACACCACCTATATCCGACCAAAAATGGAATACAACTCTCATGTATGGGCCGGTGCTTCAAAGTCTATTTCGGAGCTTCTCGACCGCGTACAGGGGAGGGCGAAAGTGCTTATCGGTGACAGTAGGGTATCCAACTCTATTGACTCACTGGAGCACCGCCGCAATGTGGGTTGTATAACACTGTTCTATCGGTACTACTTTGGAATGTGTTCTAACGATATCAGGGACCTCGTTCCCGAAACCCGAAGATTCTTACGCAGCACACGTCAATCCGTTAGATCACATGCATTTGTGGTTGATTGTCCAGTGGACCGAACAACACACTATAGAGAAAATTCGTTCTTTAGCCGTACAGTACGTATGTGGAACTCACTTCCCGCAGAAGTTTTTCCTGACAGTTGCAATATAGGAAAATTCAAATCTAATGTCCACAAACACTACTCCCTCTTCCCTCCTTCCCACAACCTATTTTCCTAGTTCCAACACAATGCATAGCATAAGTAGGGGTCATCCCCTGAGTGCTGGTCCTAAATAAAAAAAAAAAAAAAAAAAAAAAAAATGCTACGATATTTAGCTTTAGTTGTTTCACATGAGCCGACGAGGGTTTCTATGTTGGTAGAACTAATTCCCAACAGGTGGCGCCACAGAAAATTTCTCAAAATTAATTAAATCATAAACTGTGCGTTGGATCATGCTATTATTTTTAGCAAAGTTGTTGCGCATAAGCCGACAAAAGTTTAAAATTGGTGCGACTAATTTTCGCCAGATGACGCCAAATCTAAATTAATTAAGTAAAAATTAATTGAGTCGTAAATTGTGCATTTGATCATGCTATGGTCTTTAGCAAAGTTGTTGAGCATGACTCGATGGAGGTTTCTAATGTCATGCCTTCAAATTTATTTTAGTTGGTGCCGCAGCGTACAGCTAGTTTTACTTTTACTATAAGTAAAAATTAAAATAAATTTTAAATTGAAAATTTCTATAGACCTAAAATTCAGAAAAAAAAAATAGAAATTCCTTGTAAAATTTTAATAGCAAAATTAAATGACATATAAATGATGTTTATACTGTAATTAAATGTAAATGACAATATCAATATCATACTCATTTCAGTTATAATTTTTAAAATTTTCTTCTTAACTCCAGTAATTATTTTTTCTTATATCCTTCCCATTATTGATTTTTAAACTTTGTCTCCAGAAAATTACTTCGATATTAATATAATGTCATTAAGGCAAGTAAAGCAATTAAAAAGCTTTACTTTTAACATCAAAACTCGAAGTCAATGTCGATGTCGATGATGCACAACGAATTTTCAGAGCAATTAATTTCTTCTATAATTAAATCAATTTAAAACTTTATGTCAAAAGACTCAATATCACTGTCATGACTCATGAGCTGATGCAAAACATATTTTAGCATCTGTTGTCTTTAGATACTAAAGGGCAAATGTTGCAAATTTATTTTTATTTAAACTAAAGCTGTGAAATGGGTGTAGCCGCACACATTCACTTTCACTTACTTTGACTAGGAACTAGTTCACACTTTGCTACAACGACCTCCAGGGCTATAAAAAAATGATAATAGTAGAAAAACATTTGCAGCTGATAAAAACTGTGTATTAGAGATCTGCACTAAGTCATTTTAAACTAGTTTCAAGCTAAAATGTATCGGGTGCATGTAAAAGCTTTTGGATGCGATTTGAAATAAGCTTTTTTCTATTGGATGCCTTTTTAAGAAACTATGGTAAATTTTGTTTATATATAAAAAGAAAATGATCCCAATATTTTCCTAATTTCTTAACGAAAACCTATTTTATTTTTTTTACATCGACGGCGTGTTAATGCTTATCACTGTGGTAAATAATAGCTTTAATAGAAAATTATATTTACAGAATTTGATGTTGCCGTGACAGGACTTGAACCTAGGCAGAATATGTTATATTATGCTCTTAATGAAAGATGACTCAGCAGTTTAAGATGACACAGCAGTTCAGTACTTAAGATGACTAAGGTATCACAGCAGTTAAAGATGACTCATCAGTTCAAGATGATTCAGCAATTTAAGATGACTCAGCAGTTTGATATAACTCTACAGTTCTAAATGACTCAACATTTCAAGATGACTCAACAGTTTGAGACGACTCAGCAGTTTGATATGACTCTACAGTTCTAAATGACTCAGCATTTCAAGATGACTCAATAGTTTGAGATGACTCAATAGTTTGAGATGAATCAGTAGTTTGAGATGATTCAGGAGTTCAGTAAATATCTTATGTACGAGTTGGGCTTCCAGGACATACCAATAAACTACAGGTTTGGATGACTCAACAGCTTGTGATGACTCAGCAGTTCAAGATTAGTTAGTACTTTAAGATGGCTCTGCAGTTGATGATGTCTTGAGCAGTTCAATGTAACACAGCAGTTAAAGATGACTCATTAGTCCAAGATGATTCAGCAATTTAAGATGACTCAGCAGTTTGATATGACTCAACAGTTCGAAATGATTTTATGATGTTTCCCCAGTTTGTAATGCCTCAATATCCGGATAATACCAATCATTTTGAGATGACTCAATAGTTTGAGATGAATCAGTAATTCGTGATGACTCAGGAGTTCAGTAAATATATATATCTAATGTAGAAGTTAGGCTTTCGAGACATACCAATAAAATATCGAGGAGATGAGTTAGCAAGACTTGGGACTACATTAGAGGTTACACCGCAGATTAAGATGACTCATCAGTTCAAGATTAGTCAGTACTAATGGATGACTCTGCAGTTTGTGATGACTGTGCAGTTCAAGGTGACATAGCACTTAAAGATCACTCATCACTTCAAGATGATTCTTCAATATAAGATGACTCAGCTCTTTCATATAACTCGGCAGTTCGAAATAACTCAGCATTTTGAGATAATTCAGCAGTTTGTAATACCTCGATATCAATAGACTTGGCATTTTGAGATCAACACAAACTAATAAACTTAAGATGACTCAATATTTCAAGATGACTCAGAATTTCAGTATATAAATATATATCTTATGTAGGAGTTAAGCTTCCTAAACATACCAATAAGCCATCGAGGAGACGAGTAAGCAAGACTTGGAACGACCTTACAACTGGCTCAGTAGTTTGTAATGCCTTATCATCTTAATAAGACTTAGCATTTTCAGATGACTCAGTAGTTAGAGTTAACTCAGGAGTTCTGTAAATATCCTATGTAGGAGTTAGTTAAATAAATAAACTATCAAGAAGACGAGTTAGCAAGACTATTAACATGCATGCAAGATATACAGTTTTACATAAGTTACCTTTGCATAAGCTTTGGTAAAGAGTAGTCAATAAAACATTTTCTTTCTAATTGTCCTGGACTCTCATTCAGTAGGAGGCTAAGTCTGGGGCTCTTTTTTATACCCTTCACTACCATAGGTGGAAAGGGTATTATAAGTTTGTGCTGATGTATGTAACGCATGGAAATATTTGTCTTAGACCCAACTTTTAGTATACCAATAGGCTTAGAATCACTTTCTGAGTCGATTTAGCGATGTCCGTCCGTCCGTCCGTCCGTCCGTCTGGCTGGACCCCTTGTAAACCTTGTAATCAAACTACAGGTCGCAATTCTAAAGATAATTTGATGAAATTTGGCAAAGATCATTTTTTTAATAATGGCTATTGAAATTCGTCAAAATCGGTTCATTATTTATGGTACCTCCCATAGGTCCCACTTCCCGGAATTGATATATTGGCCACAAATATCAATATTTTTTCATGAAATTTAAATCAAATACTGCTTATGTCAACCAAAATCACTGTACCAAATTTAGTTAAAATTGGTCCACATTTGACCATAGCTCCCATACAAACTTTTCTTTAAAAACGCACTAAATGAGACAAAAATCACTAAAAAGCTCGTAAATCTGAAGATAATTTGAATTTTAAGTTTATTTTTTACATACATAATTTTTGTACTGTAATCAATTTGCAAATAATCAGTCTACATTTGACTCTAGCTCTCATATAAGTCCAAATGTCGGAAGCAGCTTAAATATAAAAGTTTTGAGAAAATGTTTGTATGATGGCAAAATTTAGCAAATATTTGTCTTTATACAGAAAAAATAACACTTTTGACCTTAGTGGTGAAGGGTATCGTATGGTCGGGCTTGACCAACTATAGTGCTTTCTTACTTGTTCTTTATAAACTTTTGTGATCTGCCCACTTAAGGTTTTTTAAAACAATCCGTATGGTTCAAGGGATAGAGTCATTGATATACTTTTACTGCTTATCCAATAAATCTTAAAATTATACGTTTTACAAAAAGTTAATTTGAAATTTATTATCATTTTTCATGTTACCAATTTTTTTTTTCTAAATTACTTTAATATTGATTTGATTTTTCATTTCATCAAAATCAACCTATTTGCCTATTATTTTTCATTTTTGAAAAAAAAATCTTTGTAACACGTTGACATTTTTAATCCACAGAAGAACACAAACCATTCATTCATTTACACGGCTCATTCCCTTTGAGATTCATTTAATGCCAGCGCCTGAGTAATGACTCCATCAAATATCAAGTAAACGTGGAATAAAAATGCCTTTATTAATGGAACTACGACTTTTCTACAATGTTTCAGGCCATTAGAGGCTAACGAACAGAATTTACTAAAGAAAAACATTCGTTAAAAATCAAAATGGAAATAAAAATTAGAATCATTGTTAAACACTTTAAAAGGCGTTACCAGGAGGAGTAGGTGGAATAGGTGGGTGGAAACAGCAAAAACACATTAACAGGATTTAAATGATAAATAGTAAAAATAAGGGACGGAAGCAAAAAAAATGAGGAAAATCTAAAAAATTTAAATGTTTATAGGAAAAGAAATTTCTGATACTTTTAGTTCCATAAAAAAATTTCTTATATGAAGAATTTTCTATAAAAATTTCTTATATCAAAAATTTTTTATACAAATTAATGTAGAATTTTCTATAGAAATTTTTTATATGAAAAATTTTCTATAGAAATTTTTTATATGAAAAATTTTCTATAGAAATTTTTTATATGAAAAATTTTCTATAGAAATTTTTTATATGAAAAATTTTCTATAGAAATTTTTTATATGAAAAATTTTCTATAGAAATTTTTTATATGAAAAATTTTCTATAGAAATTTTTTATATGAAAAATTTTCTATAGAAATTTTTTATATGAAAAATTTTCTATAGAAATTTTTTATATGAAAAATTTTCTATAGAAATTTTTTATATGAAAAATTTTCTATAGAAATTTTTTATATGAAAAATTTTCTATAGAAATTTTTTATATGAAAAATTTTCTATAGAAATTTTTTATATGAAAAATTTTCTATAGAAATTTTTTATATGAAAAATTTTCTATAGAAATTTTCTATAAAAATTATTTAAATGAAAAATTTTCTCTAGAAATTTTTTATACGAAAAATTTTCTATAGAAATTTTTTATACAAAAAGAAAAATTTTCTGTAGAAATTTTTTAAATGAAAAATTTTCTATAGAGATTTAAAAAAAAATTCTATAGAAATACTATTTTAAAAGAAAAATTTTCTACATGAATTTATAAAGAAATTTCTTATATGAAGAATTTTTTGCATGAAAAAATTTCATATAGAAATTTTTTATATGAACATTTTTTTATAGAAATTTTTTATATGAAAAATTTTCTATAGAGATTTTTTAAACATAAAATTTGCTATAGAAATTTTTTATATGAACAATTTTTTATAGAAATCTTTTTAAAGAAAAATTTTCTATAGAAGTTTTTTAAATGAAAAATTTTATATAGGAATTTTTTAAATTAAAAATTTTCTATAGAAATTTTTCAAATGAAAAATTTTCTATAGAAATTTTTTAAATCAAAAATTTTCTATAGAAAATTTTGAAATCAAAAATTTTCTATAGACATTTTTTAAACTATTAAAAAAGAATGACTATTCGCATTTGATCCCAAATCTGTTACATTTATTGTTTAATGTAACCGACCAATTTATTGATAAAAAGCCAAAAATTGTTTGCGGAGAAACCAAAATTCCTCGACGCGTTTCGATGGTTGGTTAGGGCATCTCTTCAGGAGGATTATCCCCATTAATTATGAACATAATTCTGAAAAGTTTTGTTTGTAAATAAGTATTAATGCGAGGTTTTCGATCTGTCTAAATTGGGTATAATCCTCCTGAAGAGATGCCCTAACCAACCATCGAAACGCGTCGAGGAATTTTGGTTTCTCCGCAAACAATTTTTGGCTTTTTATTAATAAATTGGTCTGTTAAATTAATAAATAAATGTAACAGATTTGGGATCAAATGCGAATAGTCATTCTTTTTGAATAATATTTGCATCCCGACAATTTTGTTATTTTTTGAAATTTTTAAATCAAAAATTTTCTATAGAAATTTTTTGAATGAAAAATTTTCTATAAAAATTTTTTAAATGAAAAAATTTCTATAGAAATTTTTTTGAATAAAAAATTTTCTATGAAAATTTTTTATATGAAAAATTTACAATAGAAATTTTTTATATGAAAAATTTTCTATAGAAATTTTTTATATGAAAAATTTTATATAGAAATTTTTTATATGAAAAATTTTCAATAGAAATTTTTTATATGAAAAATTTTCAATAGAAATTTGTATATGAAAAATTTTCTAAAGAGACTTATTATGTGAAAAATTGTCAATAGAAATTTTTTGTATGAAAAATTTTCTATAGAAATTTTTTATATGAATTATATCAAAAAATTTTCTATAGAAATTTTTTGGATGAAAAATTTTCTATAGAAATTTTGTATATGAAAAAATTTCTATAGAAATTTTTTATATGAAAGATTTTCTATAGAAATTTCCTATATGAAAAATTTTCTATAGAAATTTTTTATGAATTTTTGTATGAAACATTTTTTCTATAGAAAAATTTTCGTTAAAAAATTTTTTCTATAGAAAAATTTTCGTTAAAAAATTTTTTCTATAGAAAAATTTTCGTTAAAAAATTTTTTCTATAGAAAAATTTTCGTTAAAAAATTTTTTCTATGAAAAATTTTCGTTAAAAAATTTTTTCTATAGAAAAATTTTCGTTAAAAAATTTTTTCTATAGAAAAATTTTCGTTAAAAAATTTTTTCTATAGAAAAATTTTCGTTAAAAAATTTTTTCTATAGAAAAATTTTCGTTAAAAAATTTTTTCTATAGAAAAATTTTCGTTAAAAAATTTTTTCTATAGAAAAATTTTCGTTAAAAAATTTTTTCTTTAGAAAAATTTTCGTTAAAAAATTTTTTCTATAGAAAAATTTTCGTTATAAAATTTTTTCTATAGAAAAATTTCCGTTAAAAAATTTCTTCTTAGAAAAATTTTCGTTAAAAATTTTTTTCTATAGAAAAATTATCGTTAAAAAATTTTTTCTATAGAAAAATTATCGTTAAGAAGTTTGTTCTATAGAAAAATTTTCGTTAAAAAATTTTTTCTATAGAAAAATTTTCTTTAACAAATTTTTTCTATAGAAAAATTTTCGTTAAAAAATTTTTTCTATAGAAAAATTTTCGTTAAAAGATTTCTTCTATAGAAAAATGTTCGTTAAAAATTTTTTCTATAGAAAAATGTTCGTTAAAATTTTTTTCTATAGAAAAACTTTCGTTAAAATTTTTTTTCTATAGAAAAATTTTCGTTAAAAAATTTTTTCTATAGAAAAATTTTCGTTAAAAAAGTTTTTCTATAGAAAAATTTTCGTTAAAAAAGTTTTTCTATAGAAAAATTTTCGTTAAAAAAGTTTTTCTATAGAAAAATTTTAGTTAAAAAATTTTTTCTATAGAAAAATTTTCGTTAAAAAATTTTTTCTATAGAAAAATTTTCGTTAAAAAATTTTTTCTATAGAAAAATTTTCGTTAAAAAATTTTTTCTATAGAAAAATTTTCGTTAAAAAATTTTTTCTATAGAAAAATTTTCGTTAAAAAATTTTTTCTATAGAAAAGTTTTCGTTAAAATTTTTTTTATAGAAAAATTTTCGTTACAAAATTTTTTCTATAGAAAAATTTTCGTTAAAAATTTTTTTTCTATAGAAAAATTTTCGTTAAAAAATTTTTTCTATAGAAAAATTTTCGTTAAAAAATGTTTTCTATAGAAAAATTTTCGTTAAAAAATTTTTTTTCTATAGAAAAGTTTTCGTTAAAAAATTTTTTCTATAGAAAAAATTTCGTTAGTAGAATGCGTTTACAAAATTTTATTAAAATCTGAGATTGTGAGGTTCAAAATTCGTATATTTTATTTTTGGCTCAGACATTTTTAATAACTTTTAAATAAATCAATAAATTTAATGAAAAATTCTAGAAAAATAAGTTTATTTATTTAATCGCTGTTTCAATCAAAAATCACAAAATCAACTTTATCTATTTATTTAATTGGTATTTGTAAAAGTCAAGGAGACATAGAAAATCTTTTGTGATTACTTTTGTATTTTAAGAAAAAGTCATATTTTTTTAAGATATCAAGTTAAAAGTTTAAACAAACTTTGGTAATAAATAAATATATATTTGAATTTTCTATTTAAATTCATCTTTAATATTTAATATTAAAGATGAAGAAGATTAAAGGAATAACAAAAAAAATAATTTCATTTAAATAAAATGTTATGATAATTTCCACAAAAAAAGGAATATTTCCTTAAATATACATAGACTATATGTAGAGTAAACACATACATATACATATGTTTATAATATTTACATATATATATAAGCCCAAAAAATGGTTTAATATTATTTTGCTATTGAGATTATATAAGTAAATGAATTTGATTACAAATGTTACATAATATAGAAACAAAAAATGTCTTTATTAAGCCTTTAATTTCTTTATCATAAAACATTTCCAAAATGAAATTAGTATAAAAGACTATATACATAAATATCTACGTATGTATGTTCATATATGTTTCATATGTAAGAATTACTTTCAAAAATCAATGATACCGGATATAAGCCAGACACCGGATGTAGAACAGCGAAAGGGCATTTCTATTCCTAAGATTAAATAGATAATTGCGATAACTTTTGGGTTCCTAAATAAAAACCTTAATATTATTTAATGTGTGTCATTGGATCTAACTTTCACTTAATCTTTCTAATCTCTAAATTAGTTTATGTTGGTTTTTCTATAAAAGGTTTTATTAAGTCAAATGGATTGTTCTATAAGAATATAAAATTTGTTTATTCAAATTAGGAAATGCACGGAGCGATGGCAAAGGCAAAATTTTTAGGTATATAATTTTTTCTATGGAAAAAATTCAATACAAAAAAAACAGTTCCAGAGTTCTTTAAAATTTTGAATTTCGCTTTGGTTCAGATTTATGGCGGTCCAAAGTAAGATTTTTTCATGATTTTTATTTTTTTTAATACCCATTTTATATGCCTGAAACTTTTGATACGGTTATCAGATTTATATAAAATTGGGCTCATAAAAAAAGTGTGCCAATGAGGGAATCGGAAAATAATTTTTAGAAAATCTTTTCTATAAGAAATTTAAAATTTTTCATATAAAAAATTTCTTTAGAAAATTCTTCATGTACGAAATTTTTTTTTTTAATTCTTCATATACAAAATTTCTATAGAAAATTTTTCATAAAAAATATTTCTATAGAAAATTTTTCATATAAAAAATTTGTATAGAAAATTTTTTATATAAAAAGTTTGTATAGAAAATTTTTCATATAAAAAATTTCTATAGAAAATTTTTCATATAAAAAATTTCTATAGAAAATTTTTCATATAAAAAATTTCTATAGAAAATTTTTCATATAAAAAATTTCTATAGAAAATTTTTCATATAAAAGATTTCTATAAAAAATTTTTCATAAAAAAAATTTCTATAAAAAATTTTTCATAAAAAAAATTTCTATAGAAAATTTTTCATATAAAAAATTTCTATAGGAAATTTTTCATATAAAAAATTTGTATAGAAAATTTTTCATATAAAAAATTTTTATAGAAAATTTTTCATATAAAAAATTTATATAGAAAATTTTTCATATGAAAAATTTATATAGAAAATTTTTCTGATAAAAAATTTATATAGAAAATTTTTCATATAAAAAATTTCTTTGAAAATTTTTCATATAAAAGATTTCTATAAAAAATTTTTCATAAAAAAAATTTCTATAGAAAATTTTTCATATAAAAAATTTCTATAGGAAATTTTTCATATAAAAAATTTGTATAGAAAATTTTACATATAAAAAATTTTTATAGAAAATTTTTCATATAAAAAATTTATATAGAAAATTTTTCATATAAAAAATTTATATAGAAAATTTTTCTGATAAAAAATTTCTATAGAAAATTTTTCATATAAAAAATTTCTTTGAAAATTTTTCATATAAAAGATTTCTATAAAAAAATTTTCATAAAAAAAATTTCTATAGAAAATTTTTCATATAAAAAATTTCTATAGGAAATTTTTCATATAAAAAATTTGTATAGAAAATTTTTCATATAAAAAATTTTTATAGAAAATTTTTCATATAAAAAATTTATATAGAAAATTTTTCATATAAAAAATTTATATAGAAAATTTTTCTGATAAAAAATTTTCGTTAAAAATTTCTTCTATAGAAAAATTTTAGTTAAAAAATTGTTTCTATAGAAAAATTTTCGTTAAAAAATTTCTTCTATAGAAAAATTTTCGTTAAAAAATTTCTTCTTTAGAAAAATTTTCGTTAAAAAATTTCTTCTATAGAAAAATTTTCGTTAAAAAATTGTTTCTATAGAAAAATTTTCGTTAAAAAATTGTTTCTATAGAAAAATTTTCGTTAAAAAATTGTTTCTATAGAAAAATTTTCGTTAAAAAATTGTTTCTATAGAAAAATTTTCGTTAAAAAATTGTTTCTGTAGAAAAATTTTCGTTAAAAAATTGTTTCTATAGAAAAATTTTCGTTAAAAAATTGTTTCTATAGAAAAATTTTCGTTAAAAAATTGTTTCTATAGAAAAATTTTCGTTAAAAAATTGTTTCTATAGAAAAATTTTCGTTAAAAAATTGTTTCTATAGAAAAATTTTCGTTAAAAAATTGTTTCTATAGAAAAATTTTCGTTAAAAGATTGTTTCTATAGAAAAATTTTCGTTAAAAAATTGTTTCTATAGAAAAATTTTCGTTAAAAGATTGTTTCTTTAGAAAAATTTTCGTAAAAAAATTTCTTCAATAGAAAAGTTTTCGTAAAAAAACTTCTTCAATAGAAACATCTTCGTTAAAAAAAAATTTTCTATAGAAAAATTTTCGTTCAAAATTTCTTCTATAGAAAAATTTTCATTAAAAATTTTTTCTATTAAAAAATTTTCGTTAAAAAATTTTTTCTATAGAAAAATTTTCGTTAAAAAATTTCCTCTATAGAAAAATTTTCGTTAAAAAATTTCCTCTATAGAAAAATTTTCGTTAAAAAATTTCTTCTATAGAAAAATTTTCGTTAAAAAATTTCTTCTATAGAAAAATTTTCGTTAAAAAATTTCTTCTATAGAAAAATTTTCGTTAAAAAATTTCTTCTATAGAAAAATTTTCGTTAAAAAATTGTTTCTATAAAAAAATTTTCGTTAAAAAATTTTTTCTATAGAAAAATTTTCGTTAAAAATTTTTTTCTGCAGAAAAATTTTCGTTAAAAAATTTTTTCTATAGAAAAATTTTCGTTAAAAAATTTTTTCTATAGAAAAATTTTCTTTAAAAAATTTTTTCTATAGAAAAATTTTCGTTAAAAAATTTTTTCTATAGAAAAATTTTCGTTAAAAAATGTTTTCTATAGAAAAATATTCGTTAAAAAATTGTTTCTATAGAAAATTTTTCGTTAAAAAAATTTTTTTATAAAACAATTTTCGTTAAAAAAATTTTTCTATAGAAAAATTTTTGTTCAAAAATTTTTTCTATGAAAAAATTTTCGTTAAAAAATTTTTTATATAGAAAAATTTTCGTTAAAAAATGTTTTCTATAGAAAAATTTTCGTTAAAAAATTTTTTTAAAAAAATTTCTTCTATAGAAAATTTTTGGTTAACAAATTGTTTCTATAGAAAAATTTTCGTTAAAAATTTTTTCTATAGAAAAATTTATTTTTAAAGTTATATATATTTTCTATAGAAAAAATCTATAAAAAAATTTTCATTAAAAAATGTTTTCTATAGAAAAATGTTCGTTAAAATTTAATTTCAATGGAAAATTTTTCAAAAAAATTTCAGTGTTTATATTTATGCAACATATCCTTTTGTTTATCCTTGGCTTTTATATATATATAATTTATTTTTTTGTTGAAACAAACTATTAATCCTTTTTATCTGTAAAATTTTGTTTTCTGGTGAAGTTTTTCGACATGTAAAAATGATTTGTCATTTGCTTGTATTTACATATGTAAATGTTTTTTAAATGAATATTAAATAAATATAAGAACTAACATAAAAAGTAATAAAACACGCCGTAAACGAGCATGATAAAACATGTCGAGCATTAAGATAAAACTAAAGTTTCGCGCTGTTTTCAGACTAAAAAAAACATCGTTATCTTAAGGACATATGTAAAATGTACATAATTTATAAGGTCCTTAATACTCGTAAATACACACAGATAAATATTTATTGTGGAAACTGCCAACAAAATGAAAAACTTTTGTTAAATCCTTATCTTCAATTATAAAACTTCTTCAATTGTAAAACTTCTATAATTTTTCTTCATAACTTAAATAAAAGAAAAGGAATTTTGTTACGTTTTCCCAGGATAAATTTTTTCAATGATAATAAAAAACATGTGTCATTCTTTACCAATTTATACGTGTCACGAACTTTTGTAAAGAACAAACCCATATAAGACCTTATATTGGGGAAATTAATTCAATTAATAAATGACCATTGGCCAGAGATAGATATTACAACTTAAATAGATGATATTTTATTTTCTTTATCTGATAAATAAAATTACATGAATAAAGCTAATAAATTGGGCAAAGACTGAACAATATATTAATATTCATAACCACATACTTTTTGTCATATTGGGGTAAAGAACTTCTATGAACAGCAAAAAATTGAGTCTAATATAAGTCAATAAAACAAATGAATTAGCTTAAAGTTAATAATCATAAATATTATAAAAGTAAGTGGTCATTTATTTGTCATTGCGGCTATTAAAGGGATAATAAAGTTGTTTAACATCATAAAAATCTGCATATGTGGCGAATGAGTGATATATGAAATATTTTACAATAATCATACGTACCGGTTGCCCATTTGATCTATAAATTAATTTAAATCCAAAATTAAGCAAATTTTATAATCGTCGGACCGATTACGAAATAAAAACAGAACGAAAATTTTTCTAAACAAAAATTTTATAAAGGAAAAGATTTTATAACAAAAATATTTCTACAGAAAAATTTCTATAGCGAAAAAAGTTTGTAACAGAAAAAAAAATTTTATCGAAAAAATTTTAAGACCAAAATTTTTCTATAGAAAACATTTTATAACAAAAATTTTCTATAGAAAAAACATTATAACAAAAAATTGTATAAATTTTTTATATAGAAAAAGTTTTATAACAAAATTTTTCCATAGAAAAATTTTTTTAATAGAAAAATTTTTTTAATAGGAGAAATTTTTTTTAACAGGAAAAATTTTTTTTTATAGGTCAAATTTTATAAAGAAAATTTTTCTATAAAAAATATTCTCTATACAGAAAACATTAAAACAAAAAATTTTTGTATTAAAAAATTGTATAACAAAATTGTTCCATATAAAAAATTGTATAACAAAAATTTTCTATACAGAAAACATTATAACAAACAAATTTTCTTTAGAACAAATTTCAAAACAAAACTTTTTCCATAGAAAAAATTTTTTAACTAAAATTTTTCTATAGAAACAAATTTTATAACGAGAATTTGTCTATAGAAAAAAAATTTTATATTAAAAATTTTTCTATAGAAAAAAATTTTTAACTAAAATTTTTCTATAGAAAAAATTTTTTAACGAAAATTTTTCTATAGAAAAAATTTTTTAACGAAAATTTTTCTATAGATAAAATTTTTTAACGAAAATTTTTCTATAGAAAAAAATTTTTAACGAAAATTTTTCTATAGAAAAATTTTCTATAGAAAAATTTTCGTCAACAAATTTTTTCTATAGAAAAATTTTCGTTAAAAATTTTTTTCTATAGAAAATTTTTCGTTAAAAATTATTTTCTATAGAAAAATTTTCGTTAAAAAATTTTATCTATAGAAAAATTTTCTATAGAAAAAATTTTTTAACGAAAATTTTTCTATAGAAAAAATTTTTTAACGAAAATTTTTCTATAGAAAAATTTTTTTAACGAAAATTTTTCTATAGAAAAAATTTTTTAACGAAAATTTTTCTATAGAAAAAATTGTTTAACGAAAATTTTTCTATAGAAAAAATTCTATAACGAAAATTTTTCTATAGAAAAAATTTTATAACGAAAATTTTTCTATAGAAAAAATTTTATAACGAAAATTTTTCTATAGAAAAAATTTTATAACAAAATTTTTTTATAGAAAAAATTGTAAACCAAAATACTTCTATAGAAAAAATTTTATAATAAAAATTTTCCTATTAATAAATTTTATAACAAAAACTTTTCTATAAAAAAAATTAGAAAAAAATTAAAAAAAATTGTATATCAAAAATTTTTTTAAAGGAAAGAATTAGTTCTAGTTCACTATTGTTTGTTAGTTACATAAAAACTGACCCACCTTAATAAACCAATTTTAATATTTTCCATAACAAAATATTGACTTTTGAGACATAACTTTGCGTTGAAATATAATTGTGAAACAAACACTTGATGTTAAATTCAATGAATGAGTTAATAAATACTTGACACTGGAGCAAATGAATGACACTTTACGCATTTACAAATATTTTCTACAAAAGTCATAATGTGATGAAATTAGAGAAAGAAAAGCAAACCTACGCTTAGTTTGACGAGTAATTTGAAATATTATTGTAATCTTAGACTTTTGTTAAAGTCTTTTAACCTATGAAATTGTTTATGCATTCATTTATTAAATTGACAGAAAATGTTTATTCTTTGAAAGGAATAAATATTTATAATATTCGCAAACATAGACCAGATGAAATTTCATTTACTCTGTTATATGACAAAAAGATTAACTTTTGGACAAATTACTGGAAATGCACTGAAAAAAAATATTTTTTTAAAACAAAAAATTGGGAATTTTTTATATAAGAAAATATAAAATGTTTTAATAATGTTTATTTGAGGGAATATCATCAATAAGTCTTTTTCAATAAAATACAGGTAATTATACGGGGCGAATGAGTAATGTGTTATAATCGTATAACAATCATACGTACAAGTGTTCTTTTGTAATAAATTTTATACTCATAAAAAAAGTCTTTTGAAAATATTTCTTTCTGCAAAAAGTCAAATTAAAAAAATTTTCCCAAAACAAAATTTCTCTAAGTGTAATCAACCACCACAGTTTTTTACATTTTGTACACAACATTTAACAAATTTGATATTTTAATATTTATAAAATTTTTCAAAAATTTTATTATTTTTATAGGAAATTTTTCAAAAATTTTTTATAATTATAGGAAATTTTTCAAAAATTTCTTACTTTAACAGAGAATTTTTTAAAAATTTCTTATTTTTATAGGAATTTTATCAAAAATTTCTTATTTTTATAGGAAATTTTTCAAAAATTTCTTATCTTTATAGGAAAATTTTCAAAAATTTCTTATTTTTATAGGAAATTTTTCAAATTTTTTCCCTATTTTTATAGGAAATTTCTTATTTTTATAGGAAATTTCTAATTTTTATAGGAAATTTCTATTTTTTATGGGAAATTTCTTATTTTATAGGACATCTTTAAAAAATTTCTCATTTTTATAGGAAATTTTTAAAAAATTTCTTACTTTTTTAGGAAGTTTTTAAAAATTTCTTCTTTTTATAGAAAATTTTAAAAATTTCTTATTTTTATAGAAAATTTATAAAAAAAATTTCTTATTTTTATAGGAAATTTTTTAAAAATGTCTTATTTTTATAGAAAAATTTTCAAAAATTTCTTATTTTTATAGGAAATTTCATATTTTTATAGATAATTCTTCAAAAATTTCTTATTGTTATAGAAAACTTTCTAAAAATTTTAATAGGAAATTTTTCAAAAATTTCTTATTTTTATATCAAATTTTTCAAATTTTTATAGAAAATTTTTAAAAAAATTTCTTATTTTTATAGGAAATTTTTCAAAAATTTCTTATTTTTATAGGAAATTTTTAAAAAAATTCTTATTTTTTAAGGAAATTTTTCAAAAAATTCTTATTTTTTAAAGAAATTTTTAAGAAATTTCTTATTTTTTTAAGAAAATTTTTAAAAAAATTCTTATTTTCAAAAACTTCTTATTTTTATAGGAAATTTTTCAAAAATTTCTTATTTTTATAGAAAATTTTTCAAAAATTTCTCTGAGTGTAATCAAAACAACACAATTTTTCACATTTTGTCCACAACATTTAACAAATTTGGACAAATCTTTTGATATTTATAAGATTGTTTATAATCTGTCAAAATATACACAAACCTTTGTAAAAAAGCTCTAAGTATGTATAATACAATGACGGGTATTAAACCCCTTTTAAGGCCTTGGGGACACCGATAAGACAAAAATTTTAAAAATTACATAAAAAACAAAAATTAAGAGATTAAGAGTTTGAATTTGAAAAGTTTAGAACAAATAAATAACGAAAAAAATGTCCATGTATATTTCATTAGGTCATGAAAGAGTTAATGTATATATAGTGGTAAACCGTCACATAAAGCCAAAAACCTTCTCTACAAAAATACATGACCAGTAGTTCTAAGCTACGCTCCTGATTAATCACTAACACTCTCACACAAATTCAATCATTCGTACTACGGGGTTCGAATTTTCACAAATTATTGGTCAAAAACAACAGACAAATACATACATACATTGAAAATGTGTACAAAAAACAAATGTAAAGCAGATATTAAGTTTCATAGAGGTCAAAGTTCTTTTATATTCGATCAGATTAAAAAGGATACAGACTTTTTGATTAACATGGATTTTTTTTAGTTTATTTATTATTTCTTTGTGGTGGAACTTAATAAATTCGTTTGGTTTAAATTAACATTAATGTAATAAATGATAGGAATAAACGAAAAAAAGGTAATATTTTGAAAGAGTCAAACTTTAAACTTTTTATATAAAAGAAATTTTTCAAAAATTTCTCAATTTTAAAGGAAATTTTTCAGAAATTTCTTATTTTTATAGGAAATTTTTCAAAAATTTCTTATTTTTATAGAAAAGTTTTCAAAAATTTCTTATTTTTATAGAAAAGTTTTCAAACATTTCTTATTATTAAAGGAAATTTTTCAAAAATTTCTTATTTTTATAGGAAATTTTTCAATAATTTGTAATTTTTATAGAAAATTTTTAAAAAATTTATTATTTTTACAGGAAATTTTTCAAAACTTTCCTATTTTTATAGGACATTTTTCCAAAATTTCCTATTTTTATAAGAAATTTCCCAAAAATTTCATATTTTTATAAGAAAATTTTTCAAAAACGTCTTATTTTTATAGCAAATTTTTCAAAAATTTCTTATTTTTATAGGAAGTTTTATATTTTTATAGGAAATTTTATATTTTTATAGGAAATTTTTCAAAAATTTCTTATTTTTATAGGAAATTTTAAAAAAAATTTTATTTTTATAGGAAATTTTTCAAAATTTCTTATTTTTATAGGAAATTTTTCAAAAATTTCTTATTTTTATAGGAAATTTTTCAAAAATTTCTTATTTTTATAGGAAATTTTTCAAAAATTTCTTATTTTTATAGGAAAGTTTTCAAAAATTTCTTATTTTTATAGGAAATTTTTCAAAAATTTCTTATTTTTATAGGAAATTTTTCAAAAATTTCTTATTTTTATAGGAAATTTTTCAAAAATTTCTTATTTTTATACGATATTTTTCAAAAATTTTTTATTTTTATACGAAATTTTTTATTTTTATAGGATTTTTTTTATAATTTTTTTTTCTTAGGAAATTTTTCAAAAATTTCTTATTTTTATAGGAAATTTTTCAAAAATGTCTTAGGACATTTTTTTGAGGTAAAAATCAGTTTTTGAGGTGAGAAACAGTTTTGGCTATAATAAGTATCTTCAAAAGTAAGAATCTTAAATTAAATAAAATCTTAAAAGTTTTTTTTTTATCATATGCAATTTTTTTATTAGAGAAAATCATACAAATTTGACAAAAAAAGAATTTTATATTGTATATTTATATATAAAAAAGAGAATATAACATAATAAGTAATAAAAAAGATTAACATTTTCTTAAAGTTTCTTTCAAAGATTTCTATAACTTTTTGTTTTTTAGTTTTTTCTATTTTTTTGCTTGCATTGTTAAAGCATTTCACATTTTGGGTAAATATTTTTTTTTTAATTTTAATAACTAAATAGAAAAGAAAATAGGAAAATAGACTCTAAGCAGTGATTAATTATTACAAATTGGGTTTTGTTTTAAAAAATTAAAAAATTAGAAACGAATTATTAAAGGAATTTAAGAAAATTATCAGTTGGTAAAAAAAATAAAGAAAATGGCCTTTAAATATTGACAAGAAGAAAAGGATATTCTTTTTTAAAGTAACTAAAAATCAAGAGTTGGGAGTAGTAATACGATTTTTAAAATTAGATCAATAATAAAAAAACATAAAAGAAAAATCTTTAATTTTATTTTAAATTTTTCAATAAATTACAAACTAATATCAAAGTTTTATTATCAACAGTTTAATTCATGCTGAACTTCATAAGAAAGGGAAATTTTAATAAAGAATAAATAAAATTTTCCTTTAGCAGAAGGACAACAAAATTCAAGTTTTTTTCAAAATCAAGTATTTAGTAAAATGTGTGTTTGTTTTAATTTGCTTTTTGTTATAGATTTGCAATGAAAATTTTAGTTTCTGTTTGCTTTCGAGGTGGTTTCTGGGTGGAGTAATAAACTAAGTTTAAAGATCAACTTGGCTCTTAGTTTATTACCTTAAAGCATTTTTAATTTAAAGCATTAAGTTGAACACGTTGGACGCCTAACACACATTTCTCTAAAGGAGTTGCTAAAGCGAGATTACGAAACTCAGCCACTCTTTGAAATAAACGCCAACGTTTTGCAATCATTTAAGATTTTCTTAGCTTTTCTTGGTTTGGTGGTGATTTTTTAACTTAAATATAAATGATTATAATTTAAAATAATTTTTCTACTTGTTTGTTGTTGCATGTTTGTATGTATGTATTTAGTTTGTACAAAATAAAAACCTTTAAAGGATTCATATTATTAGTTTTGGTATTTAAAATTTAGTTTGTAAATTTTAAAAGGTGAATGTGTATAGATTTTGGATATTGGTAGGACTGTTTGGATTACGGATTTAGTTTAGGTTTGAAAGTTTAAATTATATATTTCTCTTTTTGTATTCTTTTAAGTCTTAAAACTTATTCTTAATAAATGACTTGTTTTGTTGTATTTTCTCAATAGATTTTTTATGTAATATCACATTTTGTATCATAAACCAAACTAATAAACAAATAACAAAAATCTTTAAATCATCCTTTCAAGACTGTAAATTCTACTTTACACAAATACTTTTAGTTAAAATCTCTTTAAATTCATACTATTCAAAATGTTCTTGCTTATTTTTTTAATAATTTACAATTATCATTCACTGACCTACTCTGGCCTTTTTTAACAGTCTTTAAAGTCAAATTTAAAGATTTTCATTTTTTGTTTAATAAATTAAAAAAAAAAAACTTAAATTAAAGTAAAACTTAAAAGAAATTAAAGAAATATATTATATATTAAACAAACAATTAAACAAATATTTTATATTACTTTTGTTTTAATTAAACAAAAATTAAGCTTAAAATGTATCTAAAACAACTGACTTCTTAATAGTTGCGATATTTAAGTTAATTTTTGGTAAGTTATTGTTATTGTTTAAGATTAGTTGTGGTTTTGTTTGTTAAAAGTAGAGCAAGTAGAAAATTATAATTAAATTAAATAGAAAGAAAACTAATAAGGCATAAGTTAGATTAAAAAAATTGTTTTAAAAACTAAAATTCTCAAACTGAGAGTTGAAGAAGAAGTTTTAATGAAATTACTTTGACTACATTTTAGTAAAATACTTCGACAACTGCTGCTCTGGCGTATTCGTCAAATTTTACTGCTGCCGATATTTTGACCATTTGTAGTAGTTGCGGCCTCGTTTGTATTTGAAGTTGTACTTGCTGTAGCTGCCCCATTTGGGGGCTTATTTGCATTCAATTTTGCCTTCATTTTCATGAGTAAAGCCTCAAAGGAATCCTCTTCTTTGGGTTGAGGTGCTGGTTGTGGAAACACATAGGATTGATAGGTATTTATTCCAGCGTTATCTAAGAAATTACAATTAAGATCAAATGTTAAAAACAAAATTTTATCAAAAGTTAAGTTTAACATACCCAAATCCGCATAAGATGCTCTGCAAAAAGCACGTCTTCCGCCAAAGCTGACATCATACATATTAATCTGTGGATCACGTGTACTATTATCGATGGCTGTGAAAGCATCTTGAGAGCGTTCAAAGGTAACGAAACCATATTTCATGCTAAAACGAATGATAAAAAATACAAAATTTTAGTGAAATCGATAATAGAGCTTTTCGGAATGGAATTTAGTTTTTAAGTAAAATAAAATTGTTTTGGGGTGAAAAAACTTTTCTTGCCGAAAAATTTGATTTGGGGTGAAACATTTATTTTTGGATGAAATACTAGTTTTGTGGTGAAAAACTGGTTTTGTTGGAAAAAACAAGTTTGGTGGTGAAAAACAAGTTTTGTAGTGAAAAACAAGTTTTGTGGTAAAAAACCACTTTTGAGGTGAAAAACATGTTTTGTGTTTTGTGGTGAAAAACTAGTTTTCTGGTAAAAAAAACTAGTTTTGTGGTAAAAAAAACTAGTTTTGTGGTAAAAAAGTTTTGTGGTGAAAAACCACTTTTGAGGTGAAAAACATGTTTTGTGTTTTGTGGTGAAAAACTAGTTTTCTGGTAAAAAAAAATAGTTTTGTGGTAAAAAAACAAGTTTTATGGTGAAAAACTAGTTCTGTGGTGAAAAACTAGTTTTGTGGTGAAAAACTAGTTTTGTGGTGAAAAACTAGTTTTGTGGTGAAAAATTAGTTTTGTGGTGAAAAACTAGTTTTGTGGCGAAAAACTAGTTTTGTGGTGAAAAACTATTTATGTGGTGAAAATCTATTTATGTGGTAAAAACCGATTATGTGTGGTAAAAAACAAGTTTTATTGTCAAAAAAAGTTTTGCGGTGAAAAACAGGTTTTGTGGTGAAAAACTATTTTTGTGGTGAAAAACTATTTTTGTGGTGAAAAACTATTTTTGTGGTGAAAAACTATTTTTGTGGTGAAAAACTATTTTTGTGGTGAAAAACAAGTTTGGTGGTAAAAACAAGTTTTGAGGTGATGAAAAACTACTTTGTATATTGATATGAAAACTAGTGTTGTGGTGAAAAACTAGTTTTGTAGTGAAAAACTAGTTTTGTGGTAAAAAACTAATTTTGTGGTGAAAACAAGTTTTGTGTTGAAAAACTAGTTTTGTGGTCAAAAGATAGTTTTGTGGTCAAAAACTAGTTTTGTGGTCGAAAACTAGTTTTGTGGTGAAAAACTAGTTTTGTGACGAAAAACTAGTTTTATGACGAAAAACTAGTTTTATGACGAAAAACTAGTTTTATGACAAAAAACTAGTTTTGTGACGAAAAACTAGTTTTGTGACGAAAATCTAGTTTTGTGACGAAAAACTAGTTTTGTGACGAAAAACTAGTTTTGTGACGAAAAACTAGTTTTGTGACGAAAAACTAGATTTGTGACGAAAAACTAGTTTTGTGGTGAAAAATATGTTACTTGGTAAAAAAAAAAATTGTAGTGATTTATTTACACTCACCCAGTATCCTTATAATGTATGCTAATCTGCTTAATAGTTCCATACTGCAAAAACTTTCTCCTTAACATATCTTTGGTCGTTTCCTGCTCAATACGGCCCACATACACAATACGTCGTTCTTCGACAGCCGGCTGCGAAACATTACGATCCACAAAGCTATTATTGCTGTTATTATTTTGACCTTGACGATAACTGGAACGTCTCGTACGATTGCGAGAATTTGAACGACTCCGAGATCGTCTGTAATGGGGACTACGCGAACGATCCGAATCGGAGGTATACGATGAAGAGGAGTATGGCGAACGTGAACGTTTGCGTGCAGCCGAACGTTTGGTATAGCTAGTGCGACGTTGACGACGGCCACGTGCTACACGATCTGCAGATTCAGAATAGGATGAGGATATAGAACTACGGTGCTTGCGACTACTTCTTGAGGAATAACCACCCGTTCCAATGGCACTATCATACGTACGCATACGTTCGAGCGAGGAGGAACAACTGTTGTCACGCGAGCGCGAAATGGCAGAAGAATTACTATCAGACTGATCGTCGGATGAGTATTCCGAAGATGAGGGGGATGATGATTGCTCTGCATGTTTACGATATTGCCTTTTACGTTGTCTTGCCTTACGTTCTCGGGCTTTATGTTGCAAACTAGCTTTGGGCAATGGTAGAGGTGGAAATTCTGGTTGCAAGTCGGTTTGTATGGCAATTGAACACATGCGCTTACGTATTCTATCTTTGCGCAAATGCATAATAATTTTATTTTCACCATGATGTTCTGGTTGCTTTGATTCTTTGACATCACCCTTGGAGTCACTGCTTTCTTCTACGGGTAAGGTATTCTTAACCACCACATCTTGTATACTGGCTATAAGAGAACTTGTTGATAATTTGCTGTTATCATTGGCTTTAACTTTTTGAAAGGTATTTGAAATGGTGGACAATAGGGCCGAAGATTTGAGTAGAGATCTAGAGGCATCATTAACAGGTTGTATGGCCTGATTGGGTATAGGCGGCATGGAAATATCTGTATTACAACTGGCAGACATAACAATAATTTCCTCATAATCTGATTTGAAAGACTGTGTGCTAGTGGATTTCTTCTCCTCTTCATTGAAGTAGGGAGTATCTTTGACAATTTCTCTTAAGGGCAAGAGTTTGGTAACTCTTGGCACCTTGGCAGATATCGTGGAGTCAATAATGCGCATTTGTTGGGCTCTCTTTAGTTCTTGCATACGTAAAACTTTATTTTTTGCCTCGGTAATGGGATCAGTTTTTTGAGGCACAATTTGCTGTTCTTTTAGGGTTTTCACTATGGAAGTAACGGCTTCACTATGTTTTATGGGAGTGTTGATAACAGAGGGTTTTTTGTCGCCATTGACCTGGTTAATATTCGATTTATTTTCCAATTTTGGTATTTTATAAGAAACAAATTTAGGTCCTGTAGATGTGGCTAAGATTGGTGGTACCGCTGTTTCACCGCCACGTCTCTTTTTATATTCCTCCAGATTTAATTTTCTCTTAACAGCTTGAGCCCTTTGTGCAGGGGTTTCTTTAACTTCTGGTTTCAAAGTTACTATTAATGGCTTTTGCTGTTGAACTGGAGAAGGTGAACTCTGAACAATTTCTCGTTTAATGGGTGTATTATTATCCTCAGAACTTTGTTCTGATATACTAACACGTTCGTGTTTGAGTAAAGCTAAATTCTTACCACCCATGCCAATGCCTGTTTTTCTTAAAGAATTTTCAGTTTTTACTGTGACCTTGTTTGTATTCAGTTTTGTTGTTGAAGCTGCTTTAATTGGAGATTTTTCTAATTTTATAGCTTTTGCTGCCAGAGGTTTTGTTGTCTTTGGTGTGGCCTTTCCTTTGCCTTTGGCAAATTTACCCTTTAACAAGTCGCATTGTTTTTTGTTGGGCACCAAAGTGATGTTTCGTGTGAAATTTGGTTTTGCGATAGTGGATTTTTCCTAAAAAAAACAAAGTTAAACTTAGAAAATATAAATGTTAAATTAACCATTTGCCGACTTACCTCTATTTTTTGGCTTTCCACTTTTTTGATAGTTGTTGACGTAGGACACCAGGAAGGATCTTTTTTGTCATTATCCATATAAATGTTATCTTCTTCTACTGCTGTAACAATAGGCTTTAAAGGTATAGGAGAGGGTTTCAGTATCTCCGAAGCTTTTCTTAAAGAGCTGGCATCATCCTCATCCATATCGACAGTTTCGACATCAACTAAGACATCAGAGTCAGAATCTGAATCACTATGTTTAGATGATATAACATGAACAACAGAGGGTGCAGCAGTTTGTGCAAAATTTGAAGCCAAATTTGTTTTAGGCAAAGCATGTACTTTTGGTGTTACAGTTGAGACTTTGGGTTCAACATTAAGTGTGTGCAATTGAAAATCATCTTTTGTTATAAATTCCGCCAAATCAAAATTGTTTGCATCGATTTGTAGACCTAAACCGTCGACATCTGAGTTAAGGGTATTCGTGCTAAGAGTACGACTTTTATGAAATGAATTGTCTAAAAGTAAATCATCTGGTGCTACTAAGTTGTTATGTAAGTTTATAATAGAGTTATTGGCCTCATTAGCCATACTAGCCATTAGAGCATTTTGTATTAAATTGGTATTGTTAACCAAATTATTATCATCATCTAAGTCGTCATCATCATCATCATCATAATCACTTGTATGTGATTCATAGTCTCCAATCGAGGAACTGTCGGTTCTGGTACGAAATGTAACATTACTACATTGACTCTGACGTTCAAAATCTAACAAATCATTGTTATCGATATCATCATCGTCATCATCATCAGTGTCATCACTATCTTCCTCATCTTCGCTGTCGGTATCATAGCCATCAGCATTTGGATCTACAGTCACAATTTCTATGGCTCCACCACTTGCCAAATGTTGACCAGCAAAGTCTTCATAATTAAACTATAAAGATTTTTGTATATATATTTTTTTTGGTTTGAAGAAAGAAAGATGATAGTTAGAATTAAATGCTAATTCCTTTTTTATGTTTCTCTTTTTGGAAACCTACCGCATTTTTTGCATTTATAGCGTTTGTATGTTCATCTTTGTGGAAATCTTCTGTGGGTGCTATGGGCAAGATGCCATTTAAGGTTTCAGTTAATTGCATACCCATGGTTCTTGGTGAGGAAAGAGTGGGTAAATTTTAAATTTATATTAATATGTATTTATTAAGTATTTTCTTTATAAATATACTTACTCGCTACCACTGGACCAAAATTCTGTATCATTATCATATTTGGCATAGTTACCATCAAACGGATCATCATAGACCACATTAAGTAGTCTGGAATCCATAACGTTTTACGAACGACAATTTGAAAGAAAGTGTTCACCTAAAAAGCATAAAAAGAATAATGGAATCATTTTCAATATTGAAGATTTTAAATTATTTAGTTAATGAAACTCTATATGAAACTCTACAAGAAGAAACACGAAATAAAAAAATATTAAAATATTTGACGGAAAAATGCTTCAAATTTATGGCTTAAAAGCGGTACAAACTCTCTGAGATAGGTACCCAAAATAGCAATGCGATTTTGCCCAAAACTAGGAATCATTCTTGGATCAAAATATGAGTCTGTGCCAAATTTCATTAAATTATGATAACAAGAATTCATGGATATGTGCCACCCAGACAGACATCATCAAATCAACTCAGGGAGTGATTCTGAGTCGATCGGTATACAAAAAGGGGGGTCTATGCGTAACAAACATCAGCATAAACCCTTTTAACATAAGCAGGTGAAGGGTATAAAATAACACACGTGTTTATAAATGTTATTAATGAGTCATTTCAATATCCCTCAATAAACTGAAACTACTTATTTGTTTACAAATACTTAATTTATTGTAAAAGAACAAAATTTTTATAGGAAATTATAAATGTTATTTATATTTATTAATCTAATAACAAAGTTTGATAAATATCGTTACTTTTTATTCAAAAATTAAGTGCTAATTAAAATTAATGTCAAAACATGTGCTCGGAAAATTGTGTATTAAACCAAAATACTAAAAAAATGTGCACGAGGAGATTGCAAGTATGAGGTTTTGGTTTGAACAACTTATCAGATAAAAGTAACAACATCAAACCTAGTATTAAAAGGGTTGCCAGAGGATATAAAATATATACCAAGTAAAAGGATTTTAAAAATAAAAAAAATTTAATAATTATAATTTATAAAAATTTTAAATAAAGGTTAATGAATTTATTTTTTTATAATGGTATTTAAAGGTATAAAGATTCAAATTGAAATTTTGTATGTTTTGAAAATGCAATATAATCTACAGATACACAATTTAATAATATTAATTTCTAGTTTTGTAAGGGATTACCTTTAGGCTAATTACAAAAAAATGGCCACACAAAAAGTAAACAACTGAAATAATAATAATAATATTCAGTTAAAATGTGATTTCATAAACTTTTCAAGATCTGACTTTTAAAAACCCAAAAAAATTTGAGTACATCATTCAATTATATTAGTTATCAGTGATCACGAGTTGACCTTAACATCGATATTATTTGGTCCTACTGCAGTTGGAGTTATAACTTAAATTGTCTTTTTTATGTCTGCTTTGTTCCTTTCTTAAAATATGTATATTGAAATGATGCGGAAAATTAAAACAAATTGTATTTTTTTTTTTTAATTTCCTAGTCTAAAATTTAGTATAAAACTCTAAATGCATATAGTATATAGAAATTATTTTAAGTTAACGCTGGAAATTTTTTTACCGTTACACAAATTTCGACTAAGTAATTAAGTAATAATTTAAACATAAGCTTAATTGAAACAAATAAACAAATAATTCCGAACAAAATAAATAGGTTTAGCGATTGATTTTTAATTTACAAGATATACATATATATCTCGTTTTTTATCAAATTTTATATAGAATGGTACGAATAAAATTTCAAAAACATAAAGCTATTATTAGGCAATATGAAATAATTCTCAAAATCGTTTTCCTTAAATAAGTAAGAAAGAGCATTAGTCGTTCAAGCCAGACTATTTTATACCACTAACCACTGTGGTATATTAATACTACAACTATTTGTTTATACTACAAAATCAATATCTAGAGATTTAAGTATATTTATACCATTTCCGTAAACAATTAAACATATTTTTGAAAAGTTTCACCAAAAAGCGTTTAATTTTTTAGATTCAGAGAGTTAAGTTGCATGGAGGGTATGGTAAAATATAAATTCCAAAAAATACTATACTGACAAATCTAAGCTATATTTTCGCAGAAATTCGTTTCAATAAAAAACCTTTAATTTTATACATTGATTAAGTTAGATTGTATTGCAGTTATTGTAAAATATTGATAGATGTCAAAAAAATTTTGTTTAATATATTCGCTGAAGTTCATTTCAATAAAAAGATCTTTGTAGCTAAAAAAAAAAGTCAAAAACTCTGTATCCGAAATAATAATTTTGTCCAAAATCAAACTCGATCATTCTTGTATTGAATAAAATATCATTGCCAAATTCTATTAAATTATCTTTAAAAAATGTTACTACATAATCTTAGGATGTGATTCCGAGTCAATAGGTATATGTTAAGGTGATAGTAAGAATAATATTTCTATGTGTTACAAACTTCAGCACAGACATATGTATATTCTTTCAGCATATGGTATTCTAAAGTCAAAAAATTATCATAATCATTATACTAGAACATTCAACCTATTTATAGTATACCCCCTAATTCATAAACAAACTATATAACTATCAAATTCTTATATTAAGAATTTCGTTTGGAAAATTTGGATTATAAGCTTGTCATAGCTATATTTTTTGTTTATAAATTAGTTGGTGTAACTATAAATTGGACAATATTTATGTAGGACTTTAATGATTTCTCCGAACAAAAACACTTTTAATGAAGTATAGTTAATTCATTTTAATTATGATATCGCACTTGTTCAACAAGAGGGTATTAACACAAAATTTTTAAATTTTCACTTTTTTAAAGAAGTTGATGTGTAATAGTCTTATCTACCCACTGTAAAAATCTGACATCATTCTCACTATAATTTCACCAAAAAAACTACAGTTTTACCCCTCTTCCTTATATGAAAGTAGTAGTAAAATAAAATAGTTTTTTGACTCTACTGAAAGTTTAAAAATTTTGAGTTAATACCCACTTGTTGATCAAGTGCGATATGTTTTAGGTGAATAAAATAAAACTTATATCTTAAGGAACATTTTATAATGCAAGTACTATACCGCTTTTAGTCTGCACGAACTTCTTTTTCAACTTTACAATATCAACTGCCCAAATATTATCTACTATGATCTTACAAGGCTGATTTTTAAGCATATACTCTTTAAACAACGGAAAAACCTAGAACATTGGTATGTCTCATTTATCTATTTCAATTATTATCTCACTCTTTAGTTAACCCTATATTTACTAAAATATCCCAATCCCATATTTATTTTAAACTTTGTTTTGACAATTAATACAAATTTATTGTCACAGAACTCAATTCCGTCCGGAAGTGGAATGATGATTATACAAAAAGTAAAACGATTTTTTTTTCGGAATGAAACAGCTTTCTATTTTAAATGTGGAATTCAATTTGTATGTTTTTCTTTGTTTATTAAATTTTTGAACAATTTCTGTATTTTTGAAGTGTTAATTGTTAAAACAAAGATAGGTTTAATGATTTCAACCGAAAAAAATCGTTTTTTGTACTGTTTTAAGCATTAAAATTTTTTCGGAATCTAAAAAAACTTTCTATCGAAAATTAACTTAGGAATTGTTTTAATACCAAACCGAATTTGTGACATTCCTGTTATCTTATATATATTCGATCCCTGAGGTACTCTATAATCACTGTTTATCTCACTGAAAATAATTTACTTTTGTTGCTTTTTTTCTATAGAATCCATTATTATTTTTATACAAAAAAATATCAATCAGTGAACCAACTATTAAAACAATGTAATATATATAACTCTATCTATATTTAACTTAATATCGGGTCAAAGGCCTTTGTTGTCAGTACCTTAACTCCTTTGTATTCATAATTTATTATGTATATAATCTTAGTAAATAAATAAATATTTTTATACACAAATATATCCAAAAACTCCTAAAAGAAATTGCACTTAATATAATAAAACTCTGGTAACTCTAATTCATACAACAATGCACGCAACATTGTTGCTGTTGTTGGCACAGCAACAACAAGTATTAAGGCCAACATGTTTGTTACAAATTTGTTGTATTGGGCGAACCGAATAAAAAAAAGAAAAGTAAAAAAGAAACGTATGAAATGAAAACAAAAACACAATAGATAAAATAAAACGAAACAGAATACAAATAAAACAACAAAAACATAAAATAAAAATACCATGTGCTTTTCGAAAAATAAAAGAGAATGGACATTTTTCTTAAAATGTTTTACTTTTAATTAAATTGTTTCAATTTGAAGATTCATTTGGAGTTTGCTTTCCAAAGACATTTAATCTGGATTTAGAAAGCAATGGTTGGGGAGGGTAATAAACAAAATTGCAAAAATGCCTCCAAATGAATTTTAAATAGTTTGAAAATAAGGCACTTGGATGACACGTTGCATTTAATTTGTTGCTTTTTTATTTTAAATTGAATTAAGTAGTTGTTTTTATTATTTATATTTTTGTTTACTTAAGCAATTTCTGAACAAAAAGAAAATTTAAAATTAATTATAACGGTAGATGGATGATGTATGATAGCTTTTAGCCCTGGCAATTTACAGTTAAACAGAGCAATGACCTTTATTACAAATTATTACAAATAATAACAAATAAACAAACAAGGCTTAAATTTTGCAAATTTTAAAATGTTAAGGAAATTTAAAAGGTTTTTAAAATGAAACAACACCCACTTCCCAAAATTGGTTATGTACTAAAAAATTACTACGAGAAGCACCATTTGCTTTGTCTTGAAATGTGATGAAGATATTAGTTAGACTTAGATACTGCTTTGGTTGAATTTAAATTACCTTTTAATTCTTATATATTTTTTGAATTTTATATATTTTATTAAATTTGCACAATTTTCTTAAAATTCACTTAAATTCCTTTATTATTAATAATCACTTTTCTAAGGAATTTCTTTAAAAAATTGAATTTTTTTCAAACACCTCACTAGAAAAAAACGTGTTCACTTTCTGGTGTCTGCCGTATGTGATGATGATGTTGTGCTATGATTTGGTTGTTTTTTGCTTATTATCTTTTGTATTTGCTTCTTTTTTTCTGGTCTGTTTCTTATTTATTGTGTTTTCTTTTTAAAAAGTTTTCGTTTGAAATTTTTGGCTTCTTGTCCGTCTGTCTGTCTATTTTAACCTCACATGTTGCCTGCCCACCATTTAATTAATTAATTAAATTGAGGTGGACTACCGCAACTTTCAACTCTATTAACTTCACTTTTTCTTTATCAGTAGATTTTTTATATTTCTTTATTCTTCACTTTACTTTTTATTTATTAAAAATGTATTTTTAACTTTATAAAAGTTGTCTTCTTAATAACTTTATCATAAACTTTTTGAATTGGAATTTTCACGTGGACCGCAGATAGCGAATGCTTACTGGCATGAATTGGAATGTTTTGACATTCCGTTTTTCTTATGCCATTCGTTTATGCGGCTTTTCCACATCACTCCTCTACACACTCGCACACAACAACACCAACAACGCAATTTGACCAATTGTTTTATGCGGCGAATTCGCACGTGGTAATTTATTTGTTTTGTAGAGTAGCCAGATCAATAGGAAACGTAACTTTTATGGGGTAAATTGTAGACATTCGCATCAAAACGTAATAATTCCATCATAAATAGGCGTAGGCAACCCATACCACCGAAGTTGCCGAAGTTGTTTCGTAAATATCACGACCAGGCCTGCCAGAATTAAAGATTTATTGACATTTTTTCTTATTTCGACCTGAAAAATAGTTAAATGAAAACTGAAAAATGTTTGTGTTTTGTTCAGTCGATAATCTGCGCTTTTTCTTATGGTTTATGAACATAATTCGTAAAGGTTTTGTTTGTAAAATAAGTAATAATGCGAGATTTCCGATCTTGTTATATTGGAGATACTCCTCCTGAAGAGATGGCCTAACTAACCACCGAAACGCGTCGAGGAATTTTGGGTTCTCCGCAAACATTTGAAATCAAATGCGAATACTCTTTCATTTTGAATAATTTTTTTTTTTTTTTTTTATAGAAAAATTTTCAATTTCAAATGGTTTTTGTTGAAATATGTTAAATTTAATTTAATTTTTTTTCTCTAGAAACATTTTCGATTTAAAATTGTTTCTGTAGTGAAAGTTTACATTTTAAATTTTTTTATTGAAAATTTCCTTATACCTATAATTTTTTTTTTGTACAGAACAAATTTTTTCAATAAAATAATTTTCCATATAAACTTTTTTCTATAGAAAAATTATCTACATTAAATTTTATTTGCATAGGAACAGAAATAAATTCTAATATTCAACAATTTTTTATTTGATATTTTCGATATTTTTGATATTATTGATATTTTCTATTGAAAAATTTTTGATAAAAAAATGTTTCTATAGAAAAATTTTCTGTACATTTTTTTATAGAAAAATTTTCGATAAAAAAAAATTTCTATAGAAAAATTTTCGATAAAAAAAATTTTCTATAGAAAATTTTTCGATAAAAAAAATGTTTCTATAGAAAAATTTTCGATCAAAAAATTTTTCTATAGAAAAATTTTCGATAAAAAATTTTTCTATAGAAAAATTTTCGATAAAAAAATATTTCTATAGAAAAATTTTCGATAAAAAAATTTTTCTATAGAAAAATTTTCGATAATAAAATTTTTCTATAGAAAAATTTTCGATAAAAAAATTTTTCTATAGAAAAATTTTCGAAAAAAAAAATTTTCTATAGAAAAATTTTCGATAAAAAAATTTTTCTATAGAAAAATTTTCGATAAAAAAATTTTTCTATAGAAAAATTTTCGATAAAAAAATTTTTCTATAGAAAAATTTTCGATAAAAAAATTTTTCTATAGAAAAATTTTCGATAAAAAAAATTTTCTATAGAAAAATTTTCGATAAAAAAATTTTTCTATAGAAAAATTTTCGATAAAAAAATTTTTCTATAGAAAAATTTTCGATAAAAAAATTTTTCTATAGAAAAATTTTCGATAAAAATATTTTTCTATAGAAAAATTTTCGATAAAAAAATGTTTCTATAGAAAAATTTTCGATAAGAAAATTTTTCTATAGAAAAATTTTCGATAAAAAAATTTTTCTATAGAAAAATTTTCGATAAGAAAATTTTTCTATAGAAAAATTTTCGATAAAAATATTTTTCTATAGAAAAATTTTCGATAAAAAAATTTTTCTATAGAAAAATTTTCGATAAAAAAATTTTTCTATAGAAAAATTTTCGATAAAAAAATTTTTCTATAGAAAAATTTTCGATAAAAAAATTTTTCTATAGAAAAATTTTCGATAAAAAATTTTTCTATAGAAAAATTTTCGATAAAAAAATTTTTCTATAGAAAAATTTTCAATTAAAAAATTTTTCTATAGAAAAATTTTCGATTAAAAAATTTTTCTATAGAAAAATTTTCGATAAACAAATTTTTCGAATATCGAAAAGTTTTCTATAGAAAAATTTTTGATAAAAAAATTTTTCTATAGAAAAATTTTTGATAAAAAAATTTTTCTATAAAAAAATTTTCGATAAAAAAATTTTTCTATAGAAAAATTTTCGATAAAAAAATGTTTCTATAGAAAAATTTTCGATAAAAAAACTTTTCTGTTAAGAGGTTGTGGGTTCGAATCCGGGCTCAGGTTCATATCATAAATTTTTATTTTTAATGTTAATAATTTTTATGATTTTTAAATTAGATTAATAATTTTTAAGAATACTGAAAAAACTATGTGACACTTAGCAGTGTGGAATGCTGCATTTTCTGTCCCGCTACGGACTTCATCAGCACACTGTGTCACCAACTGTTAGATGCCAGTAGTTAAGATCATCTATTTAACTGAATTCTTAAGCGAAATTGAAAACGAGAATTATATTAACCCTCATTTCTATTTCACCTATGACCATATGATCGATTCAGTTAGACGAACTTATCCACCATAGTTTTTTCCTTTATGTTTTGTATTCCTATCCTTTATTAATCTACATTTACTTTGTACTTTAACCAACTGTCAGCTGGTAATGAAGACAAAGACAAATTTAAAAATCATAAAAATTATTAACATTAAAAATAAAAATTTATGATATGAACCTGAGCCCGGATTCGAACCCACAACCTCTTAACATAAATTCATGGTTCAACTAAAAATTAATTTCTTTCAATTAAATTGCATGGGCACCGCGATTTACATGTTTTCACTAACTCTTTAAAGTTGATACTAAATTCAAATTTGCATTAACGTAAAAGAATAAACAGAAACTTGTCAAAACAAAAATCTTTGTCTTCATTACCAGCTGACAGTTGGTTAAAGTACAAAGTAAATGTAGATTAATAAAGGATAGGAATACAAAACATAAAGGAAAAAACTATGGTGGATAAGTTCGTCTAACTGAATCGATCATATGGTCATAGGTGAAATAGAAATGAGGGTTAATATAATTCTCGTTTTCAATTTCGCTTAAGAATTCAGTTAAATAGATGATCTTAACTACTGGCATCTAACAGTTGGTGACACAGTGTGCTGATGAAGTCCGTAGCGGGACAGAAAATGCAGCATTCCACACTGCTAAGTGTCACATAGTTTTTTCAGTATTCTTAAAAATTATTAATCTAATTTAAAAATCATAAAAATTATTAACATTAAAAATAAAAATTTATGATATGAACCTGAGCCCGGATTCGAACCCACAACCTCTTAACATAAATTCATGGTTCAACTAAAAATTAATTTCTTTCAATTAAATTGCATGGGCACCGCGATTTACATGTTTTCACTAACTCTTTAAAGTTGATACTAAATTCAAATTTGCATTAACGTAAAAGAATAAACAGAAACTTGTCAAAACAAAAATCTTTGTCTTCATTACCAGCTGACAGTTGGTTAAAGTACAAAGTAAATGTAGATTAATAAAGGATAGGAATACAAAACATAAAGGAAAAAACTATGGTGGATAAGTTCGTCTAACTGAATCGATCATATGGTCATAGGTGAAATAGAAATGAGGGTTAATATAATTCTCGTTTTCAATTTCGCTTAAGAATTCAGTTAAATAGATGATCTTAACTACTGGCATCTAACAGTTGGTGACACAGTGTGCTGATGAAGTCCGTAGCGGGACAGAAAATGCAGCATTCCACACTGCTAAGTGTCACATAGTTTTTTTCAGTATTCTTAAAAATTATTAATCTAATTTAAAAATCATAAAAATTATTAACATTAAAAATAAAAATTTATGATATGAACCTGAGCCCGGATTCGAACCCACAACCTCTTAACATAAATTCATGGTTCAACTAAAAATTAATTTCTTTCAAAAAACTTTTCTATAGAAAAATTTTCGATGAAAAAATTTTTCTATAGAAAAATTTTCGATAAAAAAAATTTTCTATAGAAAAATTTTCGATAAAAAAATTTTTCTATAGAAAAATTTTCGATAAAAAAATTTTTCTATAGAAAAATTTTCGATAAAAAATTTTTCTATAGAAAAATTTTTGATAAAAAAATTTTTCTATAGAAAAATTTTCGATAAAAAAATTTTTCTATAGAAAAATTTTCGATAAAAAAATTTTTCTATAGAATTTTTCGATAAAAAAATTTTTCTATAGAAAAATTTTCGATAAAAAAATTTTTCTATAGAAAAATTTTCGATAAAAAAAATTTTTCTATAGAAAAATTTTCAATTAAAAAATTTTTCTATAGAAAAATTTTCGATTAAAAAATTTTTCTATAGAAAAATTTTCGATAAACAAATTTTTCGAATATCGAAAAATTTTCGATAAAAAAATTTTTCTATAGAAAAATTTTTGATAAAAAAATTTTTCTATAAAAAAATTTTCGATAAAAAAATTTTTCTATAGAAAAATTTTCGATAAAAAAATGTTTCTATAGAAAAATTTTCGATAAAAAAATTTTTCTATAGAAAAATTTTCGATAAAAAAATTTTTCTATAGAAAAATTTTCGATAAAAAAAATTTTCTATAGAAAAATTTTCGATAAAAAATTTTTTCTATAGAAAAATTTTCGATAAAAAAATTTTTCTATAGAAAAATTTTCGATAAAAAATTTTTCTATAGAAAAATTTTTGATAAAAAAATTTTTCTATAGAAAAATTTTCGATAAAAAAATTTTTCTATAGAAAAATTTTCGAAAAATAAATTTTTCTATAGAAAAATTTTCGATAAAAAAATTTTTCTATAGAAAAATTTTCGATAAAAAAATTTTTCTATAGAAAAATTTTCGATAAAAAAATTTTTCTATAGAAAAATTTTCGATAAAAAAATTTTTCTATAGAAAAATTTTCGATAAAAAAATTTTTCTATAGAAAAATTTTCGATAAAAAAATTTTTCTATAGAAAAATTTTCGATAAAAAAATTTTTCTATAGAAGAATTTTCGATAAAAAAATTTTTCTATAGAAAAATTTTCGATAAAAAAATTTTTCTATAGAAAAATTTTCGATAAAAAAATTTTTCGATAAAAAAATTGTTCTATAGAAAAATTTTCGATAAAAAAAATTTTTTATAGAAAAATTTTAGATAAAAAAATTTTTCTATAGAAAATTTTTCGATAAAAAAATTTTTCTATAGAAAATTTTTCGATAAAAAAATTTTTCTATAGAAAAATTTTAGATAAAAAAATTTTCTATAGAAAAATTTTCGATAAAAAAATTTTTCTATAGAAAAATTTTCGATAAAAAAATTTTTCTATAGAAAAATTTTCGATAAAAAAATTTTTCTATAGAAAAATTTTCGATAAAAAAATTTTTCTATAGAAAAATTTTCGATAAAAAAAATTTTCTATAGAAAAATTTTCGATAAAAAAATTTTTCTATAGAAAAATTTTCGATAAAAAATTTTTTCTATAGAAAAATTTTCGATAAAAAAATTTTTCTATAGAAAAATTTTCGATAAAAAAATTTTTCTATAGAAAAATTTTCGATAAAAAAATTTTTCTATAGAAAAATTTTCGATAAAAAAATTTTTCTATAGAAAAATTTTCGATAAAAAAATTTTTCTATAGAAAAATTTTCGATAAAAAAATTTTTCTATAGAAAAATTTTCGATAAAAAAATTTTTCTATAGAAAAATTTTCGATAAAAAAATTTTTCTATAGAAAAATTTTCGATAAAAAAATTTTTCTATAGAAAAATTTTCGATAAAAAAATTTTTCTATAGAAAAATTTTCGATAAAAAATTTTTTGTATAGAAAAATTTTCGATAAAAAAATTTTTCTATTTCCGATCTTGTTATATTGGAGATACTCCTCCTGAAGAGATGGCCTAACTAACCACCGAAACGCGTCGAGGAATTTTGGGTTCTCCGCAAACATTTGAAATCAAATGCGAATACTCTTTCATTTTGAATAATTTTTTTTTTTTTTTTTATAGAAAAATTTTCAATTTCAAATGGTTTTTGTTGAAATATGTTAAATTTAATTTAATTTTTTTTCTCTAGAAACATTTTCGATTTAAAATTGTTTCTGTAGTGAAAGTTTACATTTTAAATTTTTTTATTGAAAATTTCCTTATACCTATAATTTTTTTTTTGTACAGAACAAATTTTTTCAATAAAATAATTTTCCATATAAACTTTTTTCTATAGAAAAATTATCTACATTAAATTTTATTTGCATAGGAACAGAAATAAATTCTAATATTCAACAATTTTTTATTTGATATTTTCGATATTTTTGATATTATTGATATTTTCTATTGAAAAATTTTTGATAAAAAAATGTTTCTATAGAAAAATTTTCTGTACATTTTTTTATAGAAAAATTTTCGATAAAAAAAAATTTCTATAGAAAAATTTTCGATAAAAAAAATTTTCTATAGAAAATTTTTCGATAAAAAAAATTTTTCTATAGAAAAATTTTCGATCAAAAAATTTTTCTATAGAAAAATTTTCGATAATAAAATTTTTCTATAGAAAAATTTTCGATAAAAAAATTTTTCTATAGAAAAATTTTCGAAAAAAAAATTTTTCTATAGAAAAATTTTCGATAAAAAAATTTTTCTATAGAAAAATTTTCGATAAAAAAATTTTTCTATAGAAAAATTTTCGATAAAAAAATTTTTCTATAGAAAAATTTTCGATAAAAAAATTTTTCTATAGAAAAATTTTCGATAAAAAAAATTTTCTATAGAAAAATTTTCGATAAAAAAATTTTTCTATAGAAAAATTTTCGATAAAAAAATTTTTCTATAGAAAAATTTTCGATAAAAAAATTTTTCTATAGAAAAATTTTCGATAAAAAAATTTTTCTATAGAAAAATTTTCGATAAAAATATTTTTCTATAGAAAAATTTTCGATAAAAATATTTTTCTATAGAAAAATTTTCGATAAAAAAATTTTTCTATAGAAAAATTTTCGATAAAAAAATTTTTCTATAGAAAAATTTTCGATAAAAAAATTTTTCTATAGAAAAATTTTCGATAAGAAAATTTTTCTATAGAAAAATTTTCGATAAAAAAATTTTTCTATAGAAAAATTTTCGATAAAAAAATTTTTCTATAGAAAAATTTTCGATAAAAAAATTTTTCTATAGAAAAATTTTCGATAAAAATATTTTTCTATAGAAAAATTTTCGATAAAAAAATTTTTCTATAGAAAAATTTTCGATAAAAAAATTTTTCTATAGAAAAATTTTCGATAAAAAAATTTTTCTATAGAAAAATTTTCGATAAAAAAATTTTTCTATAGAAAAATTTTCGATAAAAAGTTTTTCTATAGAAAAATTTTCGATAAAAAAATTTTTCTATAGAAAAATTTTCAATTAAAAAATTTTTCTATAGAAAAATTTTCGATTAAAAAATTTTCCTATAGAAAAATTTTCGATAAACAAATTTTTCGAATATCGAAAATTTTTCTATAGAAAAATTTTTGATAAAAAAATTTTTCTATAGAAAAATTTTTGATAAAAAAATTTTTCTATAAAAAAATTTTCGATAAAAAAATTTTTCTATAGAAAAATTTTCGATAAAAAAATGTTTCTATAGAAAAATTTTCGATAAAAAAATTTTTCTATAGAAAAATTTTCGATAAAAAAATTTTTCTATAGAAAAATTTTCGATAAAAAAATTTTTCTATAGAAAAATTTTCGATAAAAAAAATTTTCTATAGAAAAATTTTCGATAAAAAATTTTTTCTATAGAAAAATTTTCGATAAAAAAATTTTTCTATAGAAAAATTTTCAATAAAAAATTTTTCTATAGAAAAATTTTTGATAAAAAAATTTTTCTATAGAAAAATTTTCGATAAAAAAATTTTTCTATAGAAAAATTTTCGATAAAAAAATTTTTCTATAGAATTTTTCGATAAAAAAATTTTTCTATAGAAAAATTTTCGATAAAAAAATTTTTCTATAGAAAAATTTTCGATAAAAAAAATTTTTCTATAGAAAAATTTTCAATTAAAAAATTTTTCTATAGAAAAATTTTCGATTAAAAAATTTTTCTATAGAAAAATTTTCGATAAACAAATTTTTCGAATATCGAAAAATTTTCGATAAAAAAATTTTTCTATAGAAAAATTTTCGATAAAAAAATTTTTCTATAGAAAAATTTTCGATAAAAAAATTTTTCTATAGAAAAATTTTCGATAAAAAAATTTTTCTATAGAAAAATTTTCGATAAAAAAATTTTTCTATAGAAAAATTTTCGATAAAAAAATTTTTCTATAGAAAAATTTTCGATAAAAAAATTTTTCTATAGAAAAATTTTCGATAAAAAAATTTTTCTATAGAAAAATTTTCGATAAAAAAATTTTTCTATAGAAAATTTTTCGATAAAAAAATTGTTCTATAGAAAAATTTTCGATAAAAAAAATTTTTTATAGAAAAATTTTCGATAAAAAAATTTTTCTATAGAAAATTTTTCGATAAAAAAATTTTTCTATAGAAAATTTTTCGATAAAAAAATTTTTCTATAGAAAAATTTTAGATAAAAAAATTTTCTATAGAAAAATTTTCGATAAAAAAATTTTTCTATAGAAAAATTTTCGATAAAAAAATTTTTCTATAGAAAAATTTTCGATAAAAAAATTTTTCTATAGAAAAATTTTCGATAAAAAAATTTTTCTACAGAAAAATTTTCGATAAAAAAATTTTTCTATAGAAAAATTTTCGATAAAAAAATTTTTCTATAGAAAAATTTTCGATAAAAAATTTTTTCTATAGAAAAATTTTCGATAAAAAAATTTTTCTATAGAAAAATTTTCGATAAAAAAATTTTTCTATAGAAAAATTTTCGATAAAAAAATTTTTCTATAGAAAAATTTTCGATAAAAAAATTTTTCTATAGAAAAATTTTCGATAAAAAAATTTTTCTATAGAAAAATTTTCGATAAAAAAATTTTTCTATAGAAAAATTTTCGATAAAAAAATTTTTCTATAGAAAAATTTTCGATAAAAAATTTTTTCTATAGAAAAATTTTCGATAAAAAAATTTTTCTATAGAAAAATTTTCGATAAAAAAATTTTTCTATAGAAAAATTTTCGATAAAAAAATTTTTCTATAGAAAAATTTTCGATAAAAAAATTTTTCTATAGAAAAATTTTCGATAAAAAAATTTTTCTATAGAAAAATTTTTGATAAAAAAATTTTTCTATAGAAAAATTTTCGATAAAAAAAATTTTCTATACAAAAATTTTCGATAAAACAATTTTTCTATAGTTCTTATGTGAGATCTCGCAACATATGTTAGCCAACTACATTTACAGGTGTTAAAGTAGTTTCCCTGGTGATACCACGAGGAGGTCGGTGTCCAAAGTTGAGATGAAGGAAAACCAAGATAAGACCAATCAGAAACATTGCTTGGTATCCAACATCCCCTGCATCACCTAAAAACATTGTTTTTAGTCGGTCTTCATCTAATATGGTTTATTTGCAAATTACTGATTTTTCAGGAGAAGCCAAAAACTCTACAATTCTCTTATTTGTTAGTTTTAAACAAAGTGATCTTTTACAATATGGTTGGTTAAATTAAATAAAACCCAATTTTACAGTAGATGGACCGTTTTGTTTTAAAAAAAATTGTATATATTTAAAATGTGTAGATTTGCATAACATAATTAAATTATGTTATTTAGATATAGGCCGACGGTATATACAAATTTCATTTAGAACATGTACTATTTTCTTGTCATGCGAATAAGATAAGCAGAAGCTATATATATCAGAAATAAATATCATGTGCGAATATTATTAACTTTTTGTAAACAACTATTTTGGCAGACATGCACAATAACATATTACTTTCAATGTTAAAAAGTCAAATGTCAACATGGAACATTATAATACATTTATATTATTCAATCCTAGAGATTTTTCGAATAATTTTTAGGAATAATAAATTTTGAAAACAGTGGTAGCACGTGTAGTTTTTTCTCTTCTACGTTTTATCTAATTGGAAAAGTATTTAGAATATTGCCAAAAGATGTCGCTCTTTAAAATATTCTTAAAACTTCCAATAAATGTAGCACTAGGATTTTTATACCCTACACCACCAAAGGTATTGAGTATGTGCTTATATTTGTCAATTGCTATATACACTGTACTTTATTTTGGAATCGGTCCATATTCGACCTATCTTACAAAATCGCCACATTATATAATTGTATTGTAATCATAAAATAATATGTACCTCAAAATGAACTCAATCTATAATAAAATTAAAACACTAATTTCTCCTCCGAGCATTATTTTCATATTATATTGTTATTAAATTTTTATTATTAAATGTAGTTAGATAAATTTGTAAAGACGTAATTATTAATGTGACGTCTTTTGTTGATTTTCTAATTATTTTGTAGATATATAATTGTTTGATGTAATAGTTTATATTTTCTTGACGATATTTTATATGGAGTATATGCAGTATTCTATATAATAAAAAAAAATTGAAGTAATTTTTAGAATTTTGAGAATACAACATGGTAAAGTGTTAAATTGTTTTTTATAAGTAAATCTTATTTAAGGAGCAAGTACAAAATGGTAGACAAAATATTTGAAAGTCTTTATCGTAACTATTTTTCTTCTACTTTGTTGCAACGTTCTCCACATAAACTTTGCCACTCTTGAGACAATATAACGCTTAAAATTAAAAGAATAAAATACAATTAAAAAAGGGGGTATGTATATAAAAAATTTGTGTTTAGAAAAAAAAAAAATGCAGGATGGAGGCGGCTTGTAGTTTTGCTCGTAATTTTAATAAATCTTGAATACATATATAGTTAGTTGTCCCCGTTTAACGACGTCTTACATTAACCCATTCATCATCATCGCCACCTTTGTTCTCTGCAAAAAGATAAAACGTTAAGTTGTAGATCTTTGTTTTTTTGTTAAAATTATACATACCTTTATCCTGCTGGGGTTCTCTTTTGTTAGGTTTTTCTTTCTCTTCGCGTGCAGGAGGACGTTCAGTACGCCAGTTTCCAGAATCTTTACCACCACCACCAGGAGCAGCTGGAGCACGATCACGACGATCGCCACCAGGGCGACGATTTTCGCGATCAGAGGGACGAGGAGCATCGCGCCAATTACCGGCACCAGATTGTTCATCGCGGCGACCATCGCGACGATCATCACGATCGCGGTCACCACCACGACGGAATTCACCTCCACGTGGACGTTCATCGCGATCACCACCTTGGCGACGGAATTCGCCACCGCGTCCACCACGTTGTTCTTCCTCATTACCACCTCGACGCCATTTGTCGTCACGTGGGCCGGCTCCAGCAGCTGGACGTGCGGGGGCAGATTCCTGTTGTTCACGGCGCATACGCCAAGAGCCGCCATCAGCAGAACTTTCTCCAGCTTCTTTGCGTTCACTTGGGCGCTCGCGTTGTTCACGTTCAGGATGAGCTCCACGACGCCAATCGCTGTCACCTCCTCTTTCGGCACGCTCACCACCTCTTTCACCACGCTCAACACCTCTTTCGCCACGCTCACCACCACGTCCTGCATCACGTTCGCGATCGCCACCGCGTGGACGCCAAGCCTTTTCAGTATGTTTTTCACGTTGATCACGATCAGTAGCAAATTCACGGGCCAAGCGGTCTCTTTCCTCTTGAATTCTGCGTTCGGCTTCCTCTTCCTTGGCACGTTGTTTTTCATATTGAATACGACGTTTTTCTTCTTCAGCCTCACGTTCCTTGCGACGAGCCTCGGCAATAATGCGTTCTTCCTCCTCCTTAGCACGACGAATTTCTTCTTCTTTACGCAAGCGTTCATCTTCCTTTTCACGCAACCATTGTTGACGGCGTTGTTCACGACGTAATTCAATACGTCTGGCCAAACGCTTTTTACGCTCTTCAGCCAAGGCAATTTCAAATTGTTCAACTTTCTCGGCATATACAGAAGCACGCTCAGTCTTCAAAGCATCCATGAAAGCGTCACGATCCAAGTGCATGCGCTTAAGACGTTCTTGCTGAATGACGGCATCCTTGCGTTCAGCAATAGCGTTTTCTATGCGAGTAGCCTCTTGGGCTTCCCAGAATTCCTTGTCCTTTACCATCTTTTCACTTAGATACTTCTCAAAGAGAGGGATTTCCTTCATGCGCTTGCAACGTTCGAAGTAATCAATCTTCTTTTCTTGAGATTTAAGTTTGTTCTGCAACTCCTTACGTTCGCGTTGCAATTCCTCAGATTCCTTAGCTGCGATTTGTTCAGCATCCAATTTCTTAATGCTTTCAGCATCGAGTTTTTCCAACATTTTCTTGCCATGAGCAGTTTGAGAAATTTGTTGAACCTTCTCTTTCAAGCTCTTTTCCTTGATGGCTTGAATCTCGTTTTGATGACGTTTGCGTTCGCGCTCTTCGTTCTCTTGCTCGAGACGTTTTTGTTCAGCCAACTTAGCTTTACGTGCCTCATCTTCTAAACGGCGGGCCTCCTCTTCCTCACGGGCATTATTTTGTTTTTCAATAAACTCTTTACGATCTTCAATAATCTTTTGACGTTGAAGAATACGTTGATGTTCACGGTTCTTGATCTCATGGTAATGTTGTACCATCTGAGTGCGCAATTTAGAACGTTGGTCACGTTCACGATTAGGGTAAACAATAGAAACAGCACGATGCAACACTGAAGACATATTGACCAATTGAGAACGAATTTGTTCAGAGGGCATAGATTGCAAATTTGGTCCATCGGGATGATCCTCACGTTGGCTTTCGGTAAGATCGGTACCGAAGTAAATACAACGTTTTTGATGGTCAATACGAATTTGCATGTCATTGTGACGCACAGATTCTACTAATAATTTCTCCAAATCAAAAATATTAGAGAATGAAGCCATGTTAAGAAGACGGTCGAATTCAATGCTCTCGTAAACTTGTGAGATTTGGCGAATTAAACGCATGATGGTAACATCCTTCAATGGGCGAATGTAAGGAGCTAATGGATTATTTTCACCGGGGAAAGCTTCGATGGCATCCACAACTGTTTGCACACGTTTGCACAAGTTCAAGGGGTTAAAGTCAACTTCTAACCAATTATACAGGTTGCGATATTCCTCTGAAGCTAGTTGTGGTACATTAAGACGCACCTAAAAAATAAATTGGATTCATTGGTAAAATTAAAAAGATTACGATGTAGAAAACTTACCACTTCCTTCAACAATGAAACTCTAGTTGGGGGTTGTTGCAAACCCAATAGAACAGCCAACTTTTGGGCCTTCTCCAAGGGACTTTTATCGGCTTCAATAAAACGATCAAATTCTGGATGAGCCGAAGGCAAAGGTATGGAAAGTGTGGCAATCAATACATGGGAAGCCATACGTTGCATGTCATCTTTAGTCAAATTCTTTTTCAATTCACGAGTCAATTGGAAAAGTTTCAACAAAGCAGCGGCATGGAACAATTGATTACCGGCCTTGGAGAAAACCATAGCCAACTTTTGATAATAGTTAGCCATAGTTTTTGGAACTGGAGTTTTCTTGGACAAGGCCATTAAGCCATGAATATCTTCAATTGCTTTATAGGCCTCCTGCCACAATTCCATTTGAATGGCACAATCCAACTGGAATAGCCTGGTATCAAGGCACAATTGTTGAGTTTCCAACTTAGTGATGGAAACACCGGTAGTTTGATTTGTGCTCTTGCAAATATCCTCCAAATGTTTGCGCAACTTGTCACACAAGCGACGGAATTCGCTTTTGCGGTTATATTTCAAACAGAAATTGAAAGCCATGCGAGCAATGTCATGGTACAAAGCTTCACAATGGGTATTAATACGCAACAATTCCAAACATTGACAATAAGATTCCCATAAGAATTTTACCCAGGGCAATAAAATAGTACGATCCGAACGGTCTTGAGCGTCTTCACCACATACAGCACTCATTAAAATGCTTTCGGGAGTGGCAATGTTATCCAAATCATCCAACTCCAAAACCGCCACAGCTGCAGATGATTGAGCTTGGGCAGCTTCAGTATGCTCCTCAGCCATACGCAAATAGGCACGAATAACATTTTCCAAGGAGTTAACATTCACCAATTGGAACATGTTACGGTATTGGAACAAACCCTCCTTGGCAATATGAGACTTCTTAAGCTCCACACACAAGTACAAGTACTTGTACATGAGAGGCTCAATAATGGACTCGGAGTAGGCATAGTTCCAGCGCTTATTACGAAAGACTTCCTGCAAAGTATCCAAGGCACGCAATGGTTTGCCCACTTCAATAAACTCTGCAAAGATAGAAAAACAAAAATCCGCAAATTAGTTACCAATTGTATGATTGCCAATATATTTTCAGAATACACTCTTCTACATTTATTTACATTAGTGTGTTCTTTTTTGTCTTCTTTTATACATTTGACATTTTACTTTTCGGTTCTTTTAACAATTACTAATACTGTTACATACACATATTCATCCACCCCGTTTTTTACTGTACGTTTTACGGAGAATCCCACTTTGTGGTTGTGTTTGTTCGTCCGCATGGAATTTTTTCTTGCAAAAATATCATTCATCATTGCACTTACCATTCGCTCTTTTCAAAGCATTTTCCGGTCTTTGGGTATAACGTGCCATTATTAATTCATATAATTTTCACTCTGTAACACTTTAACTTGAGTTTAACACAAAATTTTCACAATTTTATTGCGTTTTTATGCGGAAAATTTATAAAAATCTTCGGCGAAATTGTGGCTGCCGTCGAAATTTATGCAAAATGGCCGAGTGATTTTTCATTTGACGACACGACAAAATTTGCCAGTGTTGTATTTTTTAGGCACAACAAGTTTTATGGGATGAATATGTTTTATATTATAAATTTACAATTGGTTTGTAGGTTTGATGTTAGTTTTGGAATAATAATATTTTTTTATGTATTTTATTATTGTAATCATAATATAAGTATAAAGTAATTTTAATTGTCTTACTAAAATTTTAATAAGGATTTAGTTTTATATGATTTTGTATACGTATTTGAAAAATCGTTGCCACATTTTTTAAAAGGTTCTTTCTATATTAGCAGTTTTTTGATACTGAATAAAGTTATTAACCAAAAGTAAATTAGGTAAATTATATTTTGATAAATTAAAATACAATGAGATATTATATACCACACAATACTAGAACAGCACATGGACTGAAAAATATATAGACCATAATTATACTAATATCTTCTTTATTTCCTTTTAAACAATTTTTAAGTAAAATATAAAAAGGTTTCTTTGGCCAATAAGGAAGGCGTTTCATTCCTCTATATCTTTACTGATACTATTATTTATATTATATAATATTTAGAGTAGCTTTCGTTTTCTGTCTACAACCCTGAGTCTCATTGTCTGTCCTATGGTGATGATGATCTTTAGCTTAGATGATCTTAAGATTTAGATTTAAATTGTATTTCTATTGTTTTATATTATTATTTAAATAACTAAATTTCTTTCTTTTCCAAAAAAAAAAAAAAAAAAAAATATTAATATATATAAAAATATCAAATGACAAATAAAAAATATACAATACAAAATTTCAAGCTAATTTGAAAATATATGATAGCTTCATTTTTATACAAATGTCAAAATCCTTAAGTATGTCAGATATTGATTTTTAAATTTAATAGTGACAATGGAACTACCATGTATATATTTATCTTGATTGTAATATTCATATGCCACCAAAATGTCTAGACAATAATAAATTTGGCACAAATAATATATTACAAAAAAAAGTAAAAAATACTATAGTCGGTCAAGCCCGACTATTTAATATCCTTCACTAGTAAGGTCAAATATGAAAAGTAGCGAAGGGTCCATCACTATCTTAGTGACTAATATTTTTCTATTTTTTTAAAAGTACACTAATTTTGGTAAAATATTTATGTTGAAGATTATTTAAATACAAATAAATTTGTGGCTGTAAAGAATCAAAAACCCTATCCCGGGAAGGCAGCCCTATGAAGGCAACCAAAACAATAATATGTATGGGGCTATCTTAAAAGTTACGAAATGTACGTTGACCAAAAGCTTGCATGGATATCTAGTCTAGCAGCTGCCCATCCAGATGGACATTGTTAAATCAACTCAGGGACAATATCTGATTCGATCGGTATAGATGGGTTTCAGACCAATAGTTCTATGCGCTACAAACATCAGCATAAACATAATATACCCGATCCACCTTTGGTGCTGAAGGGTACAAAAATTTAAAGTATGGATAATATTTTATATTCGGTCGAGGACATCTCATTTTAGTGGAAGCTAAAAAAAATAGCACATTTTTTTGCAGCTCTGTTAAAAATTTCTGAGTACGAATATGTGACAATTAATAGGAGTAAATATTTCATTTATTTCTTGGGAGTAACCCCCATTTTACAGCACTAATCGAAATGTAAACAAAAACACGCGTGAAGTTGGTCAAAAAGTAATTCTTTTTTATAAGCCGCTTATTATAAATGCTGATTAAAATGACAAAAAATTGGAAAACATATATTTTATGGTTTGCACAGGAGCATGTAGAATTTCGTTCAGCTGTAAGTAAAGTTATAAAAATCAAAATTATTACATTTCACAACAATTATGTATGTTTTAAAGGAATTTAACTCCCTGGTCAAACTTTTTAATCTGGAATATCGTAGAATAAGTAAGGAGTCATTGGTAAGTAGTTAATAATGTCGATGTTTTCCCTTTAATACTATAATTAATGTTCTTGTGCATACAGAAACCATTCTGGATAGTTGAATTCCCGAATGATGAGACGGCTTTAAAATTTGCTTCAAGATCTATTGGTCTAAAAGCCATATTTGAACTATGGAGTCACGGGTTAGATTTTAAACAATACCACCAAAACTTGAAAGACCATGTTCAGCAGAACAGTGAAAGTGTAAAGCCATATTTTCAGAAAGAATGTTCCTTTAAAATTACCGTAGAAACATACAATAAGCATTTTACTCAAAGAGAAAAAATAGAGAAAATTGAAACAATGGACTATTTACCTTTAGAAGGTAATGTAGATCTAAAAACTCCCCAAGTGGAATGGTGGTATATAGAATTTTGGGGTCTAGATCCAACACAAGTACCTGAGCAACCTGAAGATGTATTGTTTGGAAAATGGGTGAGATTTTCTTTTGAAGATTTTTGAAAATTAAAATTTTATTAAAACTTATACCGTTCCCAGTTAGCTAACGGCCAAAGGCACCTTATTAAAGATATGTCTTTAAAAACGCGCAAATTTATTGGCAATACCAGCATGGATGCCCAATTGAGTTTGCTTATGGCCAATCAGGCTCTAATTCAAACGGGTGATTTGGTATTTGATCCTTTTGTAGGTACAGGTTCATTGCTTGTAAGTGCTGCCAAATTTGGTGGCTATGTATTGGGAGCAGATATTGATTTTATGATGTTACATGCCCGTGCCAGACCAAGTCGCATAACACAAAAAGTACGTGAAAAGGATGAGAGTATAAGAGCCAATCTAAAGCAGTACAATTGTGCAGATCGTTATATAGACGTAGTAGTTGCAGATTTTTCAAATCCTTTGTGGAGTGAAAGAATAAAATTTGATAGCATTATAACAGATCGTAAGTTCATAAACTCCAAAAAATATATGAAATTGTACTTTGTATCTTATACTTTTAAGCTCCTTATGGCATAAGAGAATCTACAGAAAAAGTTGAAAATAAAACTGTAACAAAAGATAATAGCCGGACACCGGATATGCCGCATTATCCCTCTACCTCTCGTTATGCTTTGGAACATCTTTATAAAGATCTGCTAGTATTTGCAGCAGGACACTTAAAAATTGGAGGTAGACTAGTGTGTTGGTTACCATATCATAGGTTATTTAAAAAGAGTTTAACACATTTTACAATTAATTAAGCCTGAAATTATTACAGGGAGGACTATACCGAGGAAATGATACCTTTACACAGAAATTTAACATTGATCTCAAATTCAGAACAACCCTTGACGGGGCAAACGGCACGCCGTTTATTGACATATGAGAAATCTTCGGAGCCAACAGGTCTTGCTGCAGAAGATATTGTCATTAATAATGGAGCTTTAACTCTGGACTTTAGAGAACGTTATTTTGATAATGGCTTTGAAACACGCACTGAAAGGCGCATGCGTAAAGCCGAGGCCAGGGAGCAAGGACGTTTGGAAGCTTTAAAAAGGGGAAAAATTGTAGAAGATGGACGTGAACAAAAGTGCAATTTAAATAAGGCGAGATTTTTAAATAAAGACAATTAGTACAAAGTTAAAAAAGTTGGTTTACTTTTTATTAGAAAGAATTTGTTAATCATATTATCTTTGGTCTTAAATGTTTACTTATAATAGCTAATCTTATGTTTCTAAGGTTTTGTGCATTAGATCTTGAGATTCCTGATCACTGCAGTCTTGTAATTCGCAATCGAACACTTGGGTAAATGTTTTTAATAACGTATTGGCCGCTTCACTCGTACTAACCTTACGCTGTAGTTCGATCGACAAAGAAGTCACGCCTTTTCCCTCTATGCCACAGGGCACTATATGCTCAAACCATGATAAATCTGTGGAACAATTAAAGCCTATACCATGAGTGGTAACATAACGAGAACCATGGACGCCTATAGCACATATTTTTCGATCATTCACCCAGATTCCAGTATCCTGCGTTGTAACTGCATTATTTATACCCATACTCCTGCAGCATTCTATTACCATTTGTTCCAACCTGCCAACATACCAACGCATACTGGGCTTAAATTGTTTCAGATGTAACAGGGAATATGCCACCAACTGGCCGGGTCCATGAAATGTAATAAGGCCTCCACGATTGGTTCTATAAAATTCTGCACCTAATTTCCGTAACTTGGTTTCTTCTTCCTCTGTATAGCCTTTTGTACGAATACCTATGGTGTAGACTGGATGAAATTCTTGAAGTACCAGGAAATTGCGAAACTCCTTAAATGGTTCATTTGGTTGTTGGGTTAATTTCTTTTGCAACTTTAAGCCAGTTTCATAAGATATTAAACCTGGTCTTATCACAGATACTAAAGGCTTAATTCTAGTCATTTATATTAAAAAACTACTTTGGAAGTTTTGTATTAATAAAAATAAACAATTTGTAATAACAGTAAAGTGTTGCTGTTAAATAACAGCTGATAACATTCCTATATGGAATTTCTTATCACTGTATTCGCCTTCAAGTCAAAGATGTATTTTTGTTTAATATGTGCCTTTTTCTTTGAAATAAAAAAAAATACACACAAACGCGTGTATTTTATATGAGATTGACGCAAGCTTGAGTTTGATTAAATTTGATTTTTGTTTGAACTTTTGCTTGACTGCAAATATTAAGTACTTGAAATAATAACTCTGTACATTACTGCGTTTTTGAGTCTAGCGACAAAAGAAGAACGCTAATTTCATTAAGCAAAACGTTTCATTACCATCACTGGTACCAAGTGGCGTTTTTCAACTAAAAAATATTTTTTCTACAATAATTTGTTAAATTTAATTATTAAATTGAAAAAACTTAATCAATTTGAAATACAATTAGTAATGAGAGCTCATAAGCTGCTAGAGACAGTTAACAAAAGTTCAATAGGCTAAAGAACAAACAAAAAATTGAATAGTAAAATTGTCAACAAGAAAAATCTTGTGTATTGAGAATTCTATATGCCAAGAGAAAAAATAGTGTTTTAATTGTACAATTTGGCCATCATCAAAATCAGATCACCACCACGTAAACTAAACTTGTAATGTCAACGCCATCATCATCACATAATGATGGCCAAACTGGAAGAGAAGAATATTATAGACATGGGTTGAATGCAGCAACAAATTTAGCTTCTCCTACACACATGCAGCAGCCACAACAGCATTTGCCCCTGCAACAAGCACAGCAACAACAAACATTTATTAATCCGAATAACAATATAGTGTTACAGCAACAAACTGCTATATTACAACAACAAACTTCTCTTAATACTCCGACATTGACTCAGACGCACTCGGCAACGGCTGCTCAACCGCCTCCAACACAATTTGTACACTGGTCTTCTAATCCTTTGATGGGTGGAGCACCGTTTCTACAAACTCAACAGCCACCAACACCAACGACAGCCGTTCCTCCTCCAGCTCCTCCTCAACAGCAACAACAACAATTTAACGATTTTCTCTTTAATATACAAGCTCAAGCAGCTTATGCTGCAGCAGCCCAAGTTACAAATACACAAGTAAACGCTGCAAGTACCGCCAATACACAGGAAACCTATTCCGTGCTAAGAGTGGGAAATGGTAATTTTTTAAAAATCTATCATTGTCCAGAAAATGCCATGGGTCCTTTACCGGGTGAAACTTCCTTCACTCCCATGCCGCAATACAGTCAGGGACAAGCAGCCACTTTCCAACAGGTCAACACACATGGAGTATCAACTGGACAACAACAATCGCAACAACAGCTTCACTCACAAGGTCACATAAGCGGTTCAACTAATTCTACAAGTCCACAAGTTTTTAATAGTTATGAGCTATTCTCAAGCAATACTTTTAGCCAACTACCTACAGCAGAAATGCCACCATTGCTATTACTGGGTCCCTCTACTAAAGCTGGTGCTGAAGATCTGAGCAGTAATATTGAAAGTCAACAGGTCAATAACATGGAAACTGCAAATATGATCATACACAATAACAATTGGTCAGGAGGAAATCATACAGTTGCCCCTTTCTATGCACAATTTGACAATAGTCAAGGCAAACAAGAACAATATGAAACAATGAATCTAGCCAATGTGGATGTAAATGCAAGTAATGAAGTAAGTTTAGAAAATCAACATAATGCCCATATTGCCATATCACAACACCAACAACAGCAGCAACAGCCACAATTGCCACAAAACTCTATTATAACAAATGAGGATTTACATCAAACTTCCTTATCTGTCAAATCTGTTAATCTTCTACCATCACCTATACTAAAAACGGAAATACCACGACAGGAAGCACCTAAAAAGCGGATTGTGGCCGAAGTAAAACCCATGCGTATGACATACTCAGACGTGTTAAGTAAATTCAATAATCAGTCACCAAATTCCCAGCAAAATAATCTCAACAGCACTACAGGTTATATAGGAGCAGCAGTAACATCACCAACTTTAGCATCCGCTGCAATTACTTCAAATCAACGTAATCAACAAAAGCCTTTGAAAAATGATTCCACTAATCCTATAAATTCTTCTAATAACATACGCCGCATAAATGATGATACCCCAAATACACGTTCTTCATCAAAGAAATCACCAACACATGAAAATAAAGAAAATGTGCAACAGCAAAATAATAAATTAAACAATAATCAAAAACGTTCTACAGTTATAAACAACAACAATAATAATAATAATAGTAACACTTTAAATGCAAATAATAGCGGCAATATTGCTGGTTCATCAACAAATAAATCAGCATCGTCTACCCTACAAAAGAACTTAATTAATAGTTCCAAAAACAATACTTTCAATACTAATGGCAACAACAATAGCAATGATAATCAACAGACGAAAATGAAACGTGCGAATAAGAATTCAGATGTTCCAAATAATGGAGGTAAGATTTTATGTGATGATCTTGTCTTATAGTGAGGACTACAGGCAGGAATGATAACAAAGTGAGAGCTTGCATGTAATACATAAAAATAATAATTTATACCTTTAAATAGAGTTTGAAAATTTGATGAGATAATTCCAAGATAATATATTTTATAAATAATATTTTGTTAATATTTTTTTGTAAGGTTTTTCGTTGTAATAGGTCCATGTTTGACTATAACTCTCATAAAAACGCTTCTGTCAAAAGTCACTAAATACGACAAAAATAATAAAAAAGCTCGTGGACATATAATTATTGTACAAACTTTAATCAAATTGCTAAATTTCCAGCAAAACGGTCCACATTGGTAAAATTTTTCTTAGATTTCATGACTTTTTTTTACCATCTGTTTGATTTTTAACCCCAAATAATTAGATGAAAAACGAGCAACCACTTCTTTGTTACAGAAGTTACCACATCGTCTCCATAAAACTTATAAGCTCTTTTTTTGCTACATTTATCTCAATTTTACAATTCTTTTTAAATAAGACTTGCAATTACTTTTTAAATCTTCTGGGACAAAAATGTATATGGGCAAAATTAGAATTTAAGCAATACGTTTCTTATTTTCCTTTCAAGGCAAAATCAGCAATAATGAACAACGCGGTAGTTCAAAAAATAATGGAACTAATGCTTCGAACTATCCCTCTCCACCTTCTAATGCTTATAATGCCTCAAATAACACTTATGCTCGTAAACCTACAAAATTCTCAAATTCTGGCAATGCTTCATCGACAACTGGTCAGCAAAGGTCTCGTTATCAAAACAATTCAAATGCTTCATATTCCTATTCATCAACGAAACGAAGTCGCAACAATAGTTCATATGGAACATCATCTCTTAACAATTCATCGTATTCAAATGGCACCGGAAATAATCGCAACTATGAACTGGCAAAACGAATTCTGCAAACGTGGTATACCTACACTCTTAAGATATTGACTTGGCTCTTCTATTTGGTCTATGATATTGTAGTTCTCGGTTGTAGTATACTCTATGAACGCTTAACATACGCTTATGAATCTGGTAAAACTTATGGTCAGCAATTGTATACGGAAATAAAACAAAATTCCAATAAACCGGGTATATGGTTTAGGAATTATTGTCGAAAGTTTGATGCAAAGTTTCAAAAAACTTCAAAATGGGCATTTTGGAGAAGATTTTATAACAAAAAACAACCCGAAGCCACAAGTGAAGCGATAAAAACGGGACGTTTGCCGGCAACCGGTGAGGAAGCTATGTATCAGCTATTAAACTGTAAGGGCAAGGATGCTTACAGGTGAGTGTTTTTTAAATAAAGTTATTTTTCTGATAATTAATGATTTCATCAATTGTTTTTAGTATTTTGGGAGTTCCACCTAATAGCTCACAAGAACAGATACGTAAACATTATAAGAAGATTGCTGTTTTGGTACATCCCGATAAAAATAAACAAGCTGGTGCCGAAGAAGCTTTTAAAGTGTTGCAAAGGGCTTTTGAATTGATTGGAGAACCGGTAAAGATTTTTTAGTTTTTATAAGAAATTTTTGTTTGATTTCTTTATTTTCTTAAAGGAAAATCGTCTGGCTTATGACCAGAGTTTAGCTGAGGCTTTACATGCCGAAAAAGCCTGGACCGAATTGCATGATTTGTTATCACAACTACAAACTAAGATAACTGAAGCTGCCAATACCATTAGGTAAGCTATTTTTTTTTACCGTAAAAACTTATTCCTTTTTCACAAAACTTAATTTCTTCCATTGCAGATGTAGTACATGTGGCTTACGTCACCCGCGTAAAATAACAGATCGTCCACATTATGCTGCCCGTGAATGTGCAACTTGTAAAATACGTCATTCGGCCAGAGAAGTAATTTTATTTTCTGTTCTTAAATCCTTTAGTTAATTTAAATCTCTTTCTCTGTCTAGGGTGACATTTGGGCTGAGACTAGTATGATGGGTTTACGTTGGAAATATTTGGCATTGATGGAGGGTAAAGTCTATGATATAACCGAATGGGCCAATTGTCAAAAGGGAGCTTTGGCTCATTTAGAACCAAACTCGCATATGGTACAATATCGTATTGTTCGTGGTGCTCAGCAGCAGCAGCAACAACAACAGCAGCAACAAAAACAACAGGCTCAGCAGCAGCAACAACAACAGCAACATCCACAGCATAATACAGGATCTCAATATCCCGGCACTGGAGGTTTAGGTGGTAAATTCAAACGTGATAATATACCACCCAGGTAAATTGAGAATTCCGTTTTATTTTTGGTACACCCTTCACCACTATAGATGGAGAGTGTATTAATATTGGTATGTAGAAACCTAAAAGTATAGTCTCATGCTGGAAATTAAAACATATATTCTTAGAAAAAATAATCAATTAAACCAAAATCTTGGTTGAAACAGACTTGCAATCTGTATCAGATCAAGAGAAGTAAAATTTTTAACTGCCGCAATTACATGCCGAAGTGTTGAGTCGCAAAAATCTCGTCAACGGTTTATAGTTCTTGCTGCTCCCCTGGTAGCAAGTGATTTTGTTCATTAGTAAAAAAAAGTTTATAATAATGATAGTTCCAACTTAATAATCTTTTAAAGGATAAGTAAGATTGATAAGTAATTCGAGCTTACGGAAAAACATACAACCACTGTCCGAATTCGAAAGAGTATATTTGACTTTTGGAGTTCGTCTAGTAAAAAGTGTTTTCGGGAAGTCTAAGGGACCGGATGGTATTCCAGCACTAGTCTTGAAGCAGTCCCTTTGATGCCAGTTCGTCTATTAGCTAAGCTTTTTAGCTCACTACAATATATCGACGAACTTCCACGTGCTAGAAGGTGCTTCAAAGCCTATGGATTGTGTTTCATTGTTCTTAAAACCCTTAAGACGAAATACTAATTTTTTGCATGACACACTGTAGAGAAAGTTCTTGCTTAAGCCATATCCTACATATGTGGAATTATCAACTCTAATCTCAGAAAATGATATCCCACTATATTTTCTAATACAAGTCTTCGCATAAATAGGGGGCATCCCTAATTACAAATTCATATTTACCCTCAAAAAAAGCACCTTGACTGCGCCGAAAACTCTGAAGAAATTTAAAGTTTTTACTTAAACTTTGCCCAGATACATAAGATTTGTGTGAAGACAAGTCATGTGCTGTATTACGTCGGCTCTTTAATAAAACAATAGTGTATAATTTTATTGCCATTTCGAGATAGAGTTTCAAATTTTTGTGATATTAGACATCTGACAAAATAGTAATATTTCAGAAAATAATCGATATTTTTAAGTTGTGGTCATTTAAATATTTGGTTGTTGTTGTTGTAACTTCGATGTTATTGTTTATATCGCAGAAGTGACAGTCCTTGGTCGGAATCCTAAAATGTCCGAGTCGTTCCGGTACGAAGAACCGACTGCTGTGGGAAATAATAATGCTACAAGCAGATAAAATAGTGATTAATAAAAATAGTATATGCTTTTTATACACTATTTTTCTTTGAAATTGTGTTCAGAGCAATGATTAAAATAATTAATAACAATAATAGTGTATGCTTTGTATACACTATTTTTCTTTTAAATTATATTCAGAGAAACAACTTACGAAATTATAAGCTTTTACTTCAGTTGCTCTTTTGACCCACTTTGTGTAAGTATAATGATTGATTTACATGCGTATACACTATTGTTTTATTGAGAGGACGATATGTGCTATATTTTTAGACAATCGGTTCACTTTTTAATAATAATAAATTCCACGACAACATTCCAATTGGAACAAGTGGTACTTCTCTCAGACAATGAGCTGCATCCGATTATATTTTTATACTCATTGAAAGGGACCTACGTTTTAATTCCGGCTCCGAACGGCAAATGCATTAGTTAGAGAAGTTTTACATCATAGAGTACCGCATAGAGTGCGATCATATGTTCTACTAAGCACAAAAAAGAAAAAAATAGAAAAAATAGCAAAAAAATGTATAATGACATTTCTTATATGAAGATGACGTCTTTTAAATGTACTTTTGACGTCTCTTAAATGTACTTGACAGTTTCGTCCACAGTCTAATTCTGGTTTATGTTTTACATAGCCTAATACTCAATAACCAGTGGCTAGCTGAGTTATGAGGTGAACAGCCGCTAGGCGGATGACTAACCTGCTATACCACGGCGGTTCACATTAGCAAAATATTTATAAATCTCGAGAAAATAAAATGGTAACAAAATTTAAAATATAAGGATAACTTATATGTATATTTTGTAACAATCGGTCCTCATTTAATCTCAGTGGTGTAGGGTATTCCATGGTCGGGCTAACCGGTTGTAATATTTTTCGCATTTTTAAATTGCTTACTTATTTTCTTAATTTATTTCAACAGTGAAGCATCTTTACACGAGTTCCTTGATAACTTGTATAGTGGACAACATCCTCAGCAGCAACAGCAGAATACCTCTGTTTATGCCGGATCTAGCCGCAGACGTAATCGTCGCAATTAATTTATACAATAAAATAACAATATTTCTTAACTATTTTATAAATAATCTCTAAATCTCTTGTCTCACTATTCATCATTTTTACAATTTACAAATATTTTTTTCTCTTTTAAAGAATTTGAAATAGTAGTAACCATAGTAACAAAATTAAGCATTTTGTAATTTTCTGAGAATCCTCCCATATCCTTTAATCATGCAGAAACAAAATATTCAGGCCTTTTCCAATAAAGAAATTTTTGTTCTCTGTGATAACTTAATATTGAAAAGTCCTAAATAAAGTTTAGGACATTACAATAATAAGTTAATGGTTTATCTTTGTTTTATCTATATTTTTTGTATATTTTAGCTTAAAACTTTCGTTTTTATCTCTTTAGAACTCATCGAATTTCCTTTTTTTTTTTGTTTTGTTAATATTTTCTAAATCCTCCTACTATATACATTTACATATTTTTTATAATTAATTATTTAAAAAAATTACATCTTGTTTTTGTTCCCTCATAATTTTTTATAATTATGATTGATTAGATATTTTATTACATACTTTGTTTAAATACAACTATTGTATTCACTAAATTAGTATTTAATATTGTAGTAATTTTCACCAAATACTTTGAAACTTCAACTAAAGAAGCAAAAATCTAAAAAAAAAAAATAAAACCTAATTAAACTCAAATACTATTAAAAACAATATTACATTTAAATGTAGTGTTAAATTATTCATTAATGTAAAACTCTTATTAATAAAATCAAGAAAATATTCTTAATGAAGTTCATTATTTGATGTATAAAAATTAATATCTTTTTATGGCCGAAATTTTGCTATTTTCGCAATTATTTAGGGAACTATTACAATTGATGGGTGACGGTTCTGATTGGTCATAACTTGGTAAGCCCAGACTTATATTGGTTATCCTTCATCTTAACTGTGGACGCTGACCTCCTAGTGGTATCACTCGGGGAACTACGTTAACACCCGTTAATGTAATGAGCCGAGTTCTCCTATAAGAACGTTAAAAAATATGGGTTAAGACGTCGGTCTAGTAAACCACTCCTGAAAAAAAAAATTGAAAAAAAAATTTTCTATGGAAAAATAATTTTATCGAAATTTTCTCTATGAAAAAATATTTTTATCCAAAATTTTTCTATAGAAAAATATTTTTATCTAAAATTTATTGAAAATTTTTCCAAAGAAAAATATTTTTATCGAAAATTTTTGTGTAGAAAAATATTTTTATAGAAAATTTTTCTATAGAAAAATATATTTATCGAAAATTTTTCTATAGAAAATTTTTTTATCGAAAATTTTTCTATAAAAAAATTTTTTTTATCGAAAATTTTTCTGTACAAAAATTTTTTATCGAAAAATTTTCTATAGAAAATTTTTTTTTTTCGAAAATTTTTTTATCAAAAAAAAAAAAAAAAAAATTTCTATAGAAAAATTTGCGATAAAAAATGTTTCTATAGAAAAATTTTCGATAAAAAAATTTTTATTTTCGATAAAAAAATTTTTCCATAGAAAAATTTTCGATAAAAATATTTTTCTATAGAAAAATTTTCTATAAAAATATTTTTCTATAGAAAAATTTTCGATAAAAATATTTTTCTATAGAAAAATTTTCGATAAAAAAATTTTTCTATAGAAAAATTTTCGATAAAAAAATTTTTCTATAGAAAAATTTTCGATAAAAAAATTTTTCTATAGAAAAATTTTCGATAAGAAAATTTTTCTATAGAAAAATTTTCGATAAAAAAATTTTTCTATAGAAAAATTTTCGATAAAAAAATTTTTCTATAGAAAAATTTTCGATAAAAATATTTTTCTATAGAAAAATTTTCGATAAAAAAATTTTTCTATAGAAAAATTTTCGATAAAAAAATTTTTCTATAGAAAAATTTTCGATAAAAAAATTTTTCTATAGAAAAATTTTCGATAAAAAAATTTTTCTATAGAAAAATTTTTGATAAAAAAATTTTCTATAGAAAAATTTTCGATAAAAAAATTTTTCTATAGAAAAATTTTCAATAAAAAAATTTTTCTATAGAAAAATTTTCGATAAAAAATTTTTCTATAGAAAAATTTTCGATAAAAAAATTTTTCTATAAAAAAATTTTCGATAAAAAAAATTTTTCTATAGAAAAATTTTCGATAAAAAAAATTTTTCTATAGAAAAATTTTCGATAAAAAAATTTTTCTATAGAAAAATTTTTGATAAAAAAATTTTCTATAGAAAAATTTTCGATAAAAAAATTTTTCTATAGAAAAATTTTCAATAAAAAAATTTTTCTATAGAAAAATTTTCGATAAAAAAATTTTTCTATAGAAAAATTTTCGATAAAAAAAAATTTTTCTATAGAAAAATTTTCGATAAAAAAAAATTTTTCTATAGAAAAATTTTCGATAAAAAATTTTTCTATAGAAAAATTTTCGATAAAAAAATTTTTCTATAAAAAAATTTTCGATAAAAAAATTTTTCTATAGAAAAATTTTCGATAAAAAAAATTTTTCTATAGAAAAATTTTCGATAAAAAAATTTTTCTATAGAAAAATTTTCGATAAAAAAATTTTTCTATAGAAAAATTTTCGATAAAAAAATTTTTCTATAGAAAAATTTTCGATAAAAAAATTTTTCTATAGAAAAATTTTCGATAAAAAAATTTTTCTATAGAAAAATTTTCAATAGAAAAAATTTTCTATAGAAAAATTTTCGATAAAAAAAATTTTCTATAGAAAAATTTTCGATAAAAAAAATTTTTCTATAGAAAAATTTTCGATAAAAAAAAAATTTTCTATAGAAAAATTTTCGATAAAAAAATTTTTCTATAGAAAAATTTTCGATAAAAAAATTTTTCTATAGAAAAATTTTCGATAAAAAAATTTTTCTATAGAAAAATTTTCGATAAAAAAATTTTTCTATAGAAAAATTTTCGATAAAAAAATTTTTCTATAGAAAAATTTTCGATAAAAAAATGTTTCTAAAGAAAAATTTTTGATAAAAGAATGTTTCTATAGAAAAATTTTCGATAAAAAAAACTTTTCTATAGAAACATTTTCTATAAAAATGTTTCTATAGAAAAATTTTTTTATCGAAAATGTTTCTATAGAAAAAAAGACTATGAAAAGGCCCCCTAGAATAAAAACGACCCCCTAATGTTAGAAGGGTTCGTCTGAAACTTCGATGGAATGACCAAGAAGAGAAAAATCTTTCAAAGATTTACCTACGAAATTTGAGAATATGCGCATAAGATCGAAGCGCTTGGAATTCTAAAATATGTTCGGCCTTTGACCTTAACAGGTTGTAAATATAGGCCTTTAAGTAAGTATTACTTTTAATGCACAGGATATCATTTTTTTTGTTTAAACTTTTAAAAAATAATCTTGTGACTATTTTGTAAATACATTGTCTTATGACTTTAAGGTCTAATTATTCCCATTATAAGAATATGGCCTTTTTTTAAACAATTTTTAGAGAAAATTTACTGAAAATATTTTACGTTTTGGTGCGAACGTCTACAAATATAGTACAGCCCAGCAAAGCGGGCGGGCTGAGCTATTAAAAAATAAAGTAGAACCCAAAGAAATAAAACCACCAATTTTTTAACATTCAATATAAAGTTTCTGTTTTATTTTCTTAGTTTTTTGTTGTTGTTGTAGTTTTTGATTATTTAACTAATTTAATTATTAAAATACAATACAGCTTCAGTTAAAAAATAATATTCCTTTCATTAGAAAACTAACTAATTTTTGTTTAAAACTAAACGAAAAAAAAATATGTACTTAAAAATAGACAATTAATGAGAATAATAGAATTAATATAATTAAAGTAGATTTTAAATTTTAATAGGTTTTTAAATTATTTAATGCTAATTTTTTTTGTTTAAGGTTAAAAATACATAATTAGATATAACTTAAAAATTAAACAATAAAACAAACTTAACGATGAATTTAAAAACAATTTGTTAAAAATACATTTAGAAAAACATTTTATTTATTTTTAACTAGATTTTTTTAGAGGTTATGTTTAGTTAGTTTTTTTTTCTTTAAATTTTTAATAGGTTTTGTTTTGCTTAATTTAAACAATTAGGCTTAATGTGAAATATAATAAAATAATTAACATTTTATTTTTGTTTTTTTTTTTTTTAAGAAATTACTTAGATTTTTGTTATTTAGCAGTTTATGACTAGTAATTTTTTTAAGTGTATTTCTTGTTTCTTTGAAATTTCCTAATCTTTTAAAGATTTTCTTTTTTAATTTTTAGACATTTATAAAACTGCTGCTTATCTTTATTTAATTTGTTTAAACAATTACAACATTTAATCAATCAATAACATCAATGAAGTAGAGAATTTATTTTGTTTAATTTTTTTAAGTGTATATAAATATAGATTTTCATAACAAATTTATTTACAGAAGTTTTTGTTTTATTTGGAAAATATTTTTCCAGAAATTTTAATAATATTCAATATTTGAAAAGTAGTGGTGAAAATACAAAGTTTATAATCTTTTTGTTTCTGCAGTTTAGGAATTAATTAATTTTTTAAAATTTCTTTTAACTAAATTTTATTTCATTTTTATAGTTTTGGCCATATTTTAATTTTTATATGCTTTTTACGGAATGCATAATTCAAATAAATTTTATTAACACCAATTTAACCTAATTTTTTTGTTATTGAATTAAATAAGGGGTATTTACAAGCTGTGCTATCATATCATAAAGTTCTATGTTTTTAGAAGCAATAAAACAACATTTTTAGTTTGGTATATAACGAAAATTAAATATTACTCATACGCCTGGGTGTTCAAAAAATCCTCAATATTTCTAGCACGGCTTCATCCTAGTCAAATTTGGACTTCATTTTCGGATTCAGCGTATGTCAAAAATACGTAATATAATATAAGGAGATATAAACCAAAAATAAATTCCATACAAAAATTGATGTTGCTCCAGTTAATTTTGCTGGCACACACACTCATACGCACTCAGGCATTGAAACTGTTTGTGGTGGATACAAAAACTACAGCATAATATAAGGCGCAATTAAATTTAAAAGAATAGGTTATTTGTAAAAGATATCCTATTTTACTAAGAAATTACGATCTCTTTTTGAATTTTGAAATTGGTTTTATTACTAATTTTATATTTTAGTAGTAAATTTTGAACACCACTTACAAAAATAAAATCTTAAATTTAGTACTACCATGTAATTTCGATACTTAGCTTTAACTAAAAAGTACTAAAATTTTAATTTTAGTACTAAGAAATTTCTTTTTAATGAACAATTTATAGTTTTTTTTTGTTTTAATGCTAAATTCCAACTTTAATATTCAAATTGAAATTTAGTACAAAATTTATAAATTGGTACTAAATTTCTGTTTTAGTGCTAAATTTTAATTTGAAAATATATTTTAAATTTCTACTTTAGCACTAAATATATGTTTTAGTAAATAGATCAGTTAAGTACTAATTTTATATTTTAGTACTAAATTTTTAACAGCACTTTCGGTACTTAACTTTTAATAAAAAGTACTAAAATTTAATTTTAGTACTAACAAATTTCTTTTTTATAAAAAAATTATATTTTTCTCTGTTTTAGTACTAAATTCTAATTTTAATATTGAAATTAAAATTTTGTAGAAAATTTTTAAATTGGTTCTAAACTTCTGTTTTAGTGCTTAATATTCAATTTGAAAATTTATGTTTTAAATTCTACTTTAGCGCTAAATATATATATTTTTTAGTAAAGAAGTCAGTTTTAGTACTAATTTTATATTTTAGCTCTAAATTTTTAACAGCACTTACTAATATAAAATTCGAAATTTAGTACTACCACTTAATTTCGGTGCTTAAAAAAGTACTTAATTACTTTAAAAGTAGTAAAATTTTAGTACTAAGAAATTTCTTTTTTACAAAAAAATTATATTTTTTCTGTTTTAGTACAAAATTCTAAACCAAATGGTACAAAATTCTACCATTTAATATGTGTACTTAACTTTTATTAAAAAGTACTAAAATTTTAATTTTAGTACTAAGAAATTTCTTTTTAATGAACAATTTATAGTTTTTCGGTTTTGGTACTAAATTCTAACTTTAATATTCAAATTAAAATCTAGTACAACATTTTGAAATTGGATCTAAATTTTTATTTTAGTGCTAAATATTAATTTGAAAATATATTTGAAATTTCTATTTTAGCACTAAATATATATTTTAGTAAAGAAAACTGTTTTAGTACTTATTTTATACTTTAATACTAAATTTTTAACAGCACTTATACTAATATAAAATTCGAAATTTTGTACTACCATTCACTTAACTTTTACTAAAAAGTACTAAAATTGTAATTTTAGTACTAAGAAATTTCTTTTTAATAAGAAAAGGATTTTTTTCTGTTGTAGTACAAAATTCTAATTTTAATTTCAGTTTTTTTCTATTTTGGTACAAAACTCGAATTTTAATATTTAAGTTCAAATTTTGTAAAAAAATATAAATTGGTTCTAAATATCTATTTCAGTGCTAAATATTTATTTGAAAATATATTTTAAATTTCTACATTAGCATTTAGTAAATAAAAAAGTTTTAGTACTAATTTTATATTTTAGTACTTAATTTTTAACACTAAATGTTATCTTCACACTAAAATTTTAGTTTAGCTCTAAAGTTCATTTCAGTAAAAATTTTGAATTAAGTACTAAATTTAATTTTTTCAGTAAAATTAAATTTTTATTTAGTACAAAACTTTTTTGTGGCAAAAAAATGTATAGTTTAAATTTATAGTAATTAAAAATGTAGTGGAAAATTTCTGTTTAAGTTAAAAATTGTTAAATAACCAAATTTAAATTTCAATACAAAAATTTCATTGTAGTTCTAAAATTTTAAACTAAATTTTCTGTTCTAAATCTTTTGTGTAGTACTAAATTTATATTTTGGTACTAAATTTTTTTATACGGAATATGCTAACACATCTCTAAAATTATATTTTAGAACGAAATTTCCAATTTTACTAAATTGTCAGAACTAATTTTTAATTTTTGTACTAAATTTTTACAAAACTTTAATTAACATTTTTGGTGAAAAGCTTATATGCAATATTAGAGGCCTTTTGTGATTATAACTTTAGAAGACGATAGCACACCTTGTGAATACCTTAATTATTATTTTTTTACCTTTATCAAAATTTTATTATTTTTCTTTTAAAATATTTTTCAAAAAAAGTATTATTTAAAATAGTACTTTTTTTCTGTAACAGGTACAAAGCATAAATTATAGTTATTAAACATTTTTGTAATAAGGAAAAATATTTAGGGGATTCACAAGATAAGATGACATTTTATTAAACGTTTTCAAAATTGTATAAAAAAGTTTTCATTTGACTTAAGAAAAGTTTAAAAAAAGAAAGAAAAAAACTGTTTTAAAAGTTTAGGTACAATAAAACGTTAACACATAATACCAAAGCTTATGAATCCCCTGAAATATTATTTAATTCATTCAATATTGAATTTTATTAAAACTTCAATTTTGGTTTATCTTGATTTTACCAAAATATTTAACTATATGTTTTAGTATATTCTCTCTGCCTACTTGCAAGAGGTCTGCCTTAACCGATTTAAACAATTTTCATTTTAAAGCATTAGTTCTAATCTTGAATAAACTTCTAAATTCTCATACATATTTTGAATGAATAAGCTTTGAAAAACAAATTAGAAGTTATGCTGCTGCGGAGAAATCCAAAATTTCATTATCAGATCGTAATTTTGTAATTTCTTTAATTTAAAAAAAATTAAAAAATTAACTTTTAGCGTTTACATTTACAATTTAACATTTTTTTTTTTATAAAAAAATATTTTGAAAATATAAAAAATAAATCGGTGGTTTTATAGACATTTCCTTCTCTCTTAATATTAAAATATTTGTATTTCTGTAAACGCAATTTTCGGTTAGTTTAAGCTTAAAGTTAATTTCAGTCATATTCTTAGATAATCTAAATAAAATGTCAAACAAAGACATAACAAAACCGACGATCTACTACAGAAGTGTCTAGGCTAAAGTACCGTTAAATGTAGTTCCTTTTCGTTTAGCAAGAAACTTGACATCTGGCAGCATTTAGACAGCCTTTATGGCAACACTGTTTAAAGAAATAGCAAATGATAATCACTAAAGGCGAAATGTTAGCATTAAATGAATTCGCCTTTTGTTTGCTTACAAAAGCAAATTTAAGATAACGGCTTTCTTTCGCTAACAGTGATGCCTCATTTTTAAAGTTTGAACACGCTTGTTTTGAAACCATAGGTTTTTTTTTTGTACAAAAAACCATGACGACCGCTACAGTGGGCATAAAGTTACATTTACAAAGTTTGGTTTAGCATAAAAAATGAAATTTTTGCTAATGTTAGACTTTCCTAAATTCTCATATATTATGGATTTTTTGTGTGTGTACCTTTTTATGTACCTTTTTAGATTCTAGCTATAAAAAACCATTATATGATTATTTTCACAGAATTCTGAGGTAGTTGTTACATTTCATTTTCATGATTTTTTGTTTGTTTATAATTAGTAAAAATTTGTTGTAGTTGTTTGTTGTAAAAAAAATTAAATTCAATTTCCATTTATGGTCTAAAGAGACAGTGGTCAATCAGTCACTGTGGCTGGCAACTTGTTTCTTATGACAAAATGTTCTTAACTTGAATTGCCTTCGATGAATTCAATTTAATGATTTAGGTTTGATTATTTCCTCTACTAGAGAAAATAATTTAAGCAAATATTGCATTCACCAGCCATTCGCCACATTTGTAATGGCCTCAAATTTGGCTTTGGCCACTGCAGCCACAGCATTGGCCGCTGCTGTAGCCACTGAACCATTTAGTACCGAGGGAGTTTGTTGCTGCTGCTGTTTACCGGCTGCCACTGCTGCTGCCGCTACGGCCAAAAGTGAAGCCGAGGAGGTGGGCATAAAGTTTACATTTATATTAATGGGATGAACCACAGGCATGGAGGTGAAATTCTTTTCCAAAAGATCCACGCCGTTGAGGAAGGGTATCAGTACATTGTAGTCTACATTAAGGGGAACATAGTAGGTGCCTTGACTATGTAGAGCAAAGATGGGCACAGCAAAGCTACGTGTAGGCAGTGGAGCGGTGGTACTGGTTGGAGCACTTAAGTGGTTTTTATTGTGTATAAGTGGTGCCGCCGAAGCTTCTGTCTTGATGTCACTAAATGGAGCAAAAGGCTTTTCATCTCTCATTACAGAATTCGAAAGATTAACATTTTGTGTTCTGGAGGGAGGAGCCACACGTATTTCAGCTCCATCGTTTGTGTTATCATTGTGATGGCTACTGATGGCCTCGGCTAATTTGCGTTTCTTTGCAATAATGGGAGCAATTTCAGGTTCAGTGCCATCCTTTGAATGATCGGAATGGGCATGAGAATTTTCACTTTGTAACAAAGGTGGGGCAGGACCATGTTCACTGGATGTTTCTTCATCATGTAATTCATGATTAAAACGTTCTTTTATGTGATTTTTGTACTTATAGTTGTTGTTGTGCTCAATATCATGCGATGACTCGGAGTAATTGCGCAAACGTCCCTGCAACATCATCTCATGGTGATGATGGGCTAAATGTGCATGAGAGTTATTGAGATGATGATGGTGAGCAGAGAGTAAAGTATCGCGTGGTGGTGGAGAATGCATATTAGAAGTATCGGTGTGTAGAATAGGTTCACGGGAAGAATCAAAATCATGGTTACTTGAATCGGTGTGATGATGTAGGGAGGCGGGTGCAGTTGAGGTAATAACTGGGGCTTGATGAGGTTGTGGTTGAGATGGCTGCTGTTGCACCGTAGTACCACTTACCCCTAAAACTGAATTACCTGCTGGCGTGGTGGAACTTGCATTATTTGAACTAACTGATAAAGCCGTAGCTGTTGATGTTGAATTACTTGAAACATTAGCATTACTATTGTTGGTGTTATTGGCTAAACCATGACCATCATTGGCATTGGTATCCATTTGATTAGCATTAACATTACGTTGCAATTGATTTATATGATTACGGAAACTGAGATCTTTAACATCATTATGATCATTGCTGTGCTCAATATCGGATGTGCCCAACATATCACGTAACTGACATAAAGGAGGTACTGGATGAAAGGTCTGATGAGGACTACCACTGGAAGCACTAACATTATCCGATGTATGGCAACCTCCTCTTGAACGGAAACAATCAGCTAGAAAAGGAAATTTTATAAAAATAAGTACAAGGTTTAAGATCTTCTTTCTTTTAACTTACTTTTCATAATCTCATCACAGTGCTCTTGCAGGCGAGCCAGTAGACGATAGCAGCACTCCTGCATTTGACCTTCGTAAAGAAATTTGAAAGTCTCCTTCATGCAATCCGTATAACCTATGCGATATTCATTATCCTTTTGCAGGCATTCACTTTGTAAGTGCTTTAAATGACGTATGGCCATTTCTATGATTTCGGTTTTTTCAATACGACCACGCCCTTTACGTTGATATTGCGGTGGGATTAGGCGTGACAAATCGGCTAGACATGAATTCATCCGATCTCGTCGTCTCTTTTCAATAATACGATGTGATAAAGGATCTTGCTAAAATGTTAGATGTTAGGCAAAGGGAGAGAAAGAGTTGGAAAAAAAAGAAGAAAATTAATGAAAATTCATGGTGATATTATGCTATATTAGGATTAAAACTTAAATTTGGGTTATAACTTATAAAAAGGGAAAATACCGTTAACCTTTAAAGCTAAATTGTTAAAATGTACAGTGTCTGTATGTCGGTTGCTTTTGGCTTCATAAGGATTTAGGGTATACGTTTGATTTGTAGATAGAATTTGATATTTTTAAGAAGTTTATATATATTGGAGCTTTTGATTTTTGGAATTGAAATACGGTTTTTTCTTTAGCCATGCCCGATAATGCCAGATAATGAGGTAAAAATACAAAAATACTTGTATGGCTATTAAACATCCATCTTTCGAAAAATCGAAATGTTTCACTCTTTTTCCTGAAATCGGTAAAAGTTAATATAAACAATAGCTTTGAAAGAAAAGGGTTAATCAAGTTTACATGATTCGCCGCCCATATTTATAAAAGGGTTAATTTAAATTGTATTTTTCTAGGGCATTAATCGTTTTGAAAGAATATTTTCGATGAACATTGCTTAAGCATACAAATTTAAACAATTTTATTTTCAAATCGAGATAAGGAGTAAAACCTGATTGTCTGAAAACAGTTTTTTTAATCAAAATCTGCCAAAATAATTCGTAAGAAGTTATTTTGAAAACTTTGACTCAAATCTCCCATTTACAATGTTAAATACTTTTTTTTCGTGAAAAGTGAAACCTTTCGAACTTATTCAATTGAGGGGTTACTATAATGCAGACTCATTTCATTTCAACTGAAAGAATTAACAAATGCTTATAACCATGTAGAGCTGCAATAACAATAATAAAAATATTTTTTCGAAGACCTTTTTTTAAATAGCGTTTCGTTTTCTAATAATTGACATTACTGGTAGGAAGAAAGCTACCATATAAGAAGAAACTTTATTGTTGTTTCTGTTGAAAATGTTACCAGACATGACATTATAAAGATCATATTCGAACTTTTGCAAGGAATTGGTCTCTCTAATATAGATCCATTAAAATGTTTGTATATTAAAATGATTGACATAATCTCAAGATCGTCTTGATCTGGGGAAATGGTAATCTCTTTGAGAATAAAAAGCTTAGCCCTCTGCAACTGACGTGATATATGTAGTTTTTACAATTCTAATGACTTGGTAGAGTATCAGACACCATTTCCGTTGCTTATTTTTTCCAAGACTTGTTTTGAAAATTTACAAATCCCTTCTTATTTATTGTTTATGAGTTAAAGTTATAATATATACAGATATTTTTTTAATCAAGGCAAAAATTTGTGTTTTATGTCATTAAATGTCTGTCTAAAAATTTGACTTTGTTAGTGTCTGCTAAACTACACATCCGCCGCAGAGGGTTAAAATATTTTTTTTTTGTGACTAACAAGGCAGCCAGATAGAAAAATTAACGGTACTGTTATTTCATTGGAAATGTTACCAGACTTTAAATTGAAAAAAGCCTTTTATTCAAGGAAAATTTATAGAAAATTTTGAAACCTTGGAGTTAAATTACACTTTTTGGTTCTAAATTTTTTGTCAAGTCGTCTGATATTAGTTTTAAAAATACTTAGTCTTAAATAAACTTAAAACTATTTTTATGGTAAAATAAAAATTATTTGTTAGGTGCGATGATGCAGAACATTTAAGTCCATATGTTGATGAATCCATGATCCCCCAAAATCAGTTGATTTAATATCCAGAATCCGTTATAGGTTGAGGTGCTACATATATATACATTTAACCGATAGGTATTTAAACTGTCTACCAAACTTAAAAACTATTTAAATTGAGTTTCGTTTTTTTTCTTTTCATGTTCTCTATATATTAAAAATATTTACCCTCGAGGTTTTATTACGTCTTCCGGTGGCATATTCTGCATCATCCTCGCTGTAGCCGGTGGCATTTGTTGAAAAATTTAAACTAGATTCTGTACAATAAGGAAAACTGGAAACTGCTGCTTCACTGTTGGATTTTTGAATTGAATTTGTTTTGGGGAGTTTTTTGTTTTGTTTTAATTATATGGATTTGATTTGAGGTTAAAGAAGATTTGTTTTTCGGATTTTATGGAAAAAGAGAGAAATAAAGGAAGAACAAAAATACTTTAGTTTAAATTGTTTTTCAAGCAAGTTTATTAAAATATTTCATCAAATATATCTTATAAAATAATCAATAGTGTTCAAATTAAGTAGATAAAATATTATTAAATTATAAAAGCGAGGTCACTTTCTGAAATCAGCTCAATAATCAGGGCCATCAGGTCCTCGTGTTTTTTTGATATCAGAGTAAACTCCAATTGGGTTAAAGCTTGAGTTCTTGGGGTTCCTCTATTGTTCAAATTTCACAATATCGGAACAGAGTCAAAAACCTCTGTATCGAGAAAAAATAAAAGAAAACAATAATAACTTTTAAAAAGTTTTTTTTGTGGGGTATGAGGGAATTAAAAATATAAATATTTAATTCAAATCAAAATTAAACATACCCGTTTAAAAGAAACTGAAATTATTGAAAAAAAAACACTTAAATAAAAATAATTAAAAACTTATTTTACTCGTTTTAAGGACCAGCTGTTAAATATGAGTATCTAAATTTAAAATCAATTAAATAATTAAATAAAACAGGTGTAAAATTCAATAAAATTGAATGACAAATAATTTATCACCCACAAAAATGTAAGAAATTTTCAAATTTAAATAATTACTTACGACCATTTTATTAAGTAAACCCTAAGAGTCTATTTTAAAATTTATTTATCAATTTTTATAAATAAAATCTATTTATTATTTATATTATTTACACGTATGAGAAATTTTTTCCTCGAAAAAAAAAAAATTCTAAATTCATTATTTCAAATATTTGATGTATTTAGTAATCATTTTCTGACTCAGTTCTTTTGAATTTTATTATAGAAATAAAAATCTTACAAAAACAGAATTTTAAATATTTGTACCATATTCCAATTTTTTTTAATACCCAAACACGTTTCTTTTCGCGCACATGAATTATTCCAAATTTTAAAATAAACACGTTTTATATTATTCAGTTGAAAATATTTAAAACTTGGCATGATTTTTCGGTAATAAATAATAACATCGTATTACTTTTGTTGTTGCCATAAACATTTGAGTTTTAAAATTTATTGCAAAAAACGAGTTTGAAAATGCGAATTTTAAAAATTTTCAAAAAAAATATTAAAAATTTGAATTTTTTATCAAATTTCCAAGACAAGTTTCGAAAATAAGATTAATTGAGATTTATCTAAAGGTTCAGAAATAAAACTTACGAAAATAAGTCGAATTCCTAAAACAGGTTTCAAAAAAAAAAATATCAATTCTAAATATCCAAAACTGTAATATTTAAAAAGTTAACAAAAACCTATGTTTTGAAATTGTAGTAAACCAATTTTTTTAAACCAAACCTTGGCAACACTGTTCCTACACTTGAAAAAATGGTTCATATCTTCACTTCTATCTTCTTCTACTAAACAACAAAAAATCAAAAAAAGTAACAAAAAAATGTACCATAACATTTCTTATATGTAGATGACGTCTCATAAATGTACCTTGACGTCTCTAAAATGTACTTTGACAGTTAGGCCTCAGTCTAGTTGTAGTTTATGTTCAAATCCCTTTCAAACATTCTCAATAACACAATCTAAAACTTTAGTTAAAAGTATTTTACTTAATTCCTACATGTTAGGTTATGTTTGAAAGGAGATGCCAATAAGACACCTTCACTTTAATAGGTCCACTTCGATTCCTTTCGTGTAGTGAAAAGAATTACATAAAGAATGTTCTTTATCTTAAAGCAATGAAACAAAAAGAATTTTAAAGACAACTGATTCCAAAAATGATTCCTTTAAGACCGATTAGCTTTCACAGCTAAATGTCATAGAGCCCATTGCAGAGTCTGCAGCATCGAACTATGATATATTTAACCTGCAAGCCTCCTCAATTCCTTAGTCCCGTTTCACACGAATCAGGTTTACTTGATCAGTTATTCTTTAAATTTCTTTTGAACCTGCATTCAAGTTCACACTCGAACATTTTCTTCATCAGTTTTCATTTTATTTTCCTTAAATTTCATACAAATTTTCAAAATTTTCGTAAACTTGATAGTACGGTCAGGTTTGTATCAATTTTAATTCTATCTGTTTTTTTCTCATACAAATTCAAGACTTGATAAGCCAAACCTGACTAATGTAAAAGTAGACTTAGTGATCGGTTCACAAGCCTAATCTAGTCTTACTCAAGCCCAGCAGCATTTTGGTCTGTCTAATGTCGACCTTAAGGCCTTTCACACTCGACGGACCTTCATACTGCTTCAGACTTTGGTATTTCCTCAAATAGGGATATGGCAGATTAGAAGCTTGATATCTAGATTTATATCTTACATTTTTCTCGGACAAAGAAGATTTTTGGCAAGTCAAAATCAGAATATTTCAATCAGACGACTTAAAATTGTTGTCATAATAGAGTTAAGAGAAAAATCGAAAAATACACACGGACTGACATTTACATCTGACTTTTTAACTTTAAAGTTGACTGTTTATTTGCTTCTGATATACTGTTTATCAGCTGTTTTTATTTCAAAACAAAAAAAAAATAATAACAGATGCTATGTCAGATTCAAAAAACATGTGACCTAATATTATAAACCTTCTGCTTAACATTTTTACGGATATGCTCAATTTCATATGACTTTTAAAGGTAAAAATTCATTTGTAAATGACTATTTGTGTGTTAAAACTTTTACATATGACTTTTTATGAGACTTTTGACAGGTCAGATGCAAAAACATAAGGCCAAGTCAAGCGTTTTTTCTTTCTAAAAGTTGACATCACTCATTAAAGCAAATTTAAAATTAATAATGACATGATTGCCAATAAATTTCAAATATGTACAATTTCATATGATTAATTTGTTTATAAATAAATATTCAAACAATTCAAAATTATTTTTTGTTGTTGTTGTTATTTTTGCACATATTTCTGTTATTATTGTTTTTGCTTTTCTTTTTAACAACAACAAAAAAAAACACTGTGCAAATAAAATTTGGGGCAACAATTTTGTATGAACTCATTTTTTATATACGTATGTATGTATCTAATTTTCTGTCGTAAAATTTTATTTTTTAAAATACTAATTAATGGTACCTAAATGTTGGGTATCAACAAAGATAATTTTTTTATTGCTCATTTTTTTTTGGCACATGCTGCCTGCTGTTGCGATAAGTTCAAAAGCTGGCAAATCTAGTCAATTAGTTAAGGCAAGGTGGCCAGATTTATACAATTTCAGATTTTAGATTATAGAAAAATGATCTAAAGTTTATTAGCTGATTACTCGAAAATTAAGTAAAATTCATTCAGAAATTAAAGTTAATAGAAAAATCTAAAAAATGGTGAGGTAACACACTTTGGACTGGCGAGACTGTATTTGATCTACTCATGGATGCACTAGGCGTTCTTTAAGGTTTTTATAAAAAATATTTTTTTTAATTTCCAGAATTTTTATGGAATTTTATGTATATCTATATCATTAATATTTTTACTTAGATAGATTTTAGTATTTCCTTTCCCTACAAAAATTTGTAAAACTGAACGATATGGCAACCTTATTATTTTCAATTTATTACTGTGTATATTAGAAAATAAGAACTCGAAAAACAAACAAGTAAGAAATGCTATAGTCGGCCAAGCCCGACCATACGATACCCTTCACCACTAAGGTCAAAGGTATTCTTTTTACTGTGTAAAGACAAATATTTGCTAAATTTTGCCATCATACAAACATTTTCTCAAAACTTATATATTTAAGCTGTTTCCGTCATTTGGACTTATATGAGAGCTAGGGTCAAATGTGGACCGAGTTGTAAAGTATTCAATTTGTAAAAGTTTCCGAAAAAACAATGTTGCTCCATGTATTCTCGAGAAAGCACGTGATGTAAAGTGTGGACATCAAAAGTCCATTACTCATTCATTTAATAATTCCTACTATCTCACTCTATTAGAGGTTCTGACTATGGATCCCCATATAAAATATCCTTACCTGCAAATCGATGCATTATTTGTTGCATTGTTTTCTGCGATCCTCTTTTAGCAAAATCTCACATACGAAACTTTGAAAAACCCTTTGTTAGAGGTTCTAACTATGGATCCTTGTAGGAACTATCCTTTAGCTCTTTTATTTGCCCACGCTATCTTGTTTCCTGGTAACCTGGAGTCCTCACTTAGTGTAGTCCGTAGACATTTTGGAATATGTTTGGTAACTTCTATCAACCTGATCTAAAAAAAACATCATCAACAAAATACCGATAAGTCACTTGCCCGCACATATAGCATTGCTTCCTGGTAATCTGAGTTCTTCCCATAGCATAGTCCCACATACGCAATTTTGAAAAAAATGTAATAACTTCGCTTTGTTGATAGACATTCTTAGCTACAACCCAACCGCTCACTTGCCCGCCAAAGTTAAATACTTTCTTGGTAATCTGAAATCCTCCCTTAGTATAGCCCAAATTTGGAAATTTGGAGCAAATTTGGAAAAATTTTAATAACTCCTACGAACACGCTCTATTAGGGACTATGCTCATGGATACTTATAGAAAAAGCTCTCAGCCAAAACCCGATGAATCTGGAAAACTCCTTTGAAATATAGCCCTACATATGCAATTTTGGAAACATTTTAAAAATTCCTATCAACTCGATCTAAATATTGGAGGTTTTAGCAATGAATCCCCATAGAAAACATTCTCAGTTAAACCGATATCTCATTTGTCCGCTTATACTGACTTGTTTCTTGGGAATCTCATACCTCACTTGATAATCTGGAATCATGCTTTAGTATAGCCTCACATATCTTACTTTAGAAAAATCTTAATAACTCCTACCAACTTGCTCTGTTAGATGTTCTGACCAACGAACCTTACATAAAACATCTTTAGCCGAATTCCGAATCCTTATTTGTCCGACAAAAGTTTCTTTATTTCCTGGTAATCTAGAGCGCTCCCTTGTACCTAGAAGGTAGAAAATTTACACAGACATGATAACGATTTTGGGTAGTCGAATTCCGATTTCCTTATTTCCTGGTAATCTAGAGCGCTCCCTTCTACCTAGAAGATAGAAAATTTACACAGATATGATAACGATTTCGGGTGGCCGAATTCCGTTTCCTTATTTGTCCGACAAAAGTTTAATTATTTCCTGGTAATCTAGAGCGTTCCCTTCTACCTAGAAGGAATAAAGATTTCGGGAGTGGTACAATGTGGGTTAAAGAGGTTTCTGGGTCGGGGTTATATGGGAGCTATGGTCAAATGTGGACCAATCACGACCAATAAATGAGAAATATTTTTCGTTCTAACTCATATCGTTCTGTCTTAATCGAGTCTTCAGCAGATAAATATTATTCATCGTCTTAAAATTTATGTGGTCTAATATGGACCGATTCCCGAAAAACTTTATAAGAAAAATTTTTTGCACTAAATTTTATCGTCATAGATGTCAAATTTGATATTTTTGACATTTAACTTGTTTTTGGGTCGGGAATATATGAAAGCTTTGGTCATATGTGGAACGATCTCGACCCAAAAACAAATATTTTTTGCTCATATCGTTCGTTAGTTCCCTACTGACTTTTTAACAGACACCTCCTTATCTTAGAATTTCAAAGGGACCCAAAAACTACGAGTAAGGGACAAGGTACATATATAACTCATATTTTCTATGGGGTCTTATTTTATTATTTTGTGAGTTACAAATGGAATAACAGTCTTAATATACCTCCAAATCGTGTGGATGGTGGGTATAAAAAATCAAACAAAAATCTAGTCCAAACACATTTTTTTTAGTATATAGTTGGGGAAGGGGTTGGTTATTTGTTTGACATGGCGCTAGCATCACAAGTATGATGTTATTTTGTTGAATCTAAAGCTAAACATTTTGGTATTTGAGCGGATATAGGAGGGAAGGTACCTAGCGGAAATCGCAAAAAAATAGTTCACACGCTAGACTAAAGCAAATATGTCAAAAACAAATAATTTGAGTGATAATGTTTTCGAAAATGATAGGCCAAATTTTCACAATGGCAAGATCTTTGAAGCGTTCTTTATGTTGAGAAATAGAAAACTACTCACATTTCCAATTTTCAAATTACAATAATAAAGAATTTTATTTTTAAATTATAAAAAATTCATCAGCATTTTCAAAAAAGCAAAAAAACTTTAAAGTTTAATATTTTTAAATAAAAATTTTCAAGTTCAGTTAGGATATATTATTTTATAGGAAATAATTTTAAGTCAAAAGTTATATCAAACTAAAGGCCAAAGTCTTAACTTTTCAAAACTAAATAAATTATCTGCATATAATTGCATATTGAGACAAAAATCAGGAAAAAGTAATATGATGAATACAAGCGAATTTTAAAATTTTTAAAGATACACAATTTTTCAGATTTTTTTTTCCTGATAAAAATCAACTAAATTGAAACTTTTTACTAAAAATTCAACTTGTATTCATGTAACCATTAATTGTTATAAAACTTTACAAAATAACGAACATAAAAAATTGTTTTTCATAAACTTTTTTCAAGGCTACAAATTTGACGTCTATAACTTACAAACAATATTTCAAAAATTATTACTACTTTGTAACTCGATACATAGTAATTAAATTTTGAAATAAATAAATTTATAGTACAAAAAACTGAACAATTTATTTTATATACAGAGTAAACGAAATTCAAGTCATTGACATTATTTACACATCATTTATAGACTTCAAGGAAAATTACATAAATGAAATAATAAAAAAACAAATTAAAGTCTCTCGTGTTTATTTAATTTATTTTTTTTAACGCAGAACAACAAAAAAAAATAAAAAAAAAAAAAAAAACTTGAAAACAAATTGTAATTGAGTCATAAATTAAAAGTGTAATGGCGAGACAATTAAAACTAAACACGTTTTAGGGGGAAAAACACGATATTACACAAATTATAAATGTCATAAAAAATAATTTGATTGTTTTACAAGGAGTTAACAGCTATGGCAACACCGGTTCTAATAGGTCACGTGATTTAAGTCATTTTTGAAGGTCGCATAAACAACTATTTTTTTTTAAAATATAGAGAAAAAAAACTTTAAGTTAGCAACGCTGTAAACAATATTTTGTTAGTATTGAGTTTTTCAGAAAATAATTCTATTTTATTTTAACTTTCGTCATAAAAATTTTTCTTTAGAAAATATTTTCGTTATAAAAATTAAAAAACAAAATTCGACATAAAAATTGTTCTTTAGAAAAAAATTCATCAGTAAAATAGAACAAACAAAAAATTCAATTAATAAAAAAAAAATTTTTGTACAAAAAATGTTCATTCGAATATTTTTCAAAGATAAAATTTTCATCTCAAAATTTTTTTTTTGGAAATGTTTTCTTCTCAATTATTTTTTATAGAAAAAATTCTTAAGGTAAAAATTTTTCTTTTGCTAAATCTTCACTTTAAAAATTTTTCTATACAAAAATCTAAATTTTTTAGAGAAATAATTTCGTCATAAAAAAAATTTTTTAGAAAAAAATTTCGTCATAAAATTTTTTCTATCGACATCTTTTTTTCAAAAATTTTAAATCAAAATTCTTTTTTTAAATTTTTCATACTAAACATTTTTCTATAGAGTTTGTTTTTCTTTCAAATTTTTCAGTAGCAAAAAAAAAATTTTGATATGAAAATTTTTTCTACAGAAAAATTTTGATATGAAAATTATTTCTATAGAAAAATTTTGATATGAACTTTTTTTCTATAGAAACATTTTGATATGCAAATTTTTTCTGTATAAAAATTTTGATATGGAAAATTTGTTTATAAAAAAAATTTGATATGAAAATTTTTTCTATCAAAAATAATTTTGATATAAACATTTTTTCTATAAAAAAATTTTGATATGAAAATTTTTTCTATGGAAAAAAATTTTGATATAAAAATTTTTTCTATGGAAAAAAATTTTGATATGATTTTTTTCTATAGAAAAATTTTGATATGAAAATTTTTTCTATAGAAAAATTTTGGTATGAAAGTTTTTTCTATAGAAAAATTTTGATATGAAAATTTTTTCTATAAAAAAATTTTTTCTTTATAAAAATTTGATATGAAATTCTTTCCTTTAGAAAAATTTGAAATGAAAATTTTTTCTATAGAACAATTTTGTTATTAAAATTTTTTCTGTAGAAAAATTTTGGTATAAAACTTTTTTTTATAGAAAAATTTTGGTATAAAAATTTTTTTTATAGAAAAATTTTGGTATAAAAATTTTTTTTATAGAAAAATTTTGATATGAAAATTTTTTCTACAAAAAATTTCCATATGAACATTTTTTCTATGGAAAAAAATTTGATACGAAAATTTTTTCTATGGAAAAAAATTTTGATACGAAAATTTTTTCTATGAAAAAAAAAAATTTCATATGATTTTTTTTCTTAAAAAATTTGATATGAATTTTTTTCCTATAGAAATATTATGATATGGAATTTTTTTCTATAAAAAAATTTTAATATGAAAATTTTTTTTATAGAAAAATTTTGATATATAAATTTTTTGTACAGAAAAATTTTGATATGAAAATTTTTTGCATATTAAAATTTTTCTATAGAAATTTTGATATAAAATTTTTTTTTTATAGAAAAATTTTCATAATAAAATATTTCTATTGAAAAAATTTTCATATCAAAATTTTTCTATAGAAAAGTGTTGATATGATTTTTTTTCTCGAAAAATTTGATATGAATTTTTCTATAGAAAAATTTTGATATGAAATATTTTTCTATAGAAAAAATTTGGTATGAAATATTTTTCTATAGAAAAATTTTGATATGAAATATTTTTTTATAGAAAAATTTTGATATGAAATTTTTTTCTATAGAAAAATTTTGATATGAAATTTTTTTCTATAGAAAAATTTTGATATGAAAATTTTTTCTTTAGAAAAATTTTGATATGAAAATTTTTTCTATAGAAAAATTATGATATGAAAATTTTTTCTTTAGAAAAATTTTGAAATGAAAAATTTTGATATGAAATTTTTTTCTTTAGACAAATTTTAAAATGAAAATTTTTTCTTTAGAAAAATTGAAAAATTTTGATATGAAATTTTTTTCTTTAGAAAAATTTTAAAATGAAAATTTTTTCTTTACAAAAATTTTTAAATTAAAATTTTTTCTTTAGAAAAATTTTGATATGAAAATTTTTTCTTTAGAAAAATTTTGATATAAAAATTTTTTCAATAGAAAAATTTAGTTATGAAATTAAATCTGAAAGAATCATAATCAAAAATCATAATTTTTGACAGAAACAAAATTTTATATAGAAACAATTTTAATATCAAAAATATTTTTATAGAAATAACTTTTAAAATTGTATCATAAAAAAATTTTCTAAAGAGTTTTTAATTTCTAAAATTTTCCAAAATTCCAACACGTTTTCTTTAAAATCATAATATCACGTGAACATCATGATAATTTTAAATGTTAAATCCCCTGATCTCAAATTCTTATTCCATTAATATCAAACACAAACGTAATCAAACTGAACAACAAGTTTAATTATCACAATGCCATTAAAAATCACACGAAATAAACACCAAAACGAAATGTTTACCAATAAAAAACGTCAATTTCAAAAACTTGAGTATTGAAATTACAACGTCAATCCAACAAAAATTTAAATTCAATAAAAATAGAACTTCGACGAAACGAAAACAGATCTGAAATCCCATTGAACAAAAAATAAAACAAATAACTAAAAATAAATATTTACGTTTAAAAAAGGTATCACTCGTTTAATTCATGAAAATTTACGTTACTCTTCTTAAAATAGAGACAAATACAAAATCACAAGTGTTCAAATTGGTTTGAAACTTATAGCATCATTAGAAATTTTTTCGCCACTTGTTTTTCAAAAATTAAATAATTTTATTCTTTTCTTGTTTTTTTTTAAGAGATGATTTAGATTATTGAAAAAAAAATCGGAAAATGACCAAACAAAAGCAAAAAAATTGGGGTCGTACGCCCCCCAAACAGTTACGTACTAACATAATTTGAATCGTATCATTCTCATCACTCATCTTGGCATCGTTGTCTCTTGGCCCGAGTACAAGATTTTTATGACGTTAATTAATGATCATTCACAGTCGGTCTGTTATTGTAGATACTCGTATCTACTTAGTCCATATCCATGCATTTTCAACGTGTTTCTTCTTTATTCAAAATTATGCAGCTTCTTGTTTTTTTTTTAGGGGCTGGGTACTTTTTATGGTTTGGCATCCGATTCATCTGGGTATTGGTGGCATTTAAAGTGAAATATGTTTAAACTAAATATGTACATGACTACCACACCCGTCAAATCGTTGGCGGTATTTGGGATGACAAATTTTCGTTTTGCCAAAACTTGTAAATATTTTCGGTTTATTTGATTTGAAAATAGGAAATAATATAGATTATTTTAGCTACATTTTGAAAATATTTAGATAATTATTCGAAATATTCTAAAAGTGCTTGTATGTGTGTAGTTCAAATTATTTTTAGATTAAAAAGAATCTTATAATAATTTTATAATCGTTATAAAATAATTGTTCAAATCTAAATTTAAAAATTTCTTTTCAGAGTATTTCAACAATTAACAAATTTTATGAAATAAAAATTTCTTCAACAATGTTTTTTCACAAATTAAGGGATATCAAACATTTTAGTAAAAAGTTTACTAGGATTCCTATTTATTGCAATTATTTCTGTGGCAATATGGAAGAATAGCTTAAGTCGAAAATTGAAGTTTTGAGATATTATCAATTTTGTGTAATTTTTCTTTTGCTTCATTTCTGCGAATAATTTATGTATTAATATATTAGTAACATATTTATTAGAGAAGAAGAATGAATATTTAAAAAAAATATTGTTAAATTCAGAAGACTTTACGTTTTTTCTACTTAAGCTCTTCTTCTCGAAATATTGTGTTTTTTATGTTAACATAAGTTGTTTGAAAATAATGACTTTATTTTTTCAAGGTCAACATTTTACAGCTTAAGTGACGTTAAGCGAAATTGTTATATGATAAAAGATAAATATGAATATGTACACAAAATTATATGTACATAAATTGTTTTGGTCAATGCATTATTGATTCAAAAAACTTAAGTTAAAAAGTAAACGTTCATAACGTTGATAAAAAACCGAGTTTTTTAAGACGGACTAAACACATTTAAGCGCCTTTGCTTCTGTAATGCAATAAACACCTTAACTCAATTCTATCTTATGTCGACTTAAGCTACTCTTCCATATTGCCACAGATGTATAAATAAACAATTTGTTTGATAAAAAATTCTTTCATCGTCGAATTTTGATTGGGCCATCATAATCACGTGGATCCCTTATTCTAGACACACCGGAAACCATGGCTTATATCTAATTTGCTAGACAAAATAAATACGAATTATAGTGTTTACACAAAATATCCACTCACACAAATATCCACACACACAATATATAAATATTTTAATATGATAATTGTTTTTATATAAAAATTTTGATGTGAAATTTTTTCTATATAAAAATTTTGATGTGAAATTTTTTCTATATACAAATTTTGATATGAAAATTTTTTCTATAGAAGAATTTTGAAATGAAAATTTTTTCTATAGAAAAATTTTTATATGAACATTTTTTCTTTAGAAAAATTTTCATATGAATTTTTTTTTTAATTTTGATATGAAAATTTTTTGTTTAGAAAAATTTTCATATGAACATTTTTTTCCATAGAAAAATGTTGATATCAAAGTTTTGTCTTAAGAATAATTTTGATATGAACATTTTTTCTATGGAAAAATTTTGATATGAAAATTTCTTCTTTAGAAAAATTTTAATATGAAAATTTTTTCTATAGAAAAATTTTGATATGAAAACTTTTTCTATAGAAAAATTTTGATATGAAAATTTTTTCTAAAGAGAATTTTGATATGAACATTTTTTCTATAAAAAAATTTTGATATGAAAATTTTTTCTGCATAAAAATTTTGAAATAATTTTTTTTTCTATAAAAAAAATTTTGATATGAAAGTTTTTCTATAGAAACATTTAGTATAATATTTTTTCTAAAGAATTTTTCTATAGAAAAATTTTGTTATAAACATTTTTTCTATAGAAAAATTATGTTTTAAAAATTTTTCGATAGAAAAATTTTGTTTTAAAAATTGCTACTATAGAAAAATTTTGTTATAAAATTTTTTTCGATACATTTTTCTATTGTTAAACAATTTTTTTCTGTAGAAAATTTTTGGTAGGAAAATTTTTTCTATAGAAAATTTTGGTAGGAAAATTTTGATATACAATTTTTTTCTATAAAAAAATTTTGAATGTTTTTCTATAAAAAAATTTTGAATGTTTTTCTATAAAAAAATTTTGTTTTTCTATAAAAAAATGTTGATGAAAGTTTTTCTATAGAAACATTTTAGTATAAAAGTTTTTCTATAGAAAAATGTTCACATAAAAGTTTTTTATAAAAAACAATTTCAAATAATATATTTTATCAAGAAAAATTTTGTTATACAAATTTTTTCTATGGAAAATTTTAATATGAAAATCTTTCTTTAGAAAACATTTTTGGTACGACAATTTTTCTTTAGAAAAAATTATAAATGTTTTTATAGAAAAATCTTTTTTATTAAAAAAATTTTTATAGAAAAAATTTTTGTAAAAAAATTTTTATGGAAAATTTGTTTTAAAAAAATTTTATAGAAAATTTTTGTAAAAATTTTATAGAAAATTTTTGTAAAAAAATTTTTATTAAAAAATTTTTATAAAAAAATTTTCGTTAAAAAATTTTTATAAAAAAATGTTCGTTAAAAAATTTTTATAAAAAAATTTTTATACAAAAATTTTCGGTAAAAAATTTTTTGTAGAAAAATTGTAGTTAAAAAATTTCTATAGTTTTATAGTTTTCGTTAAAAAATTTTTATAGAAAAGTCTTCGTTAAAAAATGTTTATAGAAAAATTTTCGTTAAAAAATTTGAATAGAAAAATTTTCGTAAAAAAAAAATTAATTGAAAAACTTTCCTTAAAAAATTTTTTATAGAAAAATTTTTGCTGGAAATTTATATATAGAAAATTTTTTATTAAAAAATATTTATGTAGAAAATTTTTCGTAAAAATTTTCTATAAAAATATTTGTTTTACAATTTTTTTTATAGAAAAGTTTTCGTTAAAAATTTTCTATAGAAAAGTTTTCGTTAAAAATTTTTTATAGAAAAGTTTTCGTTAAAAATTTTCTATAGAAAAGTTTTCGTTAAAAATTTTCTATAGAAAAGTTTTCGTTAAAAATTTTCTATAGAAAAGTTTTCGTTAAAAATTTTCTATAGAAAAGTTTCCGTTAAAAATTTTCTATAGAAAAGTTTTCGTTAAAAATTTTCTATAGAAAAGTTTTCGTTAAAAATTTTCTATAGAAAAGTTTTCGTTAAAAATTTTCTATAGAAAAGTTTTCGTTAAAAATTTTCTATAGAAAAGTTTTCGTTAAAAATTTTCTATAGAAAAGTTTTCGTTAAAAATTTTCTATAGAAAAGTTTTCGTTAAAAATTTTCTATAGAAGAGTTTTCGTTAAAAATTTTCTATAGAAAAGTTTTCGTTAAAAATTTTCTATAGAAAAGTTTTCGTTAAAAATTTTCTATAGAAAAGTTTTCGTTAAAAATTTTCTATAGAAAAGTTTTCGTTAAAAATTTTCTATAGAAAAGTTTTCGTTAAAAATTTTCTATAGAAAAGTTTTCGTTAAAAATTTTCTATAGAAAAATTGTTGTTAAAAAGTTTTGAATACAATTTTTTTTATTTTGAAAAACGTGATTTTCCCATCAAATTGACACGATAAAGAAACTAATTATTTAAGTAAATAAATAATTTAATTAAAAATGTTAACTCTTGAGAAAAAGTTTTGAAATTTTATGAACAAACGTTGAAATTGTTTAATTTTTTTACATTATGTCAGGTTCGGTTTGTTATTTGTTTATAACAAATAAACAAAATTAAATTATAACTTTTAGTACTATAAGTGCAAAAGTACGAAATAATTGAATATTTTGAAATAATGATTTAGACACGTGATCACTGATAAGATTTATTTAAATTTTTTTTATATTTACGCTTAATATATTTCGTTAGTCCGTCTATCAATGGGTTTTTTGTTGTTGATTGTGAAATTTTGTATTTTTCAAGTATTCAATATATAAACTGTCAAATACACTCTATCAAATCACATGCAAATACTTTTTACGAGATACCCACTCACTACCATTGAAATTATTTGATATAAAAAATTACTTATTTTTATTGTTATGAAAAAAAAAAAAAAAATTCACGTGAAAATGATAAAGAATAATATAAAATTTTCCAGATAACACGTCAGCAAACTTCTAGCGAATACAACAAAAGGTTAAAGTTTTTGTTGTATATGTTTTGGGGTTAAAAATATTTGTAAGTTGGCTACACTCTTTTGAGTGTTAGCCATTTTTGAAAACTTTCACGTGCCTCTGATTTACAGATGATAGAATTCCGGTTTTAGAACAGTGACGAGCACAAAAACTCGTGTTAGCAAAATCAAATAGTGAGCATGACTGTTCTAAAACCATTATTGATCATCAATGATTGGAACCTATTTATTTCCCAATAACTATTAATTAATTAAAATAATTAATGGATTAATTAACGCCTCTAATAGGTCACGTGTCCATTGCCTTACTTTAAGACTTTAAAATGTGAGCCTATAACGATTATATAAAATCGACATACCCTCATATCTAGTTATAAATTCATATCTCCTCTATTTGATGTCTATTAAAAACAATTTTATTACTTATATTTTAACAGGTAACCAGAGACGTTTATGTCTACCTTTAAAATTTTTTGTTATAGAATTTTATATAAGAAAATAACACGTGTCTTCTGATAAATATCGTTTTATTATACAAAATCATTGACGTCAATTATTATTCAAATATAAAACTTTTTTATAAAATTTTTTAGAATTTCAAATCACCTGTTTTGAACAGATAAAGCAAACTTTAGTACAGATTTCAATAATTATTTGTTTAAATATTTAAATGTTTAGATTTCTAAATAATTATTACGGAATTAAATAAATTATTGTTTTCAAAGGTTTTTTAAGGTGATAATTTTTTTCTATATTAAAAATCTGTAGCTAATACCAGATTTACATTTTTCTCAGTTGTATAATTTTATAAACTTCTGATCTATATCTATTCGTTAAAAAATTTTTTTATGGAAAATTTTTTTATTCAAAAAAAATTTTCGTTAAGAAAATTTTTCTATAGAAAAATATTCGTTAAGAAAAATTTTCTATAGAAAAATATTCGTTAAGAAAATTTTTCTATAGAAAAATATTCGTTAAGAAAATTTTTCTATAGAAAAATATTCGTTAAGAAAATTTTTCTATAGAAAAATATTCGTTAAGAAAATTTTTCTATAGAAAAATATTTGCTAAGAAAATTTTTCTATAGAAAAATATTCGTTAAGAAAATTTTTCTATAGAAAAATATTCGTTAAGAAAATTTTTCTATAGAAAAATATTCGTTAAGAAAATTTTTCTATAGAAAAATATTTGCTAAGAAAATTTTTCTATAGAAAAATATTCGTTAAGAAAATTTTTCCATAGAAAAATATTCGTTAAAAAAATTTTTCTATAGAAAAATATTTGCTAAGAAAATTTTTCTATAGAAAAATATTTGCTAAGAAAATTTTTCTATAGAAAAATATTCGTTAAGAAAATTTTTCTATAGAAAAATATTCGTTAAGAAAATTTTTCTATAGAAAAATATTCGTTAAGAAAATTTTTCTATAGAAAAATATTCGTTAAGAAAATTTTTCTATAGAAAAATATTCGTTAAGAAAATTTTTCTATAGAAAAATGTTCTTTAAGAAAAAATGTACGATAAGAAAATTTTTTTATCAAAAATTTTTCTAAAGAAAATTTTTTTATGAAAAATTTTTCTATAGAAAACTTTTTTATCAATTGAAAATTTTTTAATTAAAAATTTTTCTATAGAAAATTTTTTTTATTAACATATTTTCTATAGAAAATTTTTTTATCAAAAATTTTTCTATAGAAAATTTTAAAAATTTTTCAAAAATGTTTCTATAGAAAATTTTAAAAATTTTTCTAAGAAAATTTTTTTAATAGAAAATTATTTTATCAAAAATTTTTCTATAGAAAATTTTTTTATCAAAAAATTTTCTATAGAAATTTTTTTTATCAAAAATTTTTATTTCATTTCAACATTTTTTCTATAGAAAATTTTTTTATCTAAAATTTTTCTATAGAAAATTTTAAAAATTTTTCTAAGAAAATTTTTTTATCAAAAATTTTTTTAAGAAAATTTTTTTTATAGAAAATTTTTTTATCAAAAATTTTTTTGTAGAAAATAATTTTATCGAAAATTTTTTAAAAAAAATTTTTCTATGAAAAATTTTTCTAAAGATTTTTTTTTTATCAAAAATTTTTCTATAGAAAATTTTTTTATCAAAATTTTTTTTATAGAAAAAATTATCAAAAAATTTTTTATCAACAAATTTTCTATAGAAAATTTTATTTTTAAATTTTTTTTTTATCAAAAACAATTTTTTTTATCAAAAAAAAAAAAATTTTATCAAAAATTTTTCTATATAAAATTTTTTTATTAAAAATTAAATAGAAAATTTTTTTATCAACAATTTTTATATGGAAAATTTTTTTATGGAAATTTTTTTTATCAAAAATATTTTATAGGAAATTTTTTTTATCAAAATTTTTTAAAGAAAATTTTTTTTATCAAAATTTTTTAAAGAAAATTTTTTTTATCAAAAATTTTTCTATAGAAAATTTTTTTATCAAACATTTTTTTATAGAGATTTGAAAATTTTTTGAAATAAAAATATTTTTATCGAAAATTTTAAATGAAAAATATTTTTATTGAAAATTTTTCTATAAAATATATTTTTTATCGAACAATTTTCCAAAGAAAAATATTTGTATTTAAAATGTTTCTATAAAAAAGGTGGGATCGAAAATATACCAAAAAATATAAAAATCTAAAATTGTTTAATATTAAAATTTATTTCTGTTTTAAGAAATAATCCCAATATTTACAAAAATATTCCCAATTTCTACAACAATGTTCAATGTCGTGGCAACAATGTTCGAGATTTTATTTCTTTGTTCTCTCGAACCTTGTTAATATTTTGTTGATATAAATTGGATTTTAATTTGTTTCTTGCCTACTTTGTTTTTGTCTTTTCCAACTTCACTAGTTTTATTAATGATCGTGGTATTTACGAAAATTATAAAAAATCTTCGGCTTCTGGTGGTATGAGCTGCCTACTCCGGGTGATAGGGTATCATTTGGAAACTATCGAATAGAGCCAAATAAATTTAGTACAAACAAGCAGCCAACACCCTGTAAACATGTCATTTCATTATCAACGACAACAAAAACTTTATTATAGACACAACAACAAATGTTTACTAAAAAGTTTACAAGTCAAGTGTAATTAAAGTAATAAATAAGTACAATATGTATAGGAATTTTTTTTTATAAAAATAATAATAATTTTTGTTGAAACTGCAATAATTTCCTGTACAAAACGAAAGACGACGACGAACGACAATGAAACAAATAAGAAAAAAAATTAATGTTTATTTCTTTTGGTCGTAATTATTTATAAGACAAAAAAATGAAAAAGACCAGAAGTCAAAGACGACGTGTAAAAAAACGTGAGCACGTGTCGTAATCGTGAAATATCTTTTTCAGCACTTGACAACATGAGAAGAAAGAAAAAACTATGCGAGTCCATTACACGACGAGTAACAGAAGCGAAATATGTGCAAAAACTTAGCGGTATTATACTTTTTCTCATGTTTCGTTACATACATAGTTCGAAAAAAAACAGTACCTTATTAGATTGTACTGAACTTACGCACACACAAAAGTTATTTATTTTTTAGGTACCTAACTAAGTCGGAAACAAAGTTAGGTACACAAAGACACAATAAAAAAAGAACGGTACGTTAAAATAAGGTACCGCTCTTTAAGATTTTAGAGTATTTTTTAGTAAACTTTAGAGTACTTTAAAGTACTAAGTTACGAATCTTTAGATAACTCACTTGTAGCTGCTTTCGTAATATTTTGACGAAGTTTTGTTTTTGTGCATTCATAAATAACTCGTATATTTTAGTAAAAAATACCCAACAGTTCCATGATGACAAAATGAGCAGCGATTTAAAAATGTACTTTTTGGTTAATAAATTACTTCGTAATATGGAAGTGCTGGCTCATTGCTGAGGTAAAAGCGATTATTAACCTACTCTAATCAGAAGTTTATCTTGAAATCTTCAGACATTTTACCAACTGGGAAACAGTCCATCAATTTGGAACTGTTGGGAAATTCTTAAACATGCATATACACGCATAGCATGTCAATTGTGTTTGTATTGGTGACACAATTTTTTATGATATACACACAAATATAAGAAAGTGTTGCCAGGTTAGGGTTTTACATCCTAAACGATAGAATAATTTTTATTTGTTCGATAGCGTTATAAATTTATAGTTTACACTAACGTATATGGAGTAAAATGTAGTTGCAATTAATAAATATATTTTATGTTTTTACTACTATTAAAAACAATTTTTAAACACATAAAAGAAGTATCGTCAAATATGGGATGTTTTTGAAATTGCGTAACACAACTAAACTCAATGAAATCTAGAAATCAACTTTGTTGCCGATTTCTCCAATTTTGTAGCAAAAGTTAGAAATTAATATATTCATAAAATATGTAAATATCCCGTAAACCGCCTTTAAAAATAATTAAAAAAGCAGTTAGACAAAATTTAATATTCACTTTTGGCAATACTGTTATTCTAATTGTTGACAGCCTCATAAGAGTTCGTTAAAGTTAAGGTACGGAGTACGTTAAGGTACTCAACAAAGTACGTTATTTTTAGAGTACTTCGTGAAAGTTCGTTATGATAAAGGTTGTGTATTTTAACAGGTTCTCTAAAATTTTAAGGTACCTATACTTAAATTGAACACTTTGTTACGTATGTGACTTTGTACCGAACTTGCCTAGGTACAGTACGGTACCTTAAAATACAGTATTTTAGAGTATTTTTTCGAACTATGGTTACATACTCGTAAATACGTGGTATGTATTTGTGTAAATAAATACATATGGATGTAAATATTGTTTTTTTACAACAAAAATGTTATACACAAAATATTTTTGTATGTGTAAATGTAAAATAAAGTCTCTCGAGCTAACTCTCGCTATTTCTCTTTTAAATTTTAACGAGCTTTTTCCGTTATTTTAGTGAGATACGAGGAAGGTTTGATAATTTATTAGGTTGCATTGTAATATGGAATTAAATATTTTATTAATGCAACATTTTTAACTATGAGCGGAAAATTAAGATACATATTGTAAAATAACACGAATTATATTTAATCCTACAAATCTAAGGGTTTTTTCTAGGTTTCGTTATCGTCACAGATGAATCAAGCGATAAAACATAATTTTATAAAAGCCTTGTGTGGCCTATGACTGTTTCTTCAACAGATCGATTTTAAAGATTGAAATTAGAAAAAACAAATTAGAAAAAGCTATAGTCGGTCAAGCCCGACTTTTTCCTGTATGAAGACAATTATTTTCTAAATTTTGCCATAATACAAACATTTTCTCAAAACTTATATATTTAAGCTGTTTCCGTTATTTGGACTTATATGAGACCGATTATCTCGAAATTTGGCAAATTGATTACAGATGTTACAAAAATTATGTCTACAAAAAATGCACTTAAAATTCTCATTATCTCCAGATTTAAGAGCGTTTTAGTGATTTTTATCTGATTTAGTGCGTTTTGACACATAAGTTTGTATGGAAGCTATGGTCAAATGTGTGTGACCGATTTCAATTTTGGTAGAGTGATTTTGGTTTGCATAAGCAGTATTTGTTTTAAATTTCATGAAAAAATATTGATATTTGTGGCCAATATATCAATTCCGGGAAGTAGGACCAATGGGAGGTACCAGAAATAATGGACCGATTTTGACGAATTTCGATAGCCATGGTCCTACTTAAAAAAAATGATCTGTACCAAATTGCATCAAATTATCTATAGAATTGCGACCTGTACTTTGATTACATGGGGGTCCAGCCAGCCGTGCGGACGGACATCGCTAAATCGACTCAGAAAGTGATTCTATTGGTATACTAAAAGGTGGGTCTAAGACAAATATTTCTATGCGTTACATACATCAGCATAAACTTATAATACCCTTTTCACCTACGGTGGTGAAGGGTATAAATATTCAAATCGTTTCACAATGGGCTATAATTTAGAACCACATTTAGCATGGGTCAATTTCTTAATTAGCCCAGGTTAAACATTTAAAGGCCCCATTAGGAGACATTTCTTTAAAAGTCTTTTGCTTAAGAGGATAAAACAAAACATATTTTAGGTAAATACTGTAAGATGTTATAACCTGAACAATTAAAGATAGCAATAAAATACAAATTGGATCGTGGTCTTTAAACTTTTTAAAAATCTGCCATTTAAAATGTATAAAATGGGGAAAACCAGAGCAAAAGGCACAATTTGAGGTTATTTTAAATAAATTTATCTTATATTGTAGACGATACATAACAAAAAAAAATTTTTAAATTTTGACATTTTATTTGAAAAGGGCCCAAAGCTTTTTTAGTTACGACCAGCACTCGCGGGTTAACCCCTACGTTTTGTTTTGGAACTAGAAAAATAGGTTGTGGAAAGGAAGACAGAAGGGTAATGTTTTGTGAATAAAAGATTTGAATTTTCCTATAGTGAGTTCCACATTCGTAATATACGATTAAAGAACGAATTTTAGCATGTTTCGAGAACTAGAGCCCTGATTTCTTTAAATAGAATGCATTCTAAAGTAGTATCGATAAGATAATCTACCAACGCGTAACGATTTCTTTTCCTGGGATGTATAACAAATTTGTATTCTAATTTAACATTTTTAAATTCATTATTTTAAAAAGAGTTGAATAAAAAATAGAAAAATATTTGAAACTGTTATTAGTATAAGTATCCCAGTAAAAAATATATGGAATTATCCATAATCGAGCAACAAAGGAGTAATGACTTGTTCATCCATTTGGAGTAATAAGCGAGCTATCGATACTTTTTATTTTGTTTTGTTGTTTATGCCTCGCTTAATACTCCAAATGGATCAACAAGGGATGCATCAGTTAGTTTTTTTTTCTTTGACATAACAAAAAAATATTTTGCTCAAATTAAATTGAAATGGATCAAAAAATAAACAAATACAAATTTTTTTACTTTTTTTTCGGTAATTGGTGAATTTTTAATTGCATGTTTTAAATAATATATTACGCGTTGTCTTTTCTTTAATTTTCTTGCAGAAGCACTTAAAGACAAATCAATATTTTCTTATTTTTGTAAAAAATAACCAAATTTGTATTTTATATGAATAATTACTCTCTTTATGCTCCTTTAGGAGACAAAAAGGATTACTCCCTCTGTCGTCATTTTCAAGACTAAAGGGAGTACTCCATAAGGAGCTTAAAAGGAGTACTCGTGTCTGCGGATATGCTGTGTTAAAAATCCTATGAGTTTCGGAGTTTTATGGAGTAATCCATTACTCGCAAAGGAGCGCTCCAAGAGTACTCTTTGGATGATCCTATTTTTTATTGGGATATGACAAACATTTTTATTTTAATACAAAATTTGAGGCTGAATATCTTAAAAAAAAAAATTTAAACTAAGGATTTAGTATATATAAGGATTTCTTATATGGACAAATTCTCCAATTTTGCGAACATTACAAAAATTTTAAGTGATTTATATCTTAACATGCATTTGTATAATATTTAGAAAATTTATGATAATAACTAACAAAAAATAAAAAAGTGCATCATTTTAGATGCATCCAAAACTTAAAATTTACCTAATGGTAAAAAATTCCTTAAAAAATTTCCAATATTTTCGAAGATATCAAAAACAAGTAAGAAAATGTGTATTATATTTGTATCATGTATATCATTAAGGTCAAATATAAACTAATTTAAAAAAATTTAATTTTGTTACATATTTCATTTCTGGCTGCGGCCAAATGTGGTCAAATTGTTACGAAATTATATCTATGCTTGCAATGTTTTAACAAAAATTTTAATTATCTTTAGATTTATCAATGTTTCAGGATATTTAAGTAACTTGTAAAAATTTGTCTTTTATGAAAGGTATGGTCAAATATGGGCCGAACTAAATTTAATACTTTGATTTTAATGCTATATTTTTGGTGAATTTCGGTCAAATACAAATTAAATTGTGACTTTACAGTCCCAAAACCTATATGGGAAGTATCTGTAATAATGATCCGAATTAGTCCGAAAACTATCATTCTATCAAGGCTTCATCTAATTTCATTCAATAATATATAAAATTTTTAAAAATGATTTGATTACAAGCCAGGCAGACTAATCATTCTAAGTATTACAAGCATCAGCAAGATATACCTTTTGAAGATATGGTGGCATAAAAAAAACTTATGAAACCACCCTCGAATTTTATAAAAGTTTAATACAAATTTTTTTTGTATCTCTCAGGGAGTATGAGTGATATTTATGGCAAATTTAAACTAAAAAAGAAATTATAAACTACATAGAGTGCAGAAATGATGACTACACCATGTATGTGTGTATGTGTATATACCCGTACGTGTTAGTAAATAATTCTTCTGTTTTTTTGCTTGACATTTCAAAATGTTTTTTTTTTTGTGTTCAGTTATTTTTATATTTTTTAAAACTCGTGAGGCCCAACAGGTGCGTGTTCAAACATTTAATTCGCTATTTAAAAGCATATTTGTATATCTAACAACAAATATTTATACATAAATATTTTTTGCAGTTTAAATAAAAATTCCATGACACGTTTTGAGTTTTTTTTTCAAATACTTTTCTTTGGAATAAAATAAAAAAAAAATATAATAAACGTTTTTTAAATATTGTTTAATCTTTTTGTTTATTTTTAAATTAAATAAAAATACTTTTTTTTGGGTATGATAACATTCTCTTTTTAACGTCATGTTTTATATTATAAGAAATTAAATGCATTAAGCTTTAAAAAAAAAATTCTCCATAAATTTCAGTTTAAACCTCAAGTAAAAATAATTCCAGTAATCTTATCTTTATTAGTATATAAAGAGGGTAGTTCAAATAAAATAAGTACATAATTTAAATAAATACATATTATATTGTACATATTAAACACAATGGGCTAGAATCAAAGAAACTTCGAAAGAAGTTTAAGAAATAAACTTTTTTTAATGTTTCGATTGTGGTCACTCTTGGGAATGATTCAGAAAAAAGGAAATTTAAATAATTTTTAAAAAATAAACCCAGCTGACCTTTTTTTGCAAATAATTAAATCGTTATCTACCCTCTCTCTCTCTCTCTGTTGCTGTTAATTTTAGATAATCTATTTATTGAGACGCGTATAAGAGAACAATGAGACTAAGAAGATTTGTAAAGCAATTTTGTGAAGTGTTTTAAGTGATTAACTCTTAATAAAACTATAACTTTGTAAAACGACATAAAGTATTTTCATTTTGTTTTGAGTTGTTTGCGAAAGGAATTCTTTTCACGATTTTATAGGAAATACGTAACAATATGTTCGAAAACTCAAAAATTATCGTAAAATTAGACAAATTACGTAGAGTGAATGTTGTACTGTTGTAATTTGGATCAAAATCGTCCTAGCACCCTAATTTCTACGAATATAAATTTCTACGAATGTAAAAAGTGAAAAATTTATAGCATCTTTTGTCGATCAGCAAAAAAATATTTGACTTTGTGAATTTCTGAATACAAAACGGTTAGAGATATTTAAAAAATGGGTTTTACAGCTTTATTTCCTAAGCTGTTGGCTCATTATCCATATGTCAGTATTTTTTTTTAAATTATCGATTTAATATCGAATGCACAATGGACCTAAAATTGAAAAAAGTCGAAGTGAAAAAAAGTTTAAAATGAAATAACTTAAAAGTTATTGTAGTGGAGAACATTTTTTCTTCGTTTCTTCAAACTCATTCCGAAATGTAAAAAATTGAGCAATAATTGAAAGAGCTATACGATCCAAAAGCTATTTTACTTCTGATGTGGTCTATTTATACGCCCAATAATTCAACCTGTGAAAACACAGTATATTTATAAGTCCAAAATTTTGAAAGCTTGGGACGTTCTTAACAATTCGCTCATACATACTGATGCAATCAGACTTACAGTTTAGAAGATACAATGCGGCGTTTGTTTGCTTGTGAATAGCTTGCAAGGCAAAGACTGAAGGGATTTCTGCATCGCTTTATGATTGGGACGAAAAATGGGTTTATTAAAATAATCCTAAGTGCAGAAAATTTCCCGGCCATTTATATTTAGAGTTATATAAATGTCTTTTGAGAATGTGTCTTGTTTGGGAGGTATGGTCAAATATGGGCCGATTCATAAATATTTGTGCTGTATATTATTAAAATACAGCTAAATTTGTGACTGTAAGGGACCAAAAACTCTATTCCGGGAAGGCATCCCTATGGGAGGTACCCAAAATAGTAATCTCGCAGAATTACTTGTACCATAACACGAGGCTGTGTCAAATTTCATCAAATTATCTGAAGAATGATAATAGGCTTACATGCATAACCGGCTAGCCAGCCTAAGTCGATTGGTATATTAAAAGGTGGATCTCGGACCAATATTTCTATGCGTTACAAACATCAGCACAAACCCACCACCGTAGGTGGTGGTGAAGGGTATACAAATTAGATCGATTTGTGGATCGCTTCCAACGATGCCCGAATGATGGGATTAAGTAGTGGGACAGTACTTTGAACCTTAGTAAAAAGTGGCCAGCGAGGTACAATACTTTGAATCATACATATATAACCTGTTTATTACAATAAAGGCTCGAATTACAAAAAAAATGGAGGAAGCAAAGTCGTTAATCTTATAAATAAAACCTAAAATTTTATAACTTTAAACCAATTTTTGAATAAATAAATTAAAAGCCTATTTTTTGAAATTTGAACAATTTCCTGTCATATTTAGTTAGAAAATGACACTTTGTAATCTATTAAGTGGACAATTATATATTGTTCAAGTCACTGCCCTTTTGTTTGCCACTTTGTTGCCTACAAAAAGACAATTGATTTTTCTACAAAGTTTGAGAGTCTTCGCAAAATATTCAGGGACCAAATCGCCGCATTCGATATCGATCGTAATGTAAGATATTTTAGGAACATTTTTGTATAATTTTAGGATAATCTAAATAATATATAGCATTTAAGGTTCACTACATTGTAACTTATTTATCAAACGTTTCCTGATAGTAAAATAATTTCATTTAAACTAAATACTTTGGTAAACCGAAGAATATGTTTAGATATCAAATTTTATTAAACTTTATACAAAAAAAAAATTATTTTGAAAATCCCTAAAATATGTTACAAAATATTTTCTTAAAAGTCAGGGTTTCCGGTCGATATCGAATGCGTCGATTTGACCCCAGATTTTTACGAAGTTAATGTATAAATATGTTGTAGGGTCCAATGAGTTAAATTTACTTCTTAAATCAAATTTTAGCTTTTTTTCGCTTATTAAAGGAAACCGTCCTTTCAATCATCTCTTTGTAATCCAAAAAGTAGTCAATGGACTTTTTTTTACCAGAATCAAAGAATTAAAAACGTTTCAAATGCCACATTTAGTTAATTATTAAAATGAGACTCCGTAATCTATAAATAATTGACCGTATTATTCGAGTCACCTCCTTTTTGTCTGCCATTTTGTTGCCTACAAAAAGACAATTGACTTGTCTACAATGTTGTAGTCTTCGAAAAATATTCAGGGGCCAAATCGCCCCATTCGATATCGATTGAAATGTAAAATATTTCAGAAACATTTGTGTAGCATACTTTTAGGATAATCTAAATTATTAATAATATACTAGTTTTAATACATTCTAACTTATTTGTCAAAAGTTCCTGATAGTAAAATAATTTAATTTAAACAAAATGTTTTGGCAAACCAAAGGATATGTTTAGATATCAAATTTCATTAAACTTTACGCAAAATAAATTATTTTGCAAATCCCTAAGGTATGTTACAAAATATTTGCTTAAAAGTCTGAGTTTCCGATCGATATCGAATTTTGGTTCCAGATTTTAGCGTTAATATATATGTAAATATGTTTTAGTCTCCAATGAGTTAAATTAACTAAAAATGTTTAGTTTTTGTCCCTTATTAAAGACAACCGTCCTCTACATCTTCTCTTTGTAATCCGAAAAGTAGTCAATAGACTTTTTTTCCAGATTCAAAGAATTAAAAATGTTTTAAATATTAAGCAAAAATCTAATTTCTTTAAGTTAATATTTATCCCTAACTTCAACAAAAGTTTCTATTAAATAAAATAAAATTTTTTAAACCCTAAATTTTGTTTTAAGAAATATTTTATGTGCCAAATTTCTCAAAAGCTATCTACATAATCACCACTTTGTAATCTGAAAGGTGGCAATTGATCGAGATTTTCTATTACACAACGTTTTGTAATATATTTGATATCTTTAAATTGAAAAAAAAATATTGAAATATATTGAACAGATAACCGCAACGTTAAATGTGAAAATAATACAAAACTCGTACCTACGTAAGTTAAACAAATTAAAGAAATTAACACATTGTAGTGTCTGTCTGATAAAATTTCACTTTGTAATTAAACCGTCAAAGACAGAAATAGCAAAATGCGTGAAAAAAACGTGATTAGTTTTATAAAAAAATTCCATTATTTACAAATTGATTATATAAAAACGATGTTTCTGTAGTATAAAATTATCAGCTCTTAACCCTACACCACCTCAGGTATGAAGGGTATTTTATATGTATGTGTATGTGTATATGTATGATGACGCATCTAAAGCAAGGTTGGCCAAAGAGAGAGAGTGCTCAATCTTAAAATGAAAATGAACACTAAGATTGTGTTTGCTGCAGCGATGCCAACTCTACCACTTTTGTAGTAGATCTACCACTTTTGGGTATCATTCTCCACTCTACCACTTTTTAAGTAGAATCTACTACTTTTTTAAGATTTTTCAAAATTGTGTTAAATCAATTTTTCGTTACCAAAACTGCAGCATTGAACACCTGTTTCAAAAAAAAAATATATATATTTTTTGTAACATGTTCTTCTTTTTAGATTCATGCCCCTAAGACCCTAGCGAATTATATTAGGAATGGAAGCTTTTAAGAAATATAACATTTCATTTCTCTCTAGAAGAAAATATACAAACGTGTTAAAAATTTCTGGCATCATGTTTCAAGAATGAACAAATGCTCCCCTTGACACAAAAATTGCTTGTGCTTCCACATAGTAATTTCCTTAAAATTCTAATAGGAATAAACTTTCTACTGACACTCTTCAGGGAGAGTAAATGCTGACACCAACAGATGAACATTTTAAATTATTTAGTAAGGATTCGAATAAAAAATTATCTTTTATAAGCTCTAGTTTATATTTCAAATTACATTCAATATGTATGTATATTTATTGATACATATTAAACACCATTTTTTAAACAAAACGTTAAATAAATATTCTAACTTTAAAATTTTTTAAAAGCTTGAATAATAAAAGTGGTAGATCTACCACTTTTTGAAAATAAATTTTGTGGAATCTACTACTTTTTAATGTCGAATCTCCCACAAAGAGAAAATTTTTGGTTGGCATCACTGATTTGCTGTATTGTTGTTGTTGTTGTGTTTTGTTGTTTAGTATCCATTGTTGTTTGTGTTTTTTTTTTGAGCACGACTAAAGAAAATGTTTCCTTGTTTAATGTAAATTTTTGTTTTCCCCTGCCACTCAAATAACGGCCAACCTTGATCCAAAGCTTTAAAATCACTCCCTAAGTCGAGTTTACTATGGCTTCTTGTCTATGAGTTGTCACCTTACGGTTTACAAAGGAGTCAGACAAATGGTTAGTGTCTTATTTCAAATATGAGGTTTAAAAAAATTTTTCAAATTTATTTTGAATTAGTTTTAAAACTATTTTTAATTTCTTATTAACACTTTTTTTATTATAAATTTTCTTAGAATTTTTTATATATTTCTGTTGCTTTTCAAACGTGTTGTCTTCTTGAACATTTGCCCTTAAAAATTTCAATATTTTCTCAATAAATTTCTTTCAATTCCATTAAAGGAAATATTTGAAAAATTTATGTTGAGAAAATATTAAACAAATGTAGCAAAAAACAAACACACATTTCATTTAAAATAAATGACATCATTCAAATGTTTAACTTTTTTTTTCACATTTTTAAATTAAATTGTTATGTCTCTCAAATGTCTATTTTTTTTTTGAAGATTTTATTAAATTTATTTATTTTGTTGCTTGGTTCTTTTATTAGTTTAAACAAAAAATTATCAGGTTTTAAATTTATTTTATTTTAATTTCTAATGTTTAGATCATATTTCTTCACTGCTTATCAAAAAACTTTGTAGGATTTTCTTCGAATAAATTTTGAGGTTATCTTTTGTTAGATTAAGTTAAACATTTTATAGATAATTCTTAATATTTTTTATTATTGTTTTGGAATTTTTATGTTTTTATTTGTTAACGAATTTGAATTTGTTGTGATTTCAATTTGATATGATTTGAAATTGACATGGTTTTGAATTTATATGATTTTGAGTTGCTCCATTTTGTATGAGATTTTTATGTTGATTTTAAGATCCCGAAATCGAAAATAACGAAAGTCAGCTGAGTAGTTTAATGTTACAAAATGATAACAATTTTGAATTCAAAACTAGATTATCATATTTGTAAAACAGCTGGCTTATCGCCCCACAAACCCGAGATCTTGGTGAAAATTTGGTTTATAAAGATTAAAACTTTTTTTAAGGAAAACTTAACCTTAAATTTAATCAGTGTCTGCTCTTTCATTTCTTACACAAGTACATACATATATACTCTCTTTTGTTGCATGTTATATTCTCTTTGGTTAATGTTCGTGTAATTATGGTCCTTAAGTTTGGATTTGCTTAAGCGTTATTTTGTGTTATTATACTCTTCTTCTTTTCTTGTGTTTCTCACTAATGCAGCGTTGTAATTTCTTGGTGTTATGAATTAAACAGTGTTGCATTTTTAGCAATTTATAGCACTTTTTGTTTTATTATAAATAGCACGATTTTCTTTATAAATTTATTTTTGATTTCTAAATGAGTTTCATATACAGGAAGGAGATGAAAAACATTTTACAATAACAATTTTTGATGTAAAAAGTTAGGAAAAGAAAAAAATTTTTATATGAAATTTTTTTTAAAGAAAAAATTTGTATATAAAAATTTTTCTAAAGAAATTTTATATGAAATTTTTTTTAAAGAAAAAATATGAAAATTTTTGTAAAGAAAAAATTTTTATATGAAAATTTTTCCAAAGAAAAAATTTTTATATGAACATTTTTCTAAAGAAAAAATTTTTATATGAAAATTTTTCTAAAGAAAAAATTTTTATATGAAAATTTTTCTAAAGAAAAAATTTTTATATGAAAATTTTTCTAAAGAAAAAATTTTTATATTAAAATTTTTCTAAAGAAAAAATTTTTATATGAAAATTTTTCTAAAGAAAAAATTTTTATATGAAAATTTTTCTAAAGAAAAAATTTGTATATGAAAATTTTTCTAAAGAAAAAATTTTTATATAAAAATTTTTCTAAAGAAAAAATTTTTATATGAAAATTTTTCTAAAGAAAAAATTTTTATATGAACATTTTTCTATAGAAAAACTTTGTATATAAAAATTTTTGTAAAGAAAAAATTTAATATGAATATTTTTCTAAAGAAACAATTTTTATATGAAAATTTTTCTAATGAGAAAATTTTTATATGAACATTTTTCTAAAGAAAAAATTTAATTTAAAATTTTTTTTGAAGATAAAATTTTTCTATAGAATAAATTTTTATATGAAAATTTTTCTATAGAATAAATTTTTATATGAAAATTTTTCTATAGAAAAAATTTTGTGTTTGAAAATTTTTCTATGGATAAAATTTATTTTTTATATAAATATGTACTATTCATGGAAGTTTTGAAAATGTAAAATCTTTTCCGACTCCTCACTTCCAATAATAAGTTATTCATATTTTGGGCTTTTGGGGAATTTATATTTTTGCTTTAATTCTTGTTCTCTTTTTGTTAATGTTGCATGACTTATTATCATAATTTTTATTTTTATACACTTAGAGTCACATTTTATATCAACAAAATTATCACCATTGACGTAGAATATCGTATAGTATCTGATAGATTTATATTTATTTACATTTGTTTGAGTTCAGTATTAAAAAGTGTTTATGAAAACAAGTCAGTCAGTTTATTGCTTTTTTGATAACGAATGATATCAGTTCTTATTTTTTTTTGTTTAAATAATTTTTTCTGTGTATTTCTAAAGTTAACATTAAATTTGTGGAAATAACACTCACGCTTTTGAACTCAAACTCTATAAAATTTTGGAATGCGTCATTGTTATAAATTATGGATTTATCTAATCTATATCATCAACAAAATGATTATAATTTTAGATAGAGCCTAGGATTTAGTTGGAAATCTTAAGAGAAATATTTTTTTTACTTTATGTTATGAAATACTCAACAGCCCCTCTTTCAGATTACAAAGTGTCAATTATGTAGTCAATATAGTTTTTAATTTTTCTATAGAAAAAATTTGTATATGAAAATTTTTTTATAGAAAAAATTTTTATATGAAAATTTTTCTATAGAAAAAATTTTTATATGAAAATTTTTCTATAGAAAAAATGTTTATATGAAAATTTTTCTATAGAAAAAATTTTTAAATAAAAATTTTTCTATAGAAAAAAATTTTATATAAAAATTTTTCTATAGAAAAAATTGTTATATGAAAATTTTTCTATAGAAAAAATTTTTATATGAAAATTTTTCTATAGAAAAAATTTTTATATGAAAATATATCATCAACAAAATGATTATAATTTTAGATAGAGCCTAGGATTTAGTTGTAAATCTTAAGAGAAATATTTCTTTTACTTTATGTTATGAAATACTCAACAGCCCCTCTTTCAGATTACAAAGTGTCAATTATGTAGTCAATATAGTTTTTAATTTTTCTATAGAAAAAATTTGTATATGAAAATTTTTTTATAGAAAAAATTTTTATATGAAAATTTTTCTATAGAAAAAATTTTTATATGAAAATTTTTCTATAGAAAAAATGTTTATATGAAAATTTTTCTATAGAAAAAATTTTTAAATCAAAATTTTTCTATAGAAAAAAATTTTATATAAAAATTTTTCTATAGAAAAAGTTGTTATATGAAAATTTTTCTATAGAAAAAATTTTTATATGAAAATTTTTCTATAGAAAAAATTTTTATATGAAAATTTTTCTATAGAAAAAATTTTTATATGAAAATTTTTCTATAGAAAAAATTTTTATATGAAAATTTTTCTATAGAAAAAATTTGTATATGAAAATTTTTCAATAAAAAAAAAATTTTATGAAATTTTATAAAATTTAATATAAAAATTTTTTCTATAGAAAAATTTTAATATATAAAAATTTTTTCTATAGGAAAATTTTCATATAAAAATTTTTTCTATAGAAAAATTTTCATATAAAAAATTTTTCTATAGAAAAATTTTCATATTAAAATTTTTTCTATAGAAAATTTTTAGATAAAAATTTTTTCTATAGAAAACTTTTAGATAAAAATTTTTTCTATAGAAAAATTTTCATATAAAATTTTTTTTTATAGAAAAATTTTCATATAAAAAATTTTTCTATAGAAAAATTTTCATATAAAAAATTTTTCTATAGAAAAATTTTCATATTAAAATTTTTTCTATAGAAAAATTTTCATATAAAAATTTTTTCTATAGAAAAATTTTCATATAAAATTTTTTTCTGAAGAAAAAAAATTTCATATAAAAACTTTTTGTATAGAAAAATTTTCATATAAAAATTGTATCTATAAAAAAAAATTTCATATAAAAATTGTATCTATAGAAAAATTTTCATATAAAAATTTTTTCTATAGAAAAATTTTCATATAAAAATTTTTTCTATAGAAAAATTTTCATATAAAAATTTTTTCTATAGAAAAATTTTCATATAAAAATTTTTTCTATAGAAAAATTTTCATATAAAAATTTTTTCTATAGAAAAATTTTCATATAAAAATTTTTTCTATAGAAAAATTTTCATATAAAAATTTTTTCTATAGAAAAATTTTCATATAAAAATTTTTTCTATAGAAAAATTTTCATATAAAAATTTTTTCTATAGAAAAATTTTCATATAAAAATTTTTTCTATAGAAAAATTGTCATATAAAATTTTTTTCTGAAGAAAAAAAATTTCATATAAAAACTTTTTGTATAGAAAAATTTTCATATAAAAATTGTATCTATAAAAAAAATTTTCATATAAAAATTTTTTCTATAGAAAAATTATTATATAAAAATTTTTTCTATAGAAAAATTTTCATATAAAAATTTTTTCTATAGAAAAATTTTCATATAAAAATTTTTTCTATAGAAAAATTTTCATATAAAAATTTTTTCTATAGAAAAAATTTCATATAAAAATTTTCATATAAAAATTTTTTCTATAGAAAAATTTTCATATAAAAATTTTTTCTATAGAAAAATTTTCATATAAAAATTGTTTCTATAGAAAATTTTTCATATAAAATTTTTTCTATAGAAAAATGTTCATATAAAAATGTTTTCTATAGAAAAATATTAATATTAAAATTTTTTCTATAGAAAAATTTTCCTAAAAATTTTAATGCCATTTTTAATAGGTTCATGAAATGAACTCATTAATATTAAAGCATTTTCTGTTCCATATAATATGATTTATATTAAAATTTTTCCTTAGATCAAGTTTAAAATAATTAAATTTTTTTAAACATAACAAATCACGTTTTATTTGGCATCGTCATATAATTTTTTTTCTAAATTTATTTATTTGTGAAGGCACAAATGTTTTTTGGCGATAAAAATAAATTGTTTATAAGTTTTTTTTGTTGACGCTACCAGAAATTTCTAATATAAATTTTAATAAGAATAATATAAAAATATAAGACAAACAACTTTTTAATATAAACAAGAAAGCGAATATATGAGAAACTAATAAAAATTATTGTTGCCAAGTCGATAAAATTATCTATAAACTACCAACAGTGTGGCACAAAAGTTGAGGTACAAACTTTTCCTCTACATTAAAAGTAGAGTTATAAAAATTTTAGAATATTGTTAAATGTTATATTAAATGTTCGCTGGGATGATCCTTGCAGTGGTTCAAAATTTAAAATTTATTTATTTTCCTATAAAGTTAAAACCTGTTAAAAACTTTTTTTCTGCCAACTAAAAACTCAAAACACAACAAAACGTCTGTCTGCTAAACGTGAGCAATTTATGCAAAATTTATTTTAATTTAGATTAACGATTTGCTAATCGTATCTCTCAACTTTTTATATTAAACAGCAAAATTGTTTTTTTGCAGTTTTGTATCTAGATACGAACGAGTATTTTCTAAAAATAAAACTTGAGCTATGAAATGAAAACAGCAAAAAAAAATAAAAACAAAATGAATATTTTATTAATGCCATTAAAAATTGAACACAAAATCATACAATATAAATAAATTTGAAATAAATTGTTAAACAAAAGAAGAAAAAAAGTCATCGATTCATGAAATAAAGACAGAAACGTGGGGATCATTAAAAACACCCAACAAAATAATATAACAAAAAAAAATTCGTCTATTTTTAAAATTTTAATACATTATTCATTTTTTGTTTTTCGCTGATGTTGTATAATAAAACGCACGATAGAATAAACGTGATATTAAAATTAGAGAAAAAATACGAAAAATAAAAAAACTTAAAAACATTAACCAAACGGCCATTTTAAATGAATAAAGCAGGGAAACGGAAAAGATTTTAAAGTTTTAATTTCTCTAGAATTATGAATGAAGAATGTTCAAAGAAAAACTGTTTATATAAAAATTTTTCTATAAAAAAAATTTTTTTATATGAAAATTTTTCTATGAAAATTTTTCTATAGAAAAATTTTTCTATAAAAATTTTTTATAGGAAAAATTTTCTATAGGAAAAATTTTTATATGAAAAATTTTCTATAGGAAAAATTTTTATATGAAAAATTTTCTATAGGAAAAATTTTTAAATGAAAAATTTTCTAAAAAAAAAAATTTTATATGAAAATTTTTCTATATATAAAAATTTATTATATAAAATTTTTCTATAGAAAATATTTTTATATGGAAATTTTTATATGAAAATTTTTCGATAGAAACATTTTTTTATGAAAATATTTATATAAAAAATTTTTCTATAGAAAAAATTTTTATATGAAAATTTTTCTATAGAAAAAATTTTTATATGAAAATTTTTCTATAGAAAAAATTTTTATATGAAAATTTTTCTATAGAAAAAATTTTTATATGAAAATTTTTCTATAGAAAAAATTTTTATATGAAAATTTTTCTATAGAAAAAATTTTTATATGAAAATTTTTCTATAGAAAAAATTTTTATATGAAAATTTTTCTATAGAAAAAATTTTTATATGAAAATTTTTCTATAGAAAAAATTTTTATATGAAAATTTTTCTATAGAAAAAAATTTTTATATGAAAATTTTTCTATAGAAAAAATTTTTATATGAAAATTTTTCTATAGAAAAAATTTTTATATGAAAATTTTTCTATAGAAAAAATTTTTATATGAAAATTTTTCTATAGAAAAAATTTTTATATGAAAATTTTTCTATAGAAAAAATTTTTATATGAAAATTTTTCTATAGAAAAAATTTTTATATGAAAATTTTTCTAAGAAAAAATTTTTATATGAAAATTTTTCTATAGAAAAAATTTTTATATGAAAATTTTCTTAAAAAAAAATTTTTATATGAAAATTTTTCTATAGAAAAAATTTTTATACAAAAATTTTTCTATAGAAAAAATTTTTATACAAAAATTTTTCTATAGAAAAAATTTTTAGAAGAAAATTTTTCTATAGAAAAAATTTTTATATGAAAATTTTTCTATAGAAAAAATTTTTATATGAAAATTTTTCTATAGAAAAAATTTGTATATGAAAATTTTTCTATAGAAAAAATTTTTATATGAAAATTTTTCTATAGAAAAATTTTTATATGAAAATTTTTCCATAGAAAAAATTTTTATATGAAAATTTTTCTATAAAAAATTAAAAAAAAAAAATTTTTAGAAAAAATTTTTCTATAGAAAAAATTTTTATATGAAAATTTTTCTATAGAAAAATTTTTTAGATGAAAATTTTACTATAGAAAAAATTTTTAGATGAAAATTTTACTACAAAAATATTTTTAGACGAAAATTTTACTATAGAAAAAAATTTTAGATGAAAATTTTTCTATAGAAAAAATTTGTATATGAAAATTTTTGTAAAGAGAAAATTTTTATATGATAATTTTTGTAAAGAGAAAATTTTTATATTAAAATTTTTCTAAAGAAAAAATTTTTCCATAGAAAAAATTTTTATATGAAAATTTTTCGATAGAAAACATTTTTATATGAAAATTTTTCTATAGAAAACTTTTTGGTATGAAAATTTTTTTATATGAAAATTTTTCTATAGAAAAAGTTTTTATATGAAAATTTTCTATAGAAAAAATTTGTATATGAAAATTTTTCTATTAAAGAAAAAATTTCTATATGAAAATTTTTCTATAGAAAACAATTTTATATGAAAATTTTTCTATAGAAAACATTTTTGTATGAAAATTTTTCTATAGAAAAAATTTTTATATGAAGATTTTTCTATACAAAACAATTTTTATATGAAGATTTTTCTATAGAAAAAGTATTTATATGAAAATTTTTCTACAGAAAAAATTTTTCCAATTTTATAAATGCGTCATTTTTCACAATTTTCCTCATATCTTGTTGCGTTGTCAACATAAATCAAAGAATCTTCTTCAATTATATTCTCAAAACTTTAATGAATCATAAAAGTCTAAAATCTTTTCAAAACTCTAAACACAGCCTCTTCCAAGTTCATTTGAAATTGTAAATTTTATTTCGTTTCCCCACTTTAAATAACACACAAAACACATTTAGCCTTGTTTTGTAATATAAACAATAAACAAAAATATTTGGAATTTTTTTTATTGGATTTTATTAAATTAATCAATTTTAAAGGGCCATGGCTAACAATTTACAATTTACTCCACATTTTTTACAACCCAGGGGAAAGTTTTGCTATTTATTTACTTTTGTAACATTTAAGATTATTTGTGCATGTTTATCTGTAAGTACCAGCTGCCACGTTCACACTTGGTGAAAATTTTTATTTCAAATTTTTATAGGTATTATTCTTTAAACTATTTCTTGTTAAACTTTTAAGTAAATTTGTTAATTGTGTCATTTAAATATTTGTTATTTTGTGTATAAACAAATTATTTTTGTTGAATTTTTTTTTTTAAAATCTTGAGTTTTGTTTAATTTTATTTAATTATAATATACTTAATCGTATTTTATTTAATTTCAATTCTGTTCTGGTCATTAATCTGTTTTTATTTTTTATTTGTTTAAAATTGTTTTGTTTAATCTTAAAATAACATTTAAGAGGGCTCGCTTTGGTTTTGGCTTTGGCTGATTGCTTTTCATTTTATTCTCTATAATTTTTTTTTTTTCTATATCGTGTGTATTTTTTTTATTTTTATTTAATTTATTTATATATTTTTTGATTGTAGCTGAAGCTGAAACTGATTTGATTGTTTTGTTCACGTGTTTGGTTAACGGAAAGTGTCCTTTAAAAAGGTCATCTCTTGTGAAACATGTTCAAATTTCACTTGATTCTTTATCATTGAAATTTGTTATTCAGCAATATTTTTGTTTTGAAATTGAATTTATTTAATTGTACCTATTCTATAGCCAGAAAAAAATGCAAAACTATCAAATAATCGTTTGAACAGCAAAAGCTTAAATATTTATGAATTTCCAAATACTTCCAGAACGACGTTTGCCAAAAACGTTAAACCGAGAAAATTCGTTTAAAAAAACAATGGGAAAATAGTCAATTTTATGTGTGGTTTATTTAACTTAAGCGGCGGACGATTGAGTGAAATTTACATGTATTTTGTTTCTGTTACAATAACAAAACACGTGTAAATTTCACTTAATCGTCACTCGCTTAAGTTATATAAACAGCACATTAAACTTAATTTTTCAAAATCTTGTTTAATCACAATCATTTGAGACGATAGAGTGATTTACATGTAAATATCACTCAATTTTCTCTTAATTATTGATAATACAAAAGCTTAAACCCGGAACTAAAAATAACTTTCCTGATTTTGTACCAAATATGAAATGTACTTTTCAGACCATTAAGGCACTATTTTTTAGATTTATTTAAAAAAGAAACATATAAACTCACTTTTTAAATTTGACGGGTAACAATTATATGATTTATCGGAACCTGTGTTAGAAATCGATTCAAATTTAAAAAATTTGTTTATCTTTAAGATTTTTTAAAGAATGTCTTGAATGATAGATATAGACAAAAGTCCATAGTCAACAAAATATGATATTGAGACCAAAAAAAAACTTTTTTTTTTATTTTTGCCCAAATTCTTTAATATTTAAAAAAAAATGTGGCTGTCATGGGTCAAGTTCTCCCAGAAGAACTATACAAATATGGGTTAGGACTTCAGACTAGTAACCCATTCCTTAAAAACATAATTTCTATGAAAAAGCTAAAATTATAATAAAAACGGCCCCTCTATTGTTAGAAAAAGACGTCCAAAACTTCTATAAAAATATCAAGTTAAAAAAAAAAATTTCAAAGCTTGGCCTATAAAATTAGAGAATATGAGCACAATATCGAAGCGCATGAAATTCTAACATATACTCGGCCTTTGACCTTAACAGATTGTAAATGTCGGCCATTTAAGTAAGTAAGTAAGTCGTGGACCAAACTTTTATTGCCTCAGTGTCGTTCCTTTAGGAAGTACCAATGTTTACTAAATCGACTTAGAAAGTGATGAGGAGTACATCGAAATACTAAGATTAAGTCTCAGACTCATACTTCTATGCGTTACAAAAGTCGGGCTAGTAACCCACTTATGTAAAAAACAATTACTATTAAAAAGCTAAAATTAGTATAAAAACGGCACCTCTTATGTTAGAAGAGGACCTCCGAAACTTCGATGGAAAGACCAAGTAGAGGACAATTTTTCAAAGTTTGGCCTACGAAATTGGAGAATATGCGTACAAGATCGAAGTGCGCTTAACTGCTTAACAGGTTGGAAGTAACGACTTATCCAAATATCAAATTGTTGTGAATTATACGTTAAGATATTTTAAATCCTAAATCGACACTGTAAAAATCTATGAATTTCAAATTGTATCAAGTTGGATGCGGTAGTACCACGATATCAAACAAAGTGCAATTGTATCATCCCTGGTAAACAATTGGAACATATTCGAAAAGATTTTCTCAATAACGGCCCTGTAGAAATTATTGGACTTCAAGATTCCTTTTAGTTAAATTTCTAAAGTGAATTCGTAAGGTGATATTAGTTTGGCAATGAGAGTGTCATGGAGTAGTTCTAATACTAAACCTTTTTTGATAAATCTTGGAATAATGACATGGCCTAGTTTTAGGATTACTCAGATGTAATACATTTATGAATATCATGATCCTGTTTTGTTTTTATATATCTTTGGATTACTTTTGGACAAGTCGCTTATGGATGACTACTAATACGCATAAGGAGTAGTCACGATATCTGTTGGGTGTGATCAATTAATAACTATTCCGGTTGATAAGGCTTGGCTTATTATTTGTAAGTAATTTTCAATTGCCGGAAGGTACTCAACCACTGCCTGGCCCTAAAGGGCATTTGTAACTATGACATATTCTTTGTTTCCTAGGCCGGAAAATATACCAGTCTTGAAACATTGCCCAATATCCTTAGATATATCCCTATAATCAAAGGCTCTATAATATAAATATGTTGCACTTCCATACATTGATTTGCCGTATGGTCGTTTTGAAAAGTCCAATAAAAAAGAGTATAACGCTTTTACTCTAAATCGGAAATAACTAATGGAGATGATTATCCAATGAGATATAGCTAAGGCACACACACGTGCTCGTGAAATTTATGTTTGTGCGTTTATCTGTTTTTTATCCACTTTAATTTCACTTTTGACAGAAATAAATGTATGGAGTGTAATATCTACATATTTTAGAGTTAAATTTGTATATCATTTTAATAGTTGTAGGGAAATGGGGTACCGCAAGGCACCATTCTATATACAATTTTTAGTACCATCTTCCCAGCAACATCTTAAATGGGCAGAATATGAATAATATGTGACAGCGCACAGAGAAAGTGACCTAAGGGTTAAAACGGTTTTGTTCAGAAGAGCCATTTTAAAGACTTAAATATTATTTGTTTACCTTTTTACCCTTAGGCCTCTTTCTCTATGCGCTGTCATATATACTGATTTCGGACCTATTCCCAATCTTCGGATGGTGATATGTAAATAGGCCTGCGGTGGTTAATACGTCGGCTATAAAGCATAACATATCAAATTCAGACTGGGTTCGAGCCCCAGACACTGTAGCATCAATTTCTGTAATTATTAAATCAATTAAAATTGTTTCAATCTTCTAATTACTTAAATCCAGTTTTTAATTTTAATAAAAAAAGAGTGCCTGGGAAAATTTCCTAGACATTTTTTGTTCTTGTTTCTCATGGGCCCAGTTCAATGAGCTTTGTATAGATAAAAATAGTTGGCAAACATTTAATCAAAATCGTATGGTCCTTAAAACGAGACAATTATGTTGTATATATACTAAATATATACAAATAAATATAAAGGAAAATTTTCCATATAAATATTTAAGTATACATAAGTATCTACGTATATACCTGCTATATAAAAACGACCTTGAGCCTTCTACGAATTATATATATAAATAAATACATACATACTAACGTTGTAAAAAAACTGAATTAAACTGAACTAAATAAATAAGAAAGACGTAAATAATATGATTTAGATACAATGCTACCCAGCAAACTTTTAAAAGGGGGAATAGGAATTAAAAAAGTTTTTCAAGAAATTTAAGGAAACTTTCACAAGAAAGTCGGAGGTAGGTTAAGGGAATGATTATAGGGTATGCAGTTATACAAAACTCGAGCTTTTTGCTGTGGAGTATAGTTTTAGAGATATATTTTTTTCTTTAACTTGTCCTATTTAATAAACAAAAAAAATCGAAATTTGACGACAGCATTGTCTTTTATTTTCACTACTAATATTTTTTAATCCAGCAGTTACAGAGATATTGTACAATAGAAACCATTTTTTTTTTAATTTTTTGTTTTTCAAAAAATCATTTTTTCAGAATTGATGTATGGATGGATATGTCCTTAGCAAAACCGAGCTACATTTTGTTATAATCGATTATGAACTTTAGGTTTTTTTACAAATTAAGTAACGAAAGGATGGAATATTTTGTTATAAAAGTTTTAATTCCTTTGAAACCGACTTTCACTCCATTAATTTGTGTACTCTTAGGAATTCGAAAAATCTAATTACAGATTTTAAAATCTTAGTCACTTCTAAGCGTAATTTTCATGCAAATTTAAAAAAGGTAAAAAAAATCGGTTGAAGCATTGACATTTTTTTCATATTTCGTCTACTTCATTCGTTTTAACATTTGGACCCAAGTCGTTGTTTTACGAAATAGACACAACACTCGGGGGATAAATCCATTGCCTCCTAAATTTGAAGCACGTTTTCGCCGCTTTTAAATTTTTTTCGCATATTTTTCGGCCGCCTCAAGGAATTCCAAAAAAATGGATAAGTATTGGAAGACCTTTTGGTTTTGCATAGTTTGATATACATCTCAATAATGTGCTCCGTATCGGTATAACATGACGTTAAATGACGTTAACTTCAGTATGATATAGCTTATTATTTAAAACATATCCACTTACATGATAATAGACAACAAATAGAACTTTTGTTGTCTATGAAAAACAAAAAAAAAATTTGAAACAATAATTTTTCGATGTCAATTCCATGATATGTCTTAAACGACTAAGCGGATTAAGAAAAGAAAGACGAATTTAAGATAAAACTGTTCTCGAATTTTGGTTTTTCTTATTACCTCAATATAACCAGCCGTTTTGGAGTTATATTAATACTTTTTGCAAATATAAATTTTGAAAAAATAATTTTTTCGATGTTAATTCCATGATATCTCTAAAACGACTAAGCGGATTAAGAAAATTGTGAAGACGACTTTAAGATAAAATTGTTTTCGAATTTCAATTTTTCTTATTAGCTCAATATAATTAGAAGTTTTGGAGTTATATAAACACTATTTAAAAAAAATTTGTTTTTTGAAAAAAAAAAATGATATCTCGAAAACTAGAGCCAACTCGAAAAAACCTAAAGGTGAAATCAGCAGATTTAAGGAATTTATCATATAACATTGTTTTAATTCAATGTAAATTGTATGAAATCTCTAAAATGACTAAGCGGATTAAGAAAATTGTGAAGACGACTTTAAGATAAAATTGTTCTCGAATTTCGGTTTTTCTTATTAGCTCAATATAACCAGCCGTTTTGGAGTTATATAAATACTTTTTGCAAAAATAAATTTTGAAAGAATATTTTTTTCGATGTTAATTCCATGATATCTCTTAAACTACTAAGCGGATTAAGAAAATTGTAAAGACGACTTAAAGACAAAATTGTTCTCGAATTTCGGTTTTTCTTATTAGCTCAATATAATCAGAAGTTTCGGAGTTATATTACTATTTGCAAAAAAACAAATTTTTCAAAAAAAAATGATATCTCGAAAACTAGAACTAACTCGGAAAAAACAATGTCATTGTCGGATTTATCGGACCAAAGTCAATTTGTTGACTTCTGTTATCAACAAGGTGATCAAGAATATCGCAGAATCTTCTTAAAAGATGAAATCAACAGATTTAAGGAATTTATCAAATAATTGTAATTCGATATCAAATAGATCCCTTATTTGTTTGCTTTCCGGGATTTTTTTGTTAAATGGATAGAAAAATTTGTCTTGATTTCTTCTTGAAAACATTACCATCGTTTTCTATATCTTCGGTCGCAGTTTGACAACTCTTAACTTGCAAAGAAATCGAAAAAAAAAAGTTGTCAACCTGTGACCGACGATATAAAAAACGATAACATTATTATTTTTCGAAAAAAAATAAATGTTTACTTCCATTTAAAAAAATTACTCGGAAAGCAAAAAAATAATGGATCGCGGGAGTTTATGTGCTCGATCCGCCACTTTACACATTTTGAATTAATGATGCCACTTTAGGTTTTCGACCCTAAATTTTTCATATCTGCAGTCCGTTTTCGGCTATCTCGTCTAGTTTCTGAGGTAAATAGTGTCTGTTTTTTTCTATATCCTTCAAAACAGATGTTTTGCTCTATACGCCAAATATATGGAGTAAAAATTAAGTTAAAATAAAACTTCAAGATCGATTTTCTTAAAATGCATTTTTGGCGTATAGAGCACATAAACTCCCACACGACGAAATGTTTCTTTTCATTTAAAAAATTTTCTCGGAAAGCATAAAAATAATGGATCTATTTAATATTGAATTTAAACGATGTTGTATGATAAATTTCTTAAATCTGCTGATTTGAATATTGAATTAAAACGATGTTATATATGAAATCTTATATAAAAAAAAAGCATTCTGAAATTTTCTATATAACTTTTATTGCCGACGATTCGTCTAGTAAAACTTTCTGTCGTCTTGTAGAATTTTTTATAGAAAATGTGGTATTTTTCTTAAAATGTGGCGGCACATATTCAAAATTTCTATAAAAACTACAGTCGTCCATTGTAGTTTCCTATAGATTGTGTGTCGCCTAGAGTATTTTTGTTAGTAGATGGAGCCACATATTTTAATAATAAGTCAATGAAAAATTCCTTTTACATAAATTCCAAGTTTGCTGGGTAGCTTTGATTTTTATACATAACTAGATACATACATTCAGCTGATTTTATGTATATAAAGGAATAGCGAAATAGAATCGTATACATATTTGTATATATACTTACTTATATACTATAGATATATATAAATTTTCTATATAAAATAAAATAACAAAGAAAAACTCACTTCTCATACTTCACCGAGTGTGGAGCATGTCCGTTTGCTTCGCTCCAATACGGTTCCATAATTTCGTTTTTTATTTTCTGGCGCCTGCTATTGAACGTTGGCTTCTCAATGATGTGGCCGGGGGGGCAGCTGTTAATGCTGCTACTACTAGGGCCGCTGATAATAGCGTTACTATTAAAATAACGCAAAATATCACAAAATTTCAACGTCAATTGAGACGATGACGATGATGACGGTGAAGTTAATGTTGAAGAAGTAGTAGAAGGCGTTAGAGTGGTGTTGTTGTAGAGGGGGATTTTGAAGTTGGGGTTTTGGATGTAGTTTTCTTTGGGTTTATTATTATTTGTTTTTATTTTGGCCAATTCTTTTGATGTTGAGGTCTTGCTAAAGTTTGGCAGCTTGTGGATTTTTTTAAGATTTTTCTGTTGAGGTGGAATGTTGAGGTTTTTTTTTGAGTTTCTTTTGGGTTGATAAATTTTTTTTTTGAGAAGAGAGTATTAAGAAATTCTGGGATTTTTTTTAAACAAATTTTACATACGTTAAGTTTTGTTTATGTTTTTTTAACTTTTTAAATATTTTATTTTAAGTTTTTAAATTTTAAAGATTTTTAGAATTTTTTATTTCTTTTAGATGTAGATTTTTAAAATTTGTTTTTCTTTTAGAATTTTTAAAATTTTAAACTTTTTAAATTTTTTTGAATTTCTGATATCGTTTTTTGAACATTTTATAACTTCTTCAAAAATTTTAGGTATCTTTTCAAAATTTTACATACGTTAACTTTTGCTTATCCTTTTTTAATTTTTAAATATTTTATTTGTTTTTGAATTTTAAAGATCTTAAGAATTTTTAATTTTTTATATGTATATTCTTAAAATTTGTATATCTTTTAAAATTTTTAAAATTTAAAACTTTTTAGAATTTTTTTAATTTCTGATGTCGTTTTTTAAACATTTTATAACTTCTTCAAAAATTGTATGTATTTTTAAAATATTTTTTTTTAATTTTTTAATAAATAATTTTTAAATATTTAGATTTTTTTAACTCTTTACAGTTTTTTAATATTTGATTTGAAAATTTTGAAAATTTTTGTATTATTTTTAAATATCTCTTTTATATATTATTGATATTTTTTGAATTTTTTTAAACTTTTAAGACTGTTTTGAGTTTTTTTTAATAAAAAATTTTTTGATTTTTTTTTTGTATTTAATGTCTTTTTTTTATTATTTTATAAAGTTTTTAAATATTTTAGATTCTTTTAAATTGTAAAAATTTCTAGATTTTTTATGTGTTTTCTTTTATATTTTAGATCCTTTTGTATTGTAAAAATTTCTAGATTTTTTATGTGTTTTCTTTTATATTTTTTATTTGATTTCGAATTTTTTTGAATTTATTTCTATCTTTTATAGATTTTTGAAAACTCTTTTAATTTGAGTTTTTTTTTAATATTTTTAATTTTTTTTAATTTTGAATTCTGCTGTTCTTTGAAATTTTTTTGCACAAATTTTTACTCTAACAGGTTGTTGTTTTCTGAAGAGCATAAATTATACTGAGTTTTGAAATAAAATTCAATATTTCGTCCTTTTTTAGGTTTTAAGGATTTTTATTTTAAGAGTTTAGCACTTGACGAGAGAGTGGTTTTTATGGTAAAAGAGCACGAACACTTTTTTGTAGGGAATTTGTATATTTAACAATTTTTCTTTATAATTTAATTCTTCTTTATAATTTCAAAATTTTTTTATTTTAAAATTTTCTTATTGTATTTTATTTAATTTTCTTGAAAGGTGGGAGGATGTTTGCTTTTAATTTTTCAACTTTTGTTTAAATGCTTTTCAATTTTTTTTTAATTTATTTGAAAATGTATAACATTTATCATAACTTTTCACACTTTTTTTTGCCTTAAAACTTTCGAATTTAAAACAAACAGGTGTAATTTTTTAAGATTTATTTGTTTAATTTAACGAAATTCTTACGTTAATTTTACCACGTTTAGCTGTAAACTTGCACGAGTTCTGTTAAATCGAACAAATACAGGTCTCACGTATCCAAAACGAGTAAACACACACTCAATTATAGGAATTTACACACCTGCAAAAGGCAGCAACAACAATAATCACAACAACTACAAAAAAAAACATCAATTACTCATAAACAAATGAGAGTAAACATCACGTATTCACTCACTTACTCACTCACGAATACACGAGTGAGAGATAACAATGAATTGACACGAAAACGTTTTTTGTTTTGTTGTTGTTTGAGGGTTTTTTGTTAAGCAACTCTCACATTTGTTGTAGTTGTTTTCTTGACTTTTATTGTATTAATTCACCAGATACTTCTATTACATACAAATACAAAGTCCACACCAACAATTTTACGAGTATGTGTGATATTTCTTTTTTTCTTGAAAGATTTCGAAATTTCAAATTATTTTTTTTTGTATTTTTGTGAATTTTTCTTTGTTACAAAAAAAAATTTAAAAAACGTGAGTGATAATTTTTTTTTTTCTTTAATTTTATTAACACCTTAAATTTTTTTATGTTTATTTTTTCAATTAAATTTATTTTCTGGGTTTTATTTTTCTTTCATAAAAAAAACTTGTTTACTTAAGAAATATTTAAAAACTTTTGGAATTTTCCATAAGATTTTTTTGTATCTTTTTGTTGTTGTTGTTGCGTTTGTAAAGAGCGAGACTTGGCTGCTTGTTTTTGTAGATTTTTCTTTTAATCTTTATTAAATTTTATAACAGGCACCGCCCGGTTTTTTAAATAAAATTATTAAATTTTAAATTATTTCTTTATCTTCTTAATTTCTTAAGTTTCAGACCTTTTTTTTTGGGTCTTTAATTTAATTTAAACACTATTTTTTCTTATAAAAAAACTACACGTTTTTCTTTAATTTCTCTTAAATTCACAACCTTTTTCTTTATAAATTTTTCTATTTTAAATATCAATTTTTTTTTTTCAATTCATTCCTAGAATTTTTTCATTAATTTCATTTACTTTGTTTCTTTTTTTCTAATTAATACAAAAAATAATTTATTTATATTCAATAAAAACGTTGTTGCGCTCTTTATAAAAAAATAAACTTCACCCGTTTGCCACCAGTAACTGAATTGAAATGATATAATTTTTTTTTTGTATTTGAGGAAATTTTTGTCTAAAATTAACACGAGACATTTACACACTCTCGTATACTTATGCAGTTCTTACTCATTCACTCACTCATTCGTTCGTTCGCTTACTCAGTCACAGATACATAATTATTTGCTATGAAAAGATACTCTATCAGAAAAAATATACATACAATACCAACAATATTCAATAAAAACCGAACTGAACTGAACTGTTGTTGTCGAGCCAGCCAGCCACTAACCCACCAACCAGCCAACCAACCAAACAGCCAGTTTGTTTGATTTTGTTGGGTATTACTGTTGTTGTTTGACTGCTATATTGTTTTTGGTTTTGTTGCTACTGATAGCGTTAAGCTGTCAGACGAACCTACATCTCATACTGTCTGGTTTAAGGCATCCCAATAGGGATTTGAAACTATAAATTTAAATGATTGTATCAGGTGCCATAGAAGGAAGATTTAACTTATGATCACCAATTGGAGTAGAATATTCTTTATCGTTGTTTCTTCCTAGGCTTAAAACATTATAAGTGCTAAGTCGATGGGTGATGAGCCACGTTTGTATAGCGAGCAGTTCGATCCGAGACAGGCGTCCGCTTGCAGCCGCAACTAACATGTTGAACAGACAAGTACAATTTTCTTAAACCCTTAGACAAAATACGTTGGAATGTTTCTAAGATAACTCCCTCTCACATTAGCCCCGACCTAAAATCCCATACGGGTTGTTCACCACATCATCAACTAGGTTGCTAAGGTTAACAGGATGTACCAGGAATTGGATACAGTTCTTACCTGGTAGCTGCAGACGCCAGGCAACAACTGCATCCCATTACATCCCAATGTAAAGATGCTTTAATTCCTCCTGCTATAACCATATATACAAGTATAATTAAAATATTTTTGATTTGAGGGCGATTCGTTGTTTTTCTTTTGTTATCATTGACTCATCATTGACTCCGTGGAGTATCCTAAATGACTTATCTCGGGCTCTTGTGTGAGATATTAAGCTGACGTAATTCCGTGAGTAGTTTACTGCCCCATATCTACTGTTTGCTTCTCTAAATTCTACCTCTTTTCTACGGATCTCATACTGTCTAAGGGCATCCCAATATCAACATATTTTTAGCATAAGATCAATTTGTTGTTCTTCTGTTATTCTTAACTTTCCAAGAAGCATAGGTCTTAATCATCATCTTCTATCGGTCTTTATTGCGAGATGTTAGGCTGTAGTAATTCCATGAATAGTTTACTGATTCATATCTACTGTTGGCTACTTCCCATTATATCATGTGCGCCAGAGATCCCTGCGGATCTCATTCTATCTTGTTAAAAGCATCCCAATAGATATGTGGAACTAATTATTTAAAGGTTTGTATCTAGTGCTTTTATACCTCCTGCAACAACGATATAATACCAAATATTTTTGACCTGTTCTTCTTCAGTTATCCTTGAATCTCCATTCAACATAGGGTCTTAATCATGCTTTTATTTCGGACTCTATTGCGAGATGTTAGACTTACGTTATTCCATGAATAGTTTGTTGCTCCGTATCAGCTTTTTGATTCTCAACGTTCTAGCAGGTGCAACAACATGGCGGCCTCTTCCCTGCGGATTATATGTTTTGGTTAGCAACACCCTTTGTAGTTAGCATCGTGTTATTCCACGGTAGTTGTTATAGAGCTTCCTCTTCCAATATTATATGTACAAATGGCTGCTCCAATTTGCTAATCTTTTGCCTTTACCTGGAGGCCTTGTTGCGTTAAAGTGTTCCATCCAGCGTTTCAATTGCTTATCCGAAGTTGTAAGAAGAGTTTTATACTGCTCAAAATTGGACTATTAGCGTATGTAGGATTAAAAGAAGTTATTTTAAAATGATCAAGCAACACATACAAAGAACCTGATACAAAAAAAGCTTCAAAGTCACCAGAACTTTCAAATTAAAAAAAAAAAAACTATTTACCGTTGGTTCATCCGATTGCGTGAAAGAAATGTGTGTGTAAGTAGGATAATGCTTAAAGAAAATTAAAGTATCCGGTAAAGAACTCTCATCGTAGAGTAAATTTGTGGACCCATTAAAGCTGAAACCAAAAAATGAAGTTATGCAATGATCAATGATGCCAATGAGTCTGGTTTACTCTGGAAACTTTTACCAAATAAAACGTACGTTGCAATGTCAGAGAAATGTGCTCCCGATAAAAAGGCTGATCAGCAACAAATTGTAATTAGTGAGGAAAACCCTGTGTCGGCTCTGTGATTCGACTTTTGTTCCGAAATTGGTATCTTACTAGAGACCTAGGTATTTTAAAGGCAAGATTTAAACAGCTTCGAAGATGAGATATAAAGAAATAAGAAATTCTTTGAGTCATTGAGAGATTTGATAAAGCCAATCTTAAAATTTAGACAACGAAGCAAAGAGTATCTGAAATTAACAAAAGTAACTACTTAGAAATCTAGTAAAATGTGATGTTCCACCGGCACTTATTTGGCAATCTGTTAATAGCCACACCGGAGGAGAGCCAGAAAACACCATCAAGTTTTGATGTATGTGGTGTTTCGGTGGTTTTGACGCGTACACACCAAATTCATCACCTCATCCATCACAAGCGTTTTGTTGATAGCTATTGTGCAGCTCTAAGGAAAATGGTTGAAGTATGGCCAGGTGTAGATCTGGATGCTGTAGGCAAGTATGACCTCCAAACTAGCAATGTTACTGCGTTAATGGCAGAAGAAGTGGTCTAAACATTCTGCAGGCTTAAAGCCTGCCAACTCACTAGTTGAAAGTTGTTCGATTGGGGGAATGTTTAGTTCTTGTCAAGTCTTGTTAAATTATTTTAAAGAAATCTGACAAGAGATGCGAACTAACAGATAACAGTTAAGGTAACACTCATGTTCTATCTGTAGACTAGAGTAACTTGACATAAGTGTTGGGAAAGTGTCTGAAGGGGACAAGACTCTGATCCTTTTTTGATCACATAAGCAGATCTTGTGACCTGTACGTTGATTGCAAGTTTTGCATGAACGACTTAGGAAGTGATTCTGAATCGATTGATGTTTCATGTTTCAGCTATTGTGGTGAAGGGTATAAATACTAAAAGAGAAACTAGGAAAGGCTGAACTCTGTTAATTAACATATTAAAAAAGCTTTCCTATATCCCCTAAAAGCTTCAAAACAAATAAATATTTAAATTTCCTATTGGGTTCTCAGATTCGAGTTCGTTTAAAATTAGTTCATGTTCGTTAAAAAACGTTAAGACGTGTTCGTTTGAACCAAACACTTGTTTATATTGTCAGATTTATATACTTTTTTTATTTTATTTTAACGATTGTTTCGGTTTTTATTATTTTTTTGCTGCTTTTGTAGATTTTTACAATTTTGTTTTTTGTTGCAGCGTTTCGTTGTTGTTGTTGCTGATGTTGCTGATATTTTTGTTGTTGTTGAAATGCTTTTGAACGCTGATACTTGTATAAGTTGGTCGTGTGTGAATCAAATTGTTTGTTATAAAAGAAATCAGCAACAAAAATTATAACAACAACAAAATAAGAATAAAATATATGAATTTAACAACAAATTTATAGATACTCGGACTATTCACTTTATGCGAACGTATTTAATACAAACATATGTATGTACTTATGTATGTAGATACGGAGATACATTAAAATGTAGATACAATTTACATACAATCACAATCGGGTATTGGTTTGTAAAAATCATTTGTAAGTGGGTAGGTTGGAAATTGATAAAAATAATAATATGAATATTTTTACTTTAATATAGAAAGGCCCTAAGTCGTTTTTCATTCAAATCGCTTTTTGCAGCTTTATCTAATATAATTTTATAAAAATCTTTTAATTTTAAAAAACATTATTATAGTATTAAATTCTTTAGAGAATTTAGTAAAAAAAACTGCGTTTAAGAAATTTCTGTATCTTCAAAACTTAAGATTTTATTTAGTTTTTTTTTTCCACTCTATTGTAATGTAATAAAAATATTAGTTAGGGCTTTTCTATATTAAAGTAACGATATATAATTTTGCAAACGATGTATTTATTCCGATAGGAACCGATCTATCAGATTTATGTCACTATCTTGAGCTGTTAGAATACACTTGTCTCCATCATGAAAGGAGCTATTTGATGTGCAGAAGCTTAAATGAAGAAGAGAAGTAGACCATAAAACATCTGGGGGGTTACTGCGTATCTCGATTCGAAAGAAAAACTGTTCGAATTTGTATGCCTAAAGCATTGGGTTTCGAGAATATTTTCTTTCGAATCGAAATACGCAGTAACCCCCCTGCTCTTCATACATATGTCGTACAGAATGACCTCTTATTTCTTGACAGATCTATGCTATCTAGCTGACGTTATGCTTTTTTCACATATTCTAATCTAAACATTTTCAAAATGATGGCCTGCTATCGTCAGACTAACAGGGTTTAATATACTCTTTCAAGGGATATATGAAGATAAAATTTTTACTTTTTTATAATGCAACATTTTAAGATGAGGCACAATAAAAATCGTGCAATTCCTAAAATACCGAAATTGATTGAAGTATTGTTTTAATTCATCTTAAATTAAAATATTTACGTATTCTACTCCTCTTATATCATATATTCTGTATTTATAATGTTTTTGTATGTATTATAAATTTATAATTCAATTATAAAATTATCAATGGCTTATATTTATAGGAATTTTGTATGTAAAATTTGAATAATAACATCGTCTTATTTTTTAAATATTTTTCCCCGGAAGACTTTTTCCATTTAAAATTTATAGTAAACTTGGACAGACCTACTTAAAAACGAACACGTTTTGCGACACCACTCCTGTGTTCTTCGATTCCTTCCTTACAAGAGCCAAATATCTTTTCACAGGCTGAAGTTATGGGCAGTTAGGTGGATTTGGCACACAAGTTATTCTTGGGAATTTTTGGGAATTTCAGATTTTTTAACTCTTAGTCTTTCTGAAGATTTCCCCGTTCTTCAGTAACATACAAATCTGACTATAGCAACCATACTATAGCAACAATTACGGAAATAGGAAAACTACTAAAAATAATAGGGGGTTTCTGTCTGCCTGTCCGTTAGCGCCTAAATGAAAAGAGCTAGAGCAACAAAATTTGATAAAAGTATTTTTGATTTCTTGGAATTGTTTGGTATTGCAAATGGGCGAAATCTGTTCACATTTGATTATAGCTCCTATATAATCTCGCCTCGGGAATCACTTTAATATTGATAATTTATATCGAATTTTAATAGATATAGAAAATTTGGAGCAGTGAAGAATTATGCAACTATTGGTCAGTATCTCGAATTTTATGAAAATTTGATCATAGTTCTCATATACATTAAGGTACCTTCAACTTATAGTAGATGTGATTCTAGAATTCTATACATTTCTGTTTTTTTTATAACTGTAAGGCGTGTGTAATTATTTTCGAATCTGTCCATATTTGACCATATCTCCCATATAAATCCTTCCATGGAAATCAGTTAATAAATATCAAGTTATGGTAGCTATGATGCTAATATTTAGCAATAATCAGTTTTTTATGGCTATCAGGCAGATTTTGCATGAAATGGTCTAAATTTAACCATTGCTTTTATATAAAATTCATTCCCGGAAACCACTGAAATGCCACAAAAGTCTACGCTAATAAATTATTAACTATGACAGCTATAGCCACTTAATTTTGCACAAAGAAGCTTTACACAAATGCCATGCAGTATATTAAATTTTTAGATATTTTATAAAATTTTACACAATTTGATAATAGGAATGTACATTAGGGTGGGTCGATTTTATTCGTGAACAGGCGTTTAGTAAAATCGAAATCTACGCTTAATTCTAAGAATAAAATTTTAGAAAAAAATAGAATAATTCGATATCTTGAAAACTAATGAAGGTGTCGTTTGGTAATATTCTGAAAGTCAATTTCTTCTTATATTAGTGTTTCGAGTTTAAACTTGATCTAAGTAGCAAGTTAGAACTTATGAGTTTCAACACTAAATACATAAACCAGAGCTAGACTGTGGACGAAACTGTCAAGTACATTTAAGAGACGTCAAAAGTACATTTTAAAGACGTCATCTTCATATAAGAAATGTCATTATACATTTTTTTTTGCTATTTTTTCTATTTTTTTTGTGCTTAGTAAAACATATGATCGCACTCTATGCGAGTTTCATTAAGATGCCTTCATTAGATTTCAAGATATCGAACTATATCCAAAAATATTTTTTTCCCAAAATTCTATTCAATGTGTAGAAAGTAAATATTTTCATTTTAGACACCTGGTTTCTTAGGGAAACTTTCTTAGAATCAGGTGCAGATTTCGATTTTTCTATACGCCTATAGCTTTTTTGGCTCCCATACAAATCGACCCACCCTAATGTACATACATATGTAAGATTTGACGCTGCCGAATATAACTCATTAACTTATTTGCTTCAAAGTTTTTTTTTTTAATTTTCATCTGTAACATTCTGAACCTTAAGTGACTTCAGTCCAGCATCAGCTTTGTCTCTATGCAGAAAAGTATAATAGCATTTAACCGTACGAGCTGCTTTTCTGATCGTTTTTAATTAATATCTTTAAACAAATCAATTGTCTTCAGTACAAGCTCCTTGTGATCGCCTGATCAGGTTGCAAAAATGTTTTCTTTTTTTGAAGAGTCCCCGCACAAGAATCGACATTATTATATCGATTAAAAATAATGTGTGATTACACTTTAGCGTCCATGGAATTTGTTATTAAATTGTTATAATTGGCACAAACCATATGGCCAAGGCCGTGGGCTGGAACGTCACCAGTTTGCGCAATTTTTGACGTATATTTGATGAACAAAGTAAAAAAGTAGCGATAACTTTTGTTCACTCAAAATATATTGTCAGGCTGTAACTTTGGCGCAAAAAAATGTGCTTCTATTTCTTGCAAATTAAAAGTTACAGCCATTTGAAGTTAACTGAAACGTCACACTAAAAGAGAAGTGGTCTAAGAGCTTGTACAACATTTTCCAAAATTTCGTAATGTTTTCAAAAACCTGGACACGTTTCCCTCTAACATATCGTAGGTGAAAGATCAAAGAATACTCTACGCACAAAAAATTTATAAAAAATTGCATTTATAGTTGTTTTGGATGCAAAAGTGCGAGACTGGAACGTCACCAAAAAAAAAAGACTGGAACAACACATAAAGTTCTCTTACTTAGGAGCCATGCAAAAACGACCAATGTGAATAAATAAAACACTAAAATTTACTTAAAAAATTTTATTTGTGTATTTTTTATTGGATAAAAAAAACAACATCACTTCATGTTTGATTATACTATTCAGTAGGTACGTAAATTCTTTAAAAAACAATATTAAGTGAAATTATTTTTATAAAGTTGTAAAGAAAAAATTAAATAAAATAAAATAGAAACCGATGCTCAAAAATTTTGATATATTAATACTTCACAAATGTACTCTCTTTGTTTTGTGAGGCTTTGGACTGTAAACAAACAAATGACAATTACAAAAGCACTAGATAATAAGAAAAAAAAAAATTCATTGAATTCCCCTTTTCCGCGGCCTTGGCCATATGTTTTAGTAATGCCATATTATGTCCAAAATAAAATTATTAACTTCTATACTCAATTAATTATTTAAACCATTTTTCAATTGACCCACGTTGTCTGAGTTCATATAATCATGTTGTTATGTCTCAGTGAAATAGCAACAGCAACAATAAAATGTACAAATAAAATTAATATAAAAAAATATAAAAAAACTGCTTCTGTCTGGAATTTTGCTAGGCGAAGTTCGACAACAACAAAAAAGTTAAATTGAAAAAAAAAAAAAATCGGTATAAACGAACGAATGACTTCGAAAAAATAATGAATTTGTGTGCATGTATTCATAGATACATGAATGTGTATATGTAAAATGCATTAGTCGTAGTATTTAAAAATGAATTAATAAAAAAATCAAAATAATTAAACAAAATCGTGAGTTGAAACAACAAAAATATAAATAAAAAACGTTTTTGATTTTTTTTTTTTTTGTTTTATTCGAAGAAAAATATGGAAATTAAAGTGAAAACGTGTTTATTTTGCAAAAATTATTTATTTATTTCTTTTAATGTATGATTATTTATTAGCAATAATTTTTAAAATATTGATATAACGTTTTAATAGGCACAAATTTAATAAAATAATAATAAATACTTTAAACAAAATTGACTTGCTTTTGTTTAAAATATAATTTTCAATGGAATTTTTCCAAATGCCTTTGAAAAATATTTCACATTCCGTAGAATACGAATATGTACCTGCATTTCATAAAAAAAATATGTTTTTTTAAACAATTTTTTATAATAAAAATATTTTGCCGTCCATAAATATAAATAAATTTAAAATTTATACTCTTGTTATTTTTTATTCAAATTTTAAATAATGAAGTCTTCCATTAATTAATTAAATATTTTTTTCTTTTAACTTATGAGTAATATTGTTTATATTAAAGTTTTTTAAAAAAGATTTAATAATTCGGAAACGATTGTCTTAGAGATTTGGATTTAAAGAACTGTCAAAGAGTCTTATCTATAGATGTTGAAGAGATTTCAAGTTTTATGTTTCCAAAGTAGATGTAATCCGCCCACTTTGGACACCGATTATACTAATAAAAGTTATATTTAATTAAACTTTAGCTACAAATACAAAACTTGTTGTGTAAAACTTTACAAAAATTCAAACTGGAGAAATTCCTACTACAATAATAAAGTTATCTTAATTACCATCACCATCACGTGCTTGTCATATTTAAAATTCAAAACGTTACCCGGAAATAAACGTTCCAAATTTAAACTTTTCTCTAGTGCCCTAAAAAATGTTTAAGTTTCAGGTTTTGCTTGATAAAAATATTGTAAAGGTATTAGAAAAAGTTTAAAATTTATTAATAAAACTTACAGGTATTAAGAATAACGTGAGAAAAAAAATCCGTTACAATATAACGGAAACGTAAAGCAAAATAATTTTGTTCTTTCAATAGTCAGAAATTGCTTTTCCGTTTGTCTTTTGCTAGAATTTACATAGACATTTTGAATTTGTATACAGTAAACACCCGATTTATAACGTTTCGATGAAGGTTAAAATTTTTTGATATTTCATGAAATACATTTGATTTTGGAGGAAAACTAAAAACTCGAAATTTGTTCTATGAAAAAAATTGATCTCAAAATTTTATCTCTGAAAAAATTGGTCTCAAAATTTTTTCTATGAAAAAATTCGGTCTCAAAATTTGTTCTTTGAAAAAATTCGGTCTCAAAATTTTTTCTATGAAAAAATTGGTCTCAATTTTTTTTTCTATAAAAAATTGTTTCTATGAAAAAATTTGGTTTCAAAATTTTTCTATAAAAAAATTTAGTCTTAACATTTTTTTCTATGAAAAAATGTGGTTTCAAAATTTTTTCTATGAAAAAATTTGGTCTCAAAATTTTTGCTATGAAAAAATTTGGTCTCAAAAAATATTTTCTATGAACAAATTTGGTCTCAAAATTTTTTCTATTCTAAAATATAGTCTCGCAATTTTTCCTATGTAGGTGTATGGTGTAAAAATTTTTTCTTTGAAAAAATTTATTCTCAAAATATTTCTTATGAAAAAAATTAGTCTCAAAATTTTTTATATGAAAAAATTGGTGTCAAAATTTTTTCAATGAAAAAATTTGGTCTCACAATTTTTTTTATAAAAAAATTTGGTCTCAAATTTTTTTCTATGAAAACATTTGGTCTCAAAATTTTTGCTATGAAAAAATTTGGTCTCAAATTTTTTTCTATGAAAACATTTGGTCTCAAAATTTTTGCTATGAAAAAATTTGGTCTCAAAAAATATTTTCTATGAAAAAATTTGGTCTCAAAATTTTTTCTATGAAAAAATTTGGTATACAAATTTCTTCAATGAAAAAATTTGATCTTAAAATTTTTTCTATTCTAAAATATAGTCTCGCAATTTTTTCTATGAAAAAATTTGGTGTAAAAATTTTTTCTTTGAAAAAATTTAGTCTCAAAATATTTCTTATGAAAAAATTTGGTCTTAGAATTTTTTCTGTGAAAAAATTTAGTCTCAAAATTTTTTATATGAAAAATTGGTGTTAAAATTTTTTCTATGAAAAAATTGGTCTCAAAATTTTTTCTATGAAAAAATTTGGTCTCAAAATTTTTTCTATGAAAAAATTTAGTCTCAAAATTTTTTCTATGAAAAAATTTAGTCTCAAAATTTTTTCTATGAAAAAATTTAGTCTCAAAATTTTTTCTATGAAAATATTTAGTCTCAAAATTTTTTCTATGAAAAAAAATCGTCTCAAAATTTTTTCTATGAAAAAAAATCGTCTCAAAATTTTTTCTATAAACAAATTTCGTCTCAAAATTTTTTCTACGAAAAAATTTAGTATACAAATTTCTTCAATGAAATTTGGTCTTAAAATTTTTTCTATGAAAAAAATTTGGTCTCAAAATTTTTTCCATAAAAAATATTGGTCTCAAAATTTTTGCTATGAAAAAAATTTGGTCTCAAAATTTTTTCTATAAAAAATTTAGTCTCAAAATTTTTTCTATGAAAAAATTTTTTCTCTAAATTTTTTCTATAAAAAATTTAGTCTCAAAATTTTTTCTCTAAATTTTTTCTATGGAAAAATTTGGTCTCAAAATTTTTTCTATTAAAAAATTTGAGCTCAAAATTTCATCTATGAAAAAAATTGATCTCAAATTTTTATCTATGAAAAAAATTGGTCTCAAAATTTTTTCTATGAAAAAATTTGGTCTCAAAATTTTGTCTATGAATAAATGTTTTCTCAAAATTTTTTCTATTGTAGAATACGGTCTCGCAATTTTATCTATTAAAGAATTTTTTCTCTAAATTTTTTCTATTGAAATTTGGTCTCGAAATTTTTTCTATTTAGTCTCAAAATTTTTTCTATGGAAAAATTTGGTCTCAAAATTTTATCTATGAAAAAAATTGATCTCAAATTTTTATCTATGAAAAAAATTAGTCTCAAAATTTTTTTCTATGAAAAAATTTGGTCTCAAATTTTTTTTATGAAAAAATTTGGTCTCAAAATTTTTTCTATTTTTTCTATGAAAAACTTTGGTCTCAAAATTTTTTCTATGAAAAAATTTAGTCGATAAATTTTTTCTATGAAAAAATTTGGTCTTAAAATTTTTACTATTAAAAAATTTGGTCTCAAAATTTTTCTAAGAACAAATTTGGTCACAAAATTTTTTCTATAAACAATATTGGTCTCAAAATTTGTTCGGTGAAAAAATTGGGTTTTCTATTAAAAAAAATTTGGTCTCAAAATTTTTTTAAAAATAAAATTGGTCTCAAAATTATTGTAGAGAAAAATTTGGTCTCAAATTTTTTTTGTATGAAAAAATTTGCTCTCAAAATTTTCTCTATAAAAAATTTAGTCTCAAAATATTTTCTATGAAAAAATTTGATCTTAAAATTTTTTCTATGAAAGAATTTGGTCTCAAAATATTTTCTATTCTAAAAAATGGTCTCGCAATTTTTTCTATGAAAAAATTTAGTCTCAAAATTTTTTATATGAAAAATTGGTGTTAAAATTTTTTCTATGAAAAAATTGGTCTCAAAATTTTTTCTATGAAAAAATTTGGTCTCAAAATTTTTTCTATGAAAAAATTTAGTCTCAAAATTTTTTCTATGAAAAAATTTAGTCTCAAAATTTTTTCTATGAAAAAATTTAGTCTCAAAATTTTTTCTATGAAAATATTTAGTCTCAAAATTTTTTCTATGAAAAAAAATCGTCTCAAAATTTTTTCTATGAAAAAAAATCGTCTCAAAATTTTTTCTATAAACAAATTTCGTCTCAAAATTTTTTCTACGAAAAAATTTAGTATACAAATTTCTTCAATGAAATTTGGTCTTAAAATTTTTTCTATGAAAAAAATTTGGTCTCAAAATTTTTTCCATAAAAAATATTGGTCTCAAAATTTTTGCTATGAAAAAAATTTGGTCTCAAAATTTTTTCTATAAAAAATTTAGTCTCAAAATTTTTTCTATGAAAAAATTTTTTCTCTAAATTTTTTCTATAAAAAATTTAGTCTCAAAATTTTTTCTCTAAATTTTTTCTATGGAAAAATTTGGTCTCAAAATTTTTTCTATTAAAAAATTTGAGCTCAAAATTTCATCTATGAAAAAAATTGATCTCAAATTTTTATCTATGAAAAAAATTGGTCTCAAAATTTTTTCTATGAAAAAATTTGGTCTCAAAATTTTGTCTATGAATAAATGTTTTCTCAAAATTTTTTCTATTGTAGAATACGGTCTCGCAATTTTATCTATTAAAGAATTTTTTCTCTAAATTTTTTCTATTGAAATTTGGTCTCGAAATTTTTTCTATTTAGTCTCAAAATTTTTTCTATGGAAAAATTTGGTCTCAAAATTTTATCTATGAAAAAAATTGATCTCAAATTTTTATCTATGAAAAAAATTAGTCTCAAAATTTTTTTCTATGAAAAAATTTGGTCTCAAATTTTTTTTATGAAAAAATTTGGTCTCAAAATTTTTTCTATTTTTTCTATGAAAAACTTTGGTCTCAAAATTTTTTCTATGAAAAAATTTAGTCGATAAATTTTTTCTATGAAAAAATTTGGTCTTAAAATTTTTACTATTAAAAAATTTGGTCTCAAAATTTTTCTAAGAACAAATTTGGTCACAAAATTTTTTCTATAAACAATATTGGTCTCAAAATTTGTTCGGTGAAAAAATTGGGTTTTCTATTAAAAAAAATTTGGTCTCAAAATTTTTTTAAAAATAAAATTGGTCTCAAAATTATTGTAGAGAAAAATTTGGTCTCAAATTTTTTTTGTATGAAAAAATTTGCTCTCAAAATTTTCTCTATAAAAAATTTAGTCTCAAAATATTTTCTATGAAAAAATTTGATCTTAAAATTTTTTCTATGAAAGAATTTGGTCTCAAAATATTTTCTATTCTAAAAAATGGTCTCGCAATTTTTTCTATGAAAAAATTTAGTCTCAAAATATTTTCTATGAAAAATTGAGTCTCAAAATATTTTGTATGAAATTTTTTACTCGTTGGCCTTTATAAGGTCACTTTTTTTATCCTAGGGTTTTATACAGTTTCTGTTTTACTCGTGACTCTAGGAAATTATCGATAAAATTTTTAAGGCAAATAGCAAGTTCTGAATAAGTTCTCTATAGAAAAGATAAGTTATCGATAACTTTTCTGTAAAAAGATTATGTTAATGATATTTCTTTGTAAAAAACTATCTATAATTTTCATATAACTAGAAATAGAAAGTTATCGACACATTTTCTTAAAAAAATGAATTATCGTTATTTTGTTTCAGAAAAAGAATATTATCGTTATATCGATCCTATAGAAATGTGATGTTATCTATAACTTTCCTATAGAAATATGAAGTTATAGATAGATTTCCTATAGAAATATTAAGTTATCGATAAATTTCCTATAAAAATATGAAGTTATTGATAACTTTCCTATAGAAATATGAAGTTATCGATAAATTTCCTATAAGTTATCGATAACTTAATTTTGTTCAGGAAAGTTATCAATAACTTTCATATAGAAATAGAAAATTTTCGATAAATTCGTTTTTTTTTTGGTTTTTCAATAAAAATTTTTTTATAGAAAAATTTTCTTTTAAAAATTTTTGCTTAAAAACATTTTTTTAGAAAATTTTTCTTAAAGAAATTTTGTTATTGAAATTCTTTTGATCAATAATTTTTCGATATAGAATTGTTTCATATTTTTTTTAGATATTTAATGAGTTGTTTTAGTTTATTCAACCATAATTTTCCATGAGGCCACAGACTTTTGAATAATAGATATTTCTAGTCGTATGTACATAATGAAACGTTACAGCTCAGAGCTTATCATGTGTTTTTTAAAGAAAAAAGAAACGAAAAAAAATCCAACAACTCCAACAAAAATTAGAAACACGTGTGGGTACGTGACAAATGTTCGAAACTTGTTTTTGCTGTTGGCATTCAATCGTTCAATCGTAAACAGACGGCCCCAGTTGAAAAGCACGTTTCATTTCTGGTTGCCTTGCCCCACTTCAGACAAAGTTTTGTAATTCATTTGAGTGTATGTGTGCGTGTGTCGATTCATAGAAGAATATAACCGACATTTTTAGAAAAAGTCAAATTATCAACTTCATAACCAGTCGTCCGTCCGTCTGTCTGTCTGTCAGTCAGACAGTCAGGTCACATGTACTTATTTCTTGAGCAGAGTCTTTTGGATGGTGGATTTGAGAATTATTTATTGCATTTTAAACAATAAGAATTGAAAACGTATTCATGTTGGAATAGAATATTGTGGTTAAATGTTATTCATTTCAAAATTAATTATATTTATACTAGTTGATTCAAAAGGATTATCATATTGAAATAACATGAAACATTGTACTAATTCAATTTTATACACGAGCCCATATTAAAAGTGAATTAATTTAATACGTTTTAGAAAATTTAATTTGATCTTAAACCAAAGTTGGTTCATGTTGATTTTCTAATGAATTTTATTGCTATGAGTGTAACTTCTTGAAATTCTCATATGTTCAAAATATTCGTTTTCATTGTTTCTAAGATGCGATGACGAAACCAGAAAACTCATTTCACCATCACACGTTTTTCCAACAAACATATCTATTGTAAATTTTTCTAAGAATTCCATTACATATTTGCTAAGAAACAGTCGGTCACAAACAAAAATGTACAGTGCATATTATTAATAAATACCCGGACCTAAAAATGTTCTAGCTTAATGAAACAATTTAGTATTTCTTATTTTCTCTTATTAGTTTTAAATATTTTATTTGTCTTTTCATTATTATAATTCTCAAAACGAAAAATAGAGTAACTAACAAATCCACTCCTTAAATCAAGCGATTTACAGTGTCTAAAGAAATTGAGTGCATAGTTAAGTATTTTTAATAAAATTTAGAAGAAAAAAAAAACAAGTTAAAACTATTTTATAAACTTCTTTTCTATTGAAAAAAAAAATATCGATAACTTTTTTTAAAACAACAGAAAGTGATTGATAACTTTAATAAAGAAAAAAATGATCGATAACTTTTGTATATACATATCGATAGGTTTTCCGCAAAAAACGATTCTCTCTGAATGACATTTCTATAAAAATTATTAGTTATCGAAAGGTCTTCTAATGTAAAAAAAGTTATCGAAAATTTTTTTTATGAAAAAAAAATTAATGACTAATTTTCTAAAAAAATACAAGATTATCGACAACTTTTCTGTAAATATAGAAATTTACCGAAAACTTTTCTATAGAAATAGAAAGTTATCGATAACTTTTATATAGGAATAGAAAGTTATTGATAACTTTTCTATAAAAATATAAACTTATCGTTAACTTTTCCATAAAAATATAAAGTTATCAAAAACTTTTCTATAAAAATAGAAAGTTAGTGATAACTTTTCTATAAAAATAGAAAGCTATCGATAACTTTCCTATAAAAATAGAAAGTTATCGATAACTTTTCTAAAAAAAATAGAAAGTTATCGATAACTTTTCTAAAAAAATAGAAAGTTATCGATAACTTTTCTAAAAAAATAGAATGTTATCGATAACTTTTCTAGAAAAATATAAAGTTATCGATAACTTTTCTGTAAAAATATAAAGTAATCCATAACTTTTCTGTAAAAATAGGAAGTTATTGATAAGTTTTCTATAGAAATATAAAATTATCGATAATTTTTCTATAGAAATAGAAAGTTATCAATAACTTTTCTATACAAATAGAAAATTATTATTAACTTTTCTATAGAAATATAAAGTTATCATAAAATTTGCTATAGAAATATAAAGTTATCGATAACTTTTCTATAGAAAAAGAAAATTATCAATAACTTTTATATAAAAATAGAAAGTTATTAATAACTTTTCTATACAAATAGAAAGTTATCGATAACTTTTCTATAAAAGTTAAAAAATATCGATAACTTTTCTATAAAAGTAAAAAGTTATCGATAACTTTTCTATAGAAGTAAAAAGTTATCGATATCTTTTCTATAGAAATTAAAAGTTATCGATAAATTTTCTATAAAAATAAAAATATATCGATAACTTTTCCATAAAAATAGAAAGTTATCGATAATTTTTGTATAGAAATACAAAGTTCTCGATAACTTTTCTATAGAAATTGAAAGTTATAATTAAATTTGTTATAGAAATATAATTATCGATAACTTTTCTATAAAAATAAAAAGTTATCGATGACTTTTCTATAAAAATAAAAAGTTATCGATAACTTTTCTATAGAAGTAAAAAGCTATCGATGACTTTTCTATAAAAATAGAAAGTTATCTATAACTTTTCTATAGAAATAGAAAGTTTTCGATAAATTTTCTATAAAAAATAGAAAGTTATCGATAACTTCTGTATAGAAATATAATGTTATCGATAACTATTCTATAGAAATATAAAGTTATCATTAACTTTTCTATACAAATATAAAATTATCATTAACTTTTCTATAGAAATTAAAAATTATCATTAAATTTGCTATAGAAATATAACTTTTCTATAGAAATAGAAAATTATCAATAAATTTTCTATAAAAATAGAAAGTTATCGATAACTTCTCTATACAAATAGAAAGATATATGTAACTTTTCTGTAAAAATAGAAAGTTATTGATAACTTTTCTATAGAAGTAAAAAGCTATCGATGACTTTTCTATAAAAATAGAAAGTTATCTATAACTTTTCTATAGAAATAGAAAGTTTTCGATAAATTTTCTATAAAAAATAGAATGTTATCGATAACTTCTGTATAGAAATATAATGTTATCGATAACTATTCTATAGAAATATAAAGTTATCATTAACTTTTCTATACAAATATAAAATTATCATTAACTTTTCTATAGAAATTGAAAATTATCATTAAATTTGCTATAGAAATACAACTTTTCTATAAAAATAGAAAGTTATCAATAACTTTTCTATAGAAGTAAAAATTTATCGATAACTTTTCTTTAGAAATATAAAGTTATTGAAAACTGTTTAATAGAAATGGATAGAATTAGTTGGCCAACTTTTCTTTAAAATGGAAAGTCATAAAAGTCTTCTTAATTTTTTTTATTTTATTTTGTAGTCATACTTAACGCACACACTATCCCCTTTTATTGCACGTTTCTGACAGTGTGTACATCAGCTTTGTGTATACATTCGCACAGTTGTTGATATTTTATTTATTTCAAATGTTTTTCTTTCCTTCGTTCGTATTTTATTTCAGTGTGAATTAAAAATATATTTAAACTGACGTAATACCTCACGCGATTCCAGCGTGTCAGCGTTATACAAATATCATCAACTTAAATTCCCATTTCTCATCACACAGTGTCACGTGTTATTGTGTTAAAATTAATTCCAAAATAACAATAATAATAAAACTTAATTAACATTTGACAATGTATAACGAAAATATACGAAACGAATAAGCGAATCGTCAAATACTGAAACTAAACGCCAAATATGGATATTTAATTAACCTTTTACGAAGAACTGGTTCTACACAAATTTTTTTTAATTAATTGAAATTAAAAACATCAACCACAAATTGTTTTAGTGAATGAATTTGTATTTAAATTAACTGAAAATTTTCCATTCCTAAATTAGAGACGAATTGTGTGTTTCGTTTTTATTTGTATCTTTCCAAGGCAAGATATGGATATGAAGATAATTTTGTTGAAGATATTAAAACATCTTCAGCTGATGCGAGATATTAAGAGTAATTAGCTGATAATGCAAAAGTTTTAATTGGGAGTACAGGCAACTCCCGGTATAACGAACGATATAATGTCAGGCTAATTCGTAATATAGAAATATTCGTTAAATCGCAAAGTTTTTATACTCTACACCACCATAGATATATTGGTCTGACACCACCTACTAATCTACTCATAATCAATAACTGAGTCGATTTAACGATGTCAGTTCGTTCGACCGCTGTTCAGGCTTGTCATCCCTGTAATCTTCTTATTAAAGTCCCATTTTCAAGGATAATTTCATGAAAGTTGGTACAGACATCTTTTTTATAGTTAGACTAACAATACTGAAATCGGTTCTTTATTTCAGGAACCTTTCATAGGTCTGGCTTCTCGAAATTTAGATTTTGCCCTCAAATTTTATTATATTTATACAAATTTAAAAATCACTGTACGAAATTTTCGTTGGAATCGGTCAAAATCTTACGAAAACGACAATTTGATTCTTTTTTTTGCACAGTTTACATATTTTTTACTTGTTTTTTTACTGTCTTTTTAGTGGGTTTTCAAATACACATTAATAAAATGTTTAAATTCATGGAAATTTTACATAACTTTTTTATTATTCGTTATATCGTGTATTAAATTTGCTTAATATTCGCTATATAAGGTATTCAATGGAAAAAATAATAGCGTTCGTTATATCCAATTTTCGTAATTTAAAAATTTTATAAAATTTTTATGGGGGTTTGAGAAAAGATTAAAACAGATAAGCAGGTATGTGGTGGAAAACGATCGTTTTCAAATCGATCGATTTCAGGTATATTTTTGAGATAATTTTCGGTTATTTTCCAAAAAAAGTCAAACCAAAAGAAAGATAAAATATTATTCAACAGGATTAAAGCCAAAATTTTCATTTTTTGTGGGAAATAACCGAAAATTATCTCAAAAATATATCTAAAATCGATCGATTTGAAAACAATCGTTTTCCATCACATACCTGAAAATCTTTTAAAAAACAATAATCAATATTTTTGATTTTCTGTTCAAAATTTATCGATAACTTTCTATTTCAATAGAAAAGTTGACGGGGAATTTATATTTCTATAGAAAAGTTATCGATAACTTTCTATTTCTATAGATAAGTTATCAATAACTTTTTATTTCTATATAAAAGTTATCGATAACTTTCTATTTCTATAGAAAAGTTATCGATAACTTTCTATTTCCACGGAAAAGTTATCGATAACTTTTTATTTCTATAGAAAGGTTATCGATAACTTTCTATTTCTATAGAAAAGTTATTGATAACTTTCTATTTCTGTAGAAAAGTTATCGATAACTTTATATTTCTATAGAAAAGTTATTGATAAATTTGTATTTCTATAGAAAAGTTATCGATAACTCTAAATTTTTATAGAAAAGTTATCGATAACTCTAAATTTTTATAGAAAAGTTATCGATAACTTTTTATTTCTATATAAAAATTATCGATAACTTTCTATTTCTATAGAAAAGTTATCGATAACTTTTAATTTTTAGAGAAAAGTTTTCGATAACTTTCTATTTCTATGGAAAAGTTATCGATAACTTTCTATTTCTGCAGAAAAGTTATCGACAACTTTCTATTTCTATAGACCAGTTGTTGATAGCTTTCTATTTCTTAAGAAAAGTTATCGATAACTTTATATTTCTATAGAAAAGTTATCGATACCTTTTTTTATAGAAAAGTTATCGATAACTCTCTATTTCTTTCTATGGAAAAGTTATCGATAACTTTCTATTTCTACGGAAAATTTATCGATAACTTCTATTTCTATTGAAAAGTTATCGATAACTTTATATTTCTATAGAAAAGTTATCTATAACTTTCTATTTCTATAGAAAAGTAATCATAACTTTCTGTTTCTATAGAAAAGTTATCGACAACTTTCTATTTCTATTGAAAAGTTATCGATAGCTTTCTATTTCTTTAGAAAAGTTATCGATAACTCTCTATTTCTTTAGACAAGCTATCGATTACTCTCTATTTCTATAGAAAAGTTATCGAAAACTTTATATTTCTATCGAAATGTTATCGATAACTTTCTATTTCTATAGAAAAGTTATCAATAACTCTCTATGTCTATAAAAAAGTTATCGATAACTTTCTATATCTATAGAAAAGTTTTCGATAACTTTCTATTTCTATAGAAAAGTTATCGATAATTTTCTATTTCTATAGAAAAGTTATCGATAAATTTCTATTTCTATAGAGAAGTTATCAGTAAAAAAATCTATCGATAATTTTACCATCTTATAAAAAAGTTTACCATCTTATAAAGACAAAAATAACAACATCAATGTTTGACCAGCGAAGCGGTCAGACTCATCTAGTTATATATAAATGTGATTTACACTTGCATGTGCATGCATGGAAATAATTTTGATTTTATTCAAAACAAAAATGTCAAACATTTCTATAAATAGTCCAACAATAAAATGTGACATTGTGTCTATAATTAATTGAATTAATAAACAATTTTATTTATTTACATATGTATCCATGTATATCTATCGAGTAATTTTCCGATATGGAATATTTTTTTTTTTTTTTGTTGATTCTAATAATTGACATTTCAAAATGTTACGAACGTGATGTGTTCCAGTGGCAGCGAATGATGTGATCAAAAAAATACATAATAAAACATGGAAAAATACTGTAACTCAATAATAAAACACATAAGATTATACAACAAAATAACACAATATGACACGACACGAGAATGCAACAAAAAATAAATAAATAATTGGACGACAAAAAGTCGTAGCCATAAAACGAGAGTTGGAAGTCATTTGGTCTCTGATAGTTCGAATTTGTATTCATAGATTCAGAAAATTCAATGTAAAAAACGAGATAAAAATGTGAGTAAATAACAAAATGACTTTTTTATGTAAAATGTAAATGTGATAAATTAAACTTAAAAAGGTTGAAAATTTTCCATCCATTTAAATTTATCGATTACAAAAATTTTCCATAGCTTTAATTTTTTTATACAAAAATGTGAATAAGTTTTGATTTCACTTGGAATGGTTGTTCATAAATTGTATTTTTAAAGAAAAGATTTCAAAAGCTTAATATTTCCATAAAAAGTTGTCGATAACTAATTTTCTATAGATTTCTTAAATTTTTTATAGAAAAGTTATTGATTTTTTATAAAAACAAGTTATAGATAACTTTAATTTTCTATAGAAAAGTTTTTGATAACTTTTATTTTCTATAGAAAGTTATCGACAACTTTCATTTCCTATAGAAAAGTTATCGATAACTTTGATTTTCTATTTAAAAGATATCGATAACTTTGATTTTCTATATAAAAGGTATCGATAACTTTGATTTTCTATAGAAAAGTTATCGATAACTTTAATTTTCTATAGAAAAGATATCGCTTACTTCAATTTTCTGTAGAAAAGTTATCGATAACTTTAATTTTCAATTGAAAAGTTATCGATAACTTTGATTTTCAATAGAAAAGTTATCGATTACTTTAATTTTCAATTGAAAAGTTATCGATAACTTTGATTTTCAATAGAAAAGTTATTGATAACTTTGATTTTCTATAAAAATGTATCAATAACTTTAATTTTCTTTAGAAAAGTTATCGATAGTTCATTTTCTATAAAAAAAAAGTTATCGAAAACTTTCATTTTCTATAGAAAAGTTATTAAAAATTTTCATTTTCTATATAACGATTTTTGATAACTTTGATTTTTTTTAGAGAGGTTATCGATAACTTTGATTTTCTATAGAAAAGTTATCGATAACTTTAATTTTCTATAAAAAAGTTTTCGATAACCTTAATTTTCTATAGAAAAGATACTGGTTACTTTCATTTTCTATAGAAAAGTTATCGATGACTTTGATTTTCAATTATGATCTCGATGACTTTGATTTTCTATAAAAAATGTATCAATAACTTTAATTGAAAAAAGTTATCGATAGTTCATTTTCTATAAAAAAGTTATCGAAAACTTTAATTTTCCATAAAAAAGTTATCAAAAATTTTCATTTTCTATAGAACGATTTTCGATAACTTTAATTTTTTTTAGAGAAGTTATCGATAACTTTCATTTTCTACAGAAAAGTTATCGATAACTTTCATTTTCTATAGAAAAGTTATCTATAACTTTGATTTTCTATAGAAAAGTCATTAATAACTTTGATTTTCTATAGAAAAGTTATCGATAAATAATTTTCTATAGAAAAGATTTCGATAACCTTAATTTTCTATAGAAAAGATATCGGTTAATTTCATTTTCTATAGAAAAGTTATCGATAACTTAAATTTTCAATTGAAAAGTCATCGACAACTTTGATTTTCAATAAAAAAGTTATCGATGACTTTGATTTTCTATAAAAAATGTATCAATAACTTTAATTTTCTTAAGAAAAGTTATCGATAGTTCATTTTCTTTAAAAAAGTTATCGAAAACTATCATTTTCCATAGAAAAGTTATCAAAAATTTTCATTTTCTATAGAACGATTTTCGATAACTTTGATTTTTTTAGAGAAGTTATCGATAACTTTGATTTTCTATAGAAAAGAATGAAAGATTTTCGATAACTTTGATTTTATATACAAATGTTATCGATAACTTTCATTTTCTATAGAAAAGTTATCGATAACTTTGACTTTCTATAAAAAAGTTAACGATAAATTTGATTTTCTATAGAAAAGTAACTTTCTATGAAAAAAAACTTTCATTTTTCATAGAAAAGTTATAGATAACTTTGATTTTCTATAGAAAAGTTAGCGATAGATTTCATTTTCTATAGAAAAGTTAGCGATAACTTTAATTTTCTATAGAAATATTATCGATAACTTTCACCTTCTATAGAAAAGTTATCGATAACTTTCACTTTCTTTAGAAAAATTATCGATAACTTTCTTTTTCTATAGAAAAGTTATCGACAATCTTATTTTTCTATAGAAAAGTTATCGATTACTTTGATTTTCTATAGAAAAGTTATAGATAACATTAATTTTCTATAGAAAAGTAACCGATAACTTTCATTTTCTATAGAAAAGTTATCAATTAATTTCATTTTCTATAAAAAAAAAGTTATCGTTTTCTTTAGAAAAATTATCAATAACTTTCATTTTCTGTAAAAAAAATATCGATAACTATTATTTTCTATAGAAAAGTTATCGATAACTTTGAGTTTTATGAAAAAATGGATTTATATAAGGAATTTTTTAACAAATGAAATTTCAACATAAATCAATTTAGATATTATATTGAAATTTTTATTACTTTGTTTGCAGAACTAGCCCCTATTTGTTAATATTACATTTTATTTTGAAATTATTAAAAAAATATTTTTAGACTTTAGTCATTAAAAAATCCATCAATACCCGTAAAATCTAGTTATTTATGAATTCAAAAGTTTTAAATTAACTGCGTATTTTCGCTATGAATGTATAATGCAAATCTTTTAAGTTTCTATTTTTTATTATCTTTTTTAAATACACGTGCTTTCAAATAATATTTGCATTGATTTTAAATGAATACAAATATTTGAGTTGGATTCCGGTGAATGGCAATGACACGTGTTGCACGAAATGGCAAAGCAAAGTCGATTATATCGAAACAATTTTCAATTGCAGCTGAACTTTTCATTTTAATACAAATCAGTTTTATAATAATTTCCTGTTTTAAAGAGAACTTATAAAAAAAATATACCGCGAATTATTGAAATTTTGTTTGAGCAAAAATAGCTATTTCATATTAATTTTACACTTACGTTTGCTGATTTCAAAATTTAACTTTATGCCAATATCCGGTTGTTAATATTTCTTTGTTGTTTTGGAGCCAAAAAATATATATTCGCAGTTTGTAATTGTGTTTCTGTTTAATAAATAAATAAATAAATAAATAAATAAACAGTTGTTTTTTGCTTTCGCATTTTATTATGAGTTGTTTTTAGTTATTTATAAATAAACTTCACTTTAGCATTATTAGCACTTTATCGTATAATTACAATTTATTATAAGTTTTGCGTGCCACACCCGTTTGTTTGTGGTGATTTAAAGTGAAAAAGCGAAAATATCACGTGCATAACGCGCCGTAAAGCAACTGGTTTTAGTTGAAAACATATTCAAAAATAAAAACAATTTTTTATTCGTTAAATATAATTATCTGCCCCTAGACGCTAATAGAAGCGGGAGTATCGGGGCTAAGTAACTATTTTTAATTTTATCTATTTTTTGTGCAAAACTTGAATTTATCGTGTCTGCGATATAGAGTTTTTTTCCATAGAATTGTTTGCCAGCTAAAATTTAATGTATAGGAAAATTTTAAATTTGTATATATGTGCTAGTGCAAGAGGGTTGCCTTTGATATTTCAAGATTGACAATCCCAGTTCTGCCATCTGGCAAAAGGTATCAATCACGCCTAAACAGCTTAGCCGATTTTGTAGAAGGAAGGTTTACCTAAAGTTGTGATAGGCTATGCTTTATGAGGTTAAATAGGGCAATATATAAATCATTGGATATTTGATAAACTTGAAATAAAACTTAATAAAAGTAAATTTCTTAAAAATGGCCGTACTTCAGAAAAGAATAATAAGGATCAGAGCAGGAGAAGGCCCCCTCCCCCCCTCTTACAAAAATAATACACCTTAAAGGGTTAATTGATTTTGAAGAAATTTTAAAAGTTTTTAAAGGTAATCCTACTAATTTTAAAGGTAATCCTCCTAATTTTTCATCAAAAATTTTTAAATCGAAAAATTTTCTATAGAAAAATTTTTATATCAAAAAATTTCCTATAGAAAAATTTTTATATCGAAAAATTTTCTATAGAAAAATTTTAATATCGAAAATTTTTTATATCGAAAAATTTTCTATAGACAAATTTTTAAATCGACAAATTTTCTATAGAAAAAATTTTAAATTGAAAAATTTTCTTTAGAAAAACTTTTATATCGAAAAATTTTCTACAGAAAAATTTTAATATCGAAAAATTTTCTACAGAAAAATTTTAATATCGAAAAATTTTCTATAGAAAAATTTTAATATCGAAAAATTTTCTATAGAAAAATTTTTATATCGAAAAATTTTCTATAGAAAAATTTTTATATCGAAAAATTTTCCATAGTAAAATTTTTAAATAGAAAAATTTTATATAGAAAAATTTTTATATCGAAAAATTTTCTATAGAAAAATTTTTATATCGAAAAGTTTTCTATAGAAAAATTTTTATATTGAAAAATTTTCTCTAGAAAAATTTTTATATCGAAAAGTTTTCTATAGAAAAATTTTTATATCGAAAAATTTTCTATAGAAAAATGTTTATATCGAAAAATTTTGTGTGGAAAAATTTTTATATCGAAAAGTTTTGTATAGAAAAATTTTTGTATCGAAAAATTTTTTATAGAAAAATTATTATATCAAAAAATTTTCTATAAAAAAATTTTTATATCGAAAAACTTTTTGTTGAAAAATTTTTATAGAAAAAGTTTTATATAGAAAATTTTTTTAAGAAAAATTTTATTATAGGAAAATTTTCCATAGATAAATTTTTGGATTAAAAAATTTTTATACCGAAAAATTTTCTATATCGAAAAATTTTATATCGAAAAATTTTGTACAGAAAAATTTTGTATATCGAAAATTTTTCTAGAGATAAATTTTTATATCGAAAAATTTTCTATAGAAAAATTTTTAGATCGAAAAATTTTCTATAGAAAAATGTTTATATCGAAAAATTTTCTGTAGAAAAATTTTTATATCGAAAAATTTTTTATAGAAAAATTTTGTATATCAAAAATTTTCTAGAGATAAATTTTTATATCGAAAAATTTTTTATTGAAAAATTTTTATATCGAAAAATTCTCTTCTATGGAAAAATTTTTATATCGAAAAATTTTCTATAGAAAAATTTTTATTTCGAAAAATTTTCTGTAGAAAAATTTTTAAATCGAAAAATTTTCTATAGAAAAATTTTTATATCGAAAAATTTTCTATAGAAAAATTTTTTGTAGAAAAATTTTCTATAGGAAAATTTTTTGTAGAAAAATTTTTTATAGAAAAATTTTTTAAAGAAAAATATTTGTATAGAAAAATTTTCTATAGAAAAATTTTTGGATCGAAAAATTTATATATCAAAAAATTTTCTATATAAAAATTTTTATATTGAACAATTTTTTATAGAAAAATTTCTAGATCAAAAAAAATTTATATTTTTATATTGAAAAATTTTCTATAGAAAACTTTTATAACTAAAAATTTTCTATAGAAAACTTTGATATCAAAAAATTTTCTATAGAAAAATTTTGATATCGAAAAATTTTTATATCGAAAAATTTTCTATAGAAAAATTTCTAAATCGAAATTTTTTTATATTTTTATATCGAAAAAATTTTCTATAGAAAACTTTTATATCGAAAAATTTTGAAATCGAAAAATTTTCTATAATTTTCTATATATACCTACATATTTTTTGTTCTTTATGATAAGAGCTATAACTTTGACTCAAAGAGTGAACCGAAATTCCGAACGGTTTGCAAGATTTGAGCCTAAGAAAATTATAATTTTTGCAAAAATTACATCGAGAACCTAATTCTTTGGGGGCCTCTAAAAAAAAGGGAGGATGAGTTTGGGCAAAACTCAATTATATATACAACCCTCTTACAAATTTTATATACAATCCTCTTACAGTTGCCTTTGATATTTCAAGATTGGCAATCAAAGTTCTGCCATCTGGCAAAAGTAATCAATCATTCCTAAACGGCTTAGCCGATTTTGAATGTAACTTGTACCCGAAATCGTAGTCCCACTACGAAATCAACTTTTTGTGCATTTAATCATGATTTAAAACTTCTGAAAACGTTTCTATGATGAAAAAACTTTGCAAATATATTTCTCAAGGAATTAAAATAAACTTTTAAATTATTTTGACAATCGTTTCACATTTGACCCCAGTATAAAGGGTATCAAATTGTCGGGCTTGGCTAAAAATACTACTTTCTTACTTGTCTAATATAAAATTATCATACATATTTATTTATATTGTTAATCTATTAGCAAAAACTTTATAAAATTCCCACAAACTTGTTATCAATTTTTAAATAACTTTTGCCAAAAAATTTAAATTTTTTATTTATTTATTAAAACAATTTCGTTTAAATGAATAATTTTAATAAATAAAATAAAATTGGTCAGTTTCGGTATGAGCATGTGTCAGTCACATGATCATTTAACCAAATTTTATTGGCCAAATAAAAGTGAATTGCAAAAATTTTATAATTGTTTGCATTTTATTCTTTTTTTTTTTTTTTTGTTTAATGGATTAACAGCCCAAAATTATAAATTATACAATAAAAACGAGTGAAACGTGGTAACGTGTGAATATCGTATTGCTGGGAATTATTATTAATTGCTATTTTTAATGATTAGCAAAGAGTGAACACGAAATAAGTTAGACGGTCATGATATACATATAAGCATTATGTATATTTAGGTTTAAATATCAAAATGGAAAATCCTTTTAAGACTTTGAAAAATTATTTCTTAAAAATTTATTTCGAAAAGTTTATTTCTTTGAAACAACTGCTTCGTGCACTCACTTTAAATGAGTTTCTTTTTCATTTACTTTTGCCGCTGTCCGGTTATTTTCGCTTTAAAGCCATAAATTCTCATTACTTGTTAATTAAACAATGCAATACATTTTATTTATTTATTGCATTAAAATTTTTTATTTATTTATTTTTAGCTCCTAGACAAGAAAAATACAAAATTATCGAAAACCACTAACTAAATAATCTCATCTAATTTACAATATAAAGTTAAGTCACGTTTTATTATTTTTTTTTTTTTATGGTATTTACTGGATTTTTTCGATTCGCTTTTAATCGTTTGTACTTTCAGCTCTCATATCAGTTAAGTACTTATTTTATAAAATAACATTTTAAAATTTAAATGCATTCAAATACTCGTACTCGTACACATACAAATTACAAACATTTATTGATTTATTCTGGAAATTCTTAAATATTTTAGCTAATCAAAGAAATAAACTTAATTGCTTGCTATTGCAAAATTATAAAAAGTCAATGGAAAATTTCTTGGTTTTAGATTGAATTACTAATTAAACTTTTATTATAATAGTTAATGTTTGGACGCGGCAGTTCAACCTACGTGAGTTCTTGTATAGCTCCCTTGCCCTCTTCGATCCTTTTGATCAAAAATGGTTTTGTAAATTTCTAAAGTCCATCTAAGTCGATCACGCCCGACTATGTGATACCCATCACAACTGACCCAGCAAAACTTTGGTAATGGCAAGTACTCTGATAACTGGTTACCTTGTAACGACTACAACATACCATCCGAATAAATAATAAGTTATTACAGAAGTACTTATTTATAATTAAGATGGTAATTTAAACTGAATGGCCCCGGTTCAAATCCCACCAAGGGCAACAATTTTTTTTAGTTTTTTTTTTATTAAAAGATTTTTGAATTTTAAGAACTTAAATATTATCTTCTGTAAAAAAAATTTGTAAAACTAACTCACGTTAATGAAAACATACCATCATGAGTCAATTTTGATTATGTAGGGGATGTTAAATACCAAACACGATTCTAATTGGTCTTAACTTGGTAAGCCCAACTTATCTGGGCCATCCTTCATCTCAACTGTGAACACACACCTCCTCATTGTATCACCCGGGGAGCTAGTTTAACACCCATTAATATTGTGAGTTAACATGTTCCGAGAGTTGTCCCATAAGATCGATAAAAATGGGTTAGGATTACGGGCTAGTAACCCTCTCTTGAAAAAAAATACAATGAAGAGGATAAAATTAGAATTGAAATGTCCCACTACCCAATGTTAGAGGAGGATGTCCGAAACTTCGATAGAAAGACCAACTAGAGGAACATTTTTCAAAGCTTGGCCTATAAAATTGGAGAATATTCGCACAAGAGCGAAATCCATGGGATTCTAAAATATGCAGGGAAAAAATAAAGCAGGGAAAAACAAAGTTATTTTCACATGATTTTGGATCTAAAAATAAAAATTGTTTATATTAATTATAAGCTGCTAAGTTTTCAACATATGAAGTAGCTCAGTGGAAAAGTCTCTGCCTAGCAGTCGGATGGTCTGGGCTCGAGCCCCCATGGAATCATAAAAAAAAATTTGTATTTCGTTTAAAAATATATGTTTTTAATAAAACAACAACAAAAAAGTTGTTGCTGTTGTTGTTGTTGCTTTCAAATTGCTTACCCAAGTCAATACTTTTCTGCAATTGGTAAGTACTTGCCTCCAATGACATCCCCATGTTAATGTAATGACTTAAACAGCGAATGAGTAAGTAGTTCGCGTTCAATAGTTTAACTGTTTAACTCATTATTTGGTAATGAAAAGTTTTACTGGGGAGGTTAAGTGTCATTTCTTTTTCGTGTATAATGACCAATATTTGTAAACTATGGTCGTTATAAGTACAAACATTTTCTTAAAACTTATTTATTTAAGCTGTTTCTGTCATTTGACTGGGGTCAAATGTGGACTGTTTATTTCGAAATTTAGCAATTTGATTACAATTTCTACAAAACTTATGTATGCCAAAAATAATATCTTTCATTGTCTTTAGTGATTTCGTCTCATTAAGTGAGTTTTGCCATATAAGTTTGTATTAGAGTTTTGGCCATATATGGACCGATTTCAAAGAAATTAAGTACAGTGATTTTACTTAAGCATTTTTTGTTTTTAATTTCATATCAATTCCGGGAAGTGATACCTATGGGGGTACCCTAAATAATGAACCGATTTTGATGAATTTCAAAAGTTGTCTGTGCCAAATTTTAACAAATTATCTTTGAGTGCAAGCTCTGTATGGAGGTCCCGCCAGTCCCAACTAAAAGTCGAGCGGACGGACTGACATTCTTAAATCGACTCAGAAAGTGTCGAAACTAATAATATCTATTCCACCTATGGTGGTGAAGCATATAAAAAAGGCTAAAGACTAGACGATAAGAATTGTATTTGCAAAGGAGGCGGATTTCTCTCCGAAATGATCCGTCTAGTTTACTAACGAAACCATGTTTATCAATAAAACGTCAGTTGGAAGAAGTTAAAAGACTGGCTTCAATAATATTAGTATATAAAACGTGTACATATTTGAGGTTAGAAGTACATTGCACAGTAGGATAATGGAAAAATAGAATGGAAATAAGTCCATAACTTCTTAAGCGTTGGGTGGATTTAAAAAAATGTGTGCATGTAGCAGAAGTGTTGGAGAGCCTAGATTTTACTGCGGGGGCACAATCGGCCCCCAAAGTAATGAACTCAGACTCATAAATCAATTAAAACGATATATAACTGTCAAACGATTTTAAGAATCATACTATATAACAAACACTTAGGTCAAGGTCTACAAAAAACATCGCGACATGCATATTCTTATGGTTTTGAAGATATTCGAATTCAAAAATTAAAATTTTAAATGTTTGTCCCATAATGCACCGAATTTTTACTAATATCTGATCTATATACCAACCGATTTTCTTGATTTACAGTTTTCTAAAAACGGTTTAGAAGTTATAGACTTATTTCCATTCTATTTTTCCACCATCCCACTGTGCATTGGTTAAAAAACACTTTTTTAGTAAATTATGTTTTATTGAGACCAAGTTTCGCTTATCTTGTCAATGCTGCTCCGAATTTCGTCTTTCAGAGCTTCAGTAGTTCGTGGTTTGTTCACGAAAACCCAGTCTTTCAAATGGCCCTAGTGAAAATTATGCAGCGGATCACAAGAACGAACCGAACACAAGCGCGAAAGTTTTCATGAGTTAGTGCACGTTAGATAAATATTATTCTCCGATTTTGATTATTTTTTTCGATCATTTCGTTCGAAATGAAGAATCAAATATCAAGTTTAACACAGGCTGTTAAATTATTTTTCAATATTTCCTCTACAATGTATTTAAGCCAATAACTGTCTTAATATATTTCTTTCCTCTGATTTTTATTTAAGTGTTTTTTTGTATGATTTCTAGCTTTAGGTCTTTAAATTAGGTATGCGTATGCACAAATAATACGATTGAAAAAGATAAAATTAACCCTCAAATCACCCTCAAAAAAAACTTACATTAGTTACCCTCGTGTGTGGTTTTTCATACATATGCAATATCTGTGTATTTTGCTGAAGAAGCATAGAGTTTTTTCAATCAAATTGTAAATATCCTTGTATTTTATATTACTTTATGTTCATTATGTCCTTTTTTGTACGCGGTCGAGAACCTTCAAACTAGATTTTGAAGCATCGGCCTATATATGAGAGTTGTATTTATACAATATAAAAATATTCACACTTAACTACGGAAAATGTTGTCTCTAGTGCAAATTACATTGAAACTACATATGTGTGGAAAACTATACACGAGGGAAACTAATGTAAGTTTTGAAATAATTTGTTACTTATATATAATTTTTAATAAAAAAATGTTTTTTCTGTGTCTAATTCATATTGGTCAGAAAATTTCGTTAGTCTACCCCAAAAATTTTGTTGTTTATCGCTCAAAAATAATTCAATTTGTGTGATTTTCCACACAAGGGTACTTTAAGGTTAAAATGTACCAATACAGAGTACAATTGTACCATGTTTACCAACCCTGGCGTATACAGATCGTCTAACGATACCTCTAGCATATTAATGCTGAAAAACTCACTAAGTCGTTCCATTTACTAAAGAAATTAACTTTAACAAAAGGAAATGGAAAAATTATTATAAAATTGCAGCATAATTATTAATCCATGCCGACATAATAATATGATTAACAACACAGGTCAACAGCAAAAATGTGCTCGAGTAACCACTATATACATTTGGTGTATCATGGCTACCTTAGTACAAAAATGGTAAAATTTTTAAATTCTATGGATTTTAAAAAAAAAAAAAATTTTTTTAAATTGCAATTTTTTTTATACGTTTCTTCAAATAATTAATGATAACTCAAAAACTACTAGTCCGATATTATTCAAATAAAATCAGAAAAATTAGAATTTACATAATTTATTTATTTTATTTATTTCCTTATTTTATAAGTTGTAATTAATTTAAATAATAAAATATAAAATAAAAGAAAATACATGAATAAAACAATGAAATGCATTTTCGATCTATTCCATCGATTTGACTTAGTCACATTTTTTGGTCAATTGCCTTCGGCAAGTCCTCAAGGATATGTAATGGCCAGTGAAAATTGTAATAACTCGAAAACTGTTTAACCAATTTTAAAGGCATGTAGCTTATTGGAAAAATCATTGCCTTTGCACTAAGAACTAGAATCCACTTTTTTGCAAAAGGGGGAATAAATAGCTTTAATTTTGCAAAAACTGAAAATTTGTCAATTTTTTCGATTTAAACGCTATTTTTCAGATTTGGGGCCTATGCGCTACGTGTTAACGTTGTCCAATTCGACTAAAATTTTGTGGGTGGAAGTTTCTCACCAAATCTCACAATAATCCGACATGCACCCAATGAAATTGGAAAATTTATTTTTTTCATACATTTGAAAACCCGCTATAATGCGTATATCAAGCAAAAAACTAAAATTTTGTGAAAATGAGCGAATTCACTAAATTGTGAATAAATTCGAAAGGTATCAATCGATTTTTATGGTCGATATCTCATTTTGTTGCTATTATATGTCGCTATGCGATAAAATAATAAATCTGGAAGTTTTTTGCCGTTTTCGATTTTTCATGATTTTTTTTAAAACGAAAATTTTTGCCATTTTTACGAAAAAAATATATTTTTGTCTTAAGTTTTTTATTATAACTCCAATACTATTGATCCGATTGGAACGCGATATATAGACGAATTGAAGGCTATGTAAATCTTAATTTTTCTGATTTTATTTTAATAATATCGGACTAGTAGTTATTGAGTTATCATTAATTATTTGAAGAAACGTCTAAAAAAAATTGCAATTTAAAAAAAAAATTAAAAAAAAAAGTCTTGCCATAGAATTTAAAAATTTTACCATTTTTGTACAAAGGTAGTCATGATACATCAAAATTGTATAGTGGTTTTAAGAGCACATGAAATTTTTTTTATTTTGTTGTGCTGTGTAATAATCCATGTTAAAGTGCTGGTAAATCGACATTAACATTAAAATTAACATACACCCCAACAGTTCAAAACAAAATAGTTACAACAAACAAAAAACTTACATACCTTTGCTTTTGCATTTAACAGTTAAATTTTAACTCCAACATCATTTACTTCGCATTCTATCTTCTAATAACAGCAACAATAAGCAACAACAACTTCACACACTAAATAAAACACTAACAACACTCAATATAAATGGCGCCATAAAAACAAAACAACAAGAAATTACAAGTCATTGAAAAATTACCACAAAGAATTTTTGGGCCAAACTTTAAATGACTTTAAATCGTGGAAAACTTGTATTTATATAATAAATTTTAATTAATTACATTTAAAAACACTTTTATTATTACTTTATGGAAATTGTTTAATATTAAAACTTTTAATTATTGAAATATTAATAAAAAATAAAATTTGACCACCAAAAGCCACTCACGCAACCAAAATCTGTAAAGAACTAAAATAAATGACAAGAGTAAATTGCATTTACTCCCTTAATGTGGTAAAGTAACGAGGGGAAAAGGGCAAAGGGAAAAATAATAAGAGTGTTTTAATTTAAGATTCTTAACGATTGAAGAAAGATATTATTGAAGTATTTAGTTATGGTCAGTTGTTAAAACTAATCTAATTAACAATTAAATTTTTTTTGTGTATTAAATTAGTAGCAGAACACAGAAATGGTTTAAATTATTCTGTGGTATTTTTTATATATTTTTATATCAAAAATTTCTATAGAAAAATTTTTGTATCGAAAAATTTTCTATAGAAAAATTTTCGTATCGAAAAATTTTCTATAGAAAAATTTTATATAGAAAAATTTTCTATAGAAAAATTTTTGTATCGAAAAATTTTCTATAGAAAAATTTTTGTATCGAAAAATTTTCTATAGAAAAATTTTTGTATCGAAAAATTTTCTATAGAAAAATTTTTGTATCGAAAAATTTTCTATAGAAAAATTTTCTATAGAAAAATTTTCGTATCGAAAAATTTTCTATAGAAAAATTTTATATAGAAAAATTTTCTATAGAAAAATTTTTGTATCGAAAAATTTTCTATAGAAAAATTTTTGTATCGAAAAATTTTCTATAGAAAAATTTTTGTATCGAAAAATTTTCTATAGAAAAATTTTTGTATCGAAAAATTTTCTATAGAAAAATTTTCTATAGAAAAATTTTTGTATCGAAAAATTTTCTATAGAAAAATTTTTGTATCGAATATTTTTCTATAGAAAAATTTGTATATCAAGAAGTTTTCTATAGAAAAATTAAAATATCGAAAATTTGTTTACAGAAAAATTTTTATAACGAAAAATTTTCTACATAAAAATTTTTATATCGAAAAATTTTCTATAGAAAAATTTTTATATCGAAAAATTTTCTATAGAAAAATTTTTGTATCGAAAAATATTCTGTAGAAAAATGTTTGTATTGAAAAATATTCTGTAGAAAAATGTTTGTATCGAAAAATTTTCTATAGAAAAATTTTGTATCGAAAAATTTTCTATAGAAAAATTTTGTATCGAAAAATTTTCTATAGAAAAATTTTGTATCGAAAAATTTTCTATAGAAAAATTTTTGTATCAAAAAATTGTCTATTGAAAAATTTTGTATCGAAAAATTTTCTATAGAAAAATTTTTGTATCGAAAAATTTTCTATAGAAAAATTTTTGTATCGAAAAATTTTCTATAGAAAAATTTTTGCATCGAAAAATTTTCTATAGAAAAATTTTTGTATCGAAAAATTTTCTATAGAAAAATTTTTGTATCGAATATTTTTCTATAGAAAAATTTGTATATCAAAATTAAATTAAAATATCGAAAATTTGTTTACAGAAAAATTTTTATAACGAAAAATTTTCTACATAAAACTTTTTATATCGAAAAATTTTCCATAGAAAAATTTTTATATCGTAAAATTTTCTATAGAAAAATTTTTATATCGAAATATTTTCTATAGAAAAATTTTTGTATCGAAAAATATTCTGTAGAAAAATGTTTGTATCGAAAAGTTTTCTATAGAAAAATTTTGTATCGAAAAATTTTCTTTAGAAAAATTTTGTATCGAAAAATTTTCTATAGAAAAATTTTGTATCGAAAAATTTTCTATAGAAAAATTTTTGTATCGAAAAATTGTCTATTGAAAAATTTTTGTATCGAAAAATTTTCTATAGAAAAATTTTTGTATCGAAAAATTTTTAAAAGAAAAATTATTATATCGAAAAATTTTCTATAGAAAAATTTTTATATAGAAAACTTTTTAAATCGAAAATCGTGTGTTTCTATTCAGATGATAATCTGAATTTTCTATAGAAAATTTTTATATCGAAAAATTTTCTATAGAAATTTTTTTATTTTATTTAATGTATTCAAATATTATGACATCCGTTTCAAATTACTTTTGAAAATTCTTTCATTGTTGTAGGGACTAAGTTACAGCGGTTTTCTATATAATTATTCAATTAATTAAATTACAGGGGGGATGTACAGATACAAAACCGGTGTAAGTATTTGTTTATTTTTTTTTTTTTTCATTTTGTTGTAAATATATAAACAACAATTTTGTTTGTAATGTATTTAAAGTTTTGCACATGTCAACACATGTAATTACGTAATTGTTTATAAACACTTGTGAATATGTAAATGCTTGTATCACGTTATTCTACAGAATGTTTATGGAAATGAATCAATAGTATTCATAGATTTGGTTGGTCGATCGATCGAATTTATATATAAGAAGAAAATGAAATGATAACAAAATCACCAACTACATATACTTTTTCTTTCTTCGTAACGATAATACGAGTAAATCAACACGTTTTTCAAATATCTATTTAAATTTATAAGTGCAACTAAAAATAAGTAAGAACAAATGCATGTTTATAAGAATAGGCGGTCAAGAACTACCCTCTGATACACTATACCAAAATCGTAGATAAAACTTTGACTTTGGACTGAGGTAAGTAATTTCGTTTAATTTGGAAAACAAGTAAGAAAAAGCTGTAGTCGGTCAAGCTTAACTATATGATACCCTACACTAATAAGGCTTCATGTCATGTTTTAAATACATTAATGTCATTTCCGACAGATGTCTGATATGGGAGCTACGGTCAATTGCATATCGATTTTTACATCGAAAAATTTTCGATAGAAAAATTTTTACATCAAAAAATTTTCGATAGAAAAATTTTTACATCGAAAAATTTTCGATGCAAAAATTTTTATATCGAAAAATTTTCTATAGAAAAATTTTTATATTGAAAAATTTTCTGTAGAAAAATTTTTATATCGAAAAATTTTCTATAGAAAAATTTTATATCGAAAAATTTTCTATAGAAAAATTTTTATATCGAAAAATTTTCTATAGAAAAATTTTTATATCGAAAAATTTTCTATAGAAAAATTTTTATATCGAAAAATTTTTTATAGCAAAAATCGAAAAATTTTCTATAGAAAAATTTTTATATCGAAAAATTTTCTATAGAAAAATTTTTATATCGAAAAATTTTCTATAGAAAAATTTTTATATCAAAAAATTTTCTATAGAAAAATTTTTATATCGAAAAATTTTCTATAGAAAAATTTTTATATCAAAAAATTTTCTATAGAAAAATTTTTATATCGAAAAATTTTCTATAGAAAAATTTTTATATCGAAAAATTTTCTATAGAAAAATTTTTATATCGAAAAATTTTCTATAGAAAAATTTTTATATCGAAAAATTTTCTATAGAAAAATTTTTATATCAAAAAATTTTCTATAGAAAAATTTTTATATCGAAAAATTTTCTATAGAAAAATTTTTATATCGAAAAATTTTCTATAGAAAAATATTTATATCGATAAATTTTCTATGAAAAAATATTCAAATCGAAAAATTTTCTATAGAAAATTTTTTATATCGAAAAATTTTCTATAGAAAAATTTTTATATCGAAAAATTTTCTATAGACAAATTTTTATATCGAAAAATTTTCTATAGAAAAATTTTTATATCGAAAAATTTTCTATAGAAAAATTTTTATATCGAAAAATTTTCTATAGAAAAATTTTTATATCGAAAAATTTTCTATAGAAACATTTTTATATCGAAAAATTTTCTATAGAAAAATTTTTATATCGAAAAATTTTCTATAGAAAAATTTTTATATAGAAAAATTTTCTATAGAAAAATATTTATATCGATAAATTTTCTATGAAAAAATATTCAAATCGATAAATTTTCTATAGAAAATTTTTTACATCGATAAATTTTCTATAGAAATTTTTTTCATCGATAAATCAAAAATTTTTTATATCGAAAAATTTTCTATAGAAAATTTTTATATCGAAAAACTTTCTATAGAAAATTTTTATATCGAAAAATTTTCCATAGAAAAATATTTATATCGATAAATTTTCTATGGAAAAATATTTATATCGAAAAATTTTCTATAGAAAAATATTTATATCGATAAATTTTCTATGGAAAACCGCCGTGGTATAGCAGGTTAGTCATCCGCCTAGCATACCAGAGGCCCAAGTTCGATCCCTAGCCAGACTCACTTGAAAAAATTAATTTTCAAAAAAGCGGCGGTTCACCTCATAACTCAGCTAGCCACTGGTTATTGAGTATTAGGCTATGAAAAACTTCTCTAACTAATGCATTTGCCGTTCGGAGCCGGCGTTAAAACGTAGGTCCCTTTCAATGAGTCTAAAAATAGAATCGGATGCAGCTCATTGTCCGAGAGAAGTACCCCTTGTTCCAATTGGAATGTTGTCGGGGAATTATATATATATATATATATATATATATATATATATATATATATATATATATATATATATATATATAAATTTTCTATGGAAAAATATTTATATCGACAAATTTTCTATAGAAAATTTTTTATATTGACAAATTTTCTACAGAAAATTTTTTATATTGACAAATTTTCTATAGAAAATTTTTTATATTGACAAATTTTCTATAGAAAATTTTTTATATCGAAAAATTTTCTATAGAAAATTTTTTATATCGAAAAATTTTCTATAGAAAATTTTTTATATCGAAAAATTTTCTATAGAAAATTTTTTATATCGAAAAATTTTCTATAGAAAATTTTTTATATCGAAAAATTTTCTATAGAAAATTTTTTATATCGAAAAATTTTCTATAGAAAATTTTTTATATCGAAAAATTTTCTATAGAAAATTTTTTATATCGAAAAATTTTCTATAGAAAATTTTTTATATCGAAAAATTTTCTATAGAAAATTTTTTATATCGAAAAATTTTCTATAGAAAATTTTCTATAGAAAATTTTTATATCGAAAAATTTTCTATAGAAAATTTGTATATCGAAAAATTTTCTATAGAAAATTTTTGTATCAAAAAATTTTCTATAGAGAAATGTTTATATCGAAAAAATCTCACCACTTCTTATGGTGTAGGGTATTAAAAGACATTTGCATTAAATAAATGCTGAGAGATATTCTAGAAAAATTAGTGTACACGAGTGAGTGTGTGAATAAGAATTTCTAAGAATTATTTTATTACAATAATTTACTTATGAAGTTCATGAAATTCTGTATAACACGGATGTTGTGTGGGGAATTAAATAACAAAGAATAGCTGATGTAACCTGACGCAATCGTGACTCTGCTCGGGTACTTTAGTATAGATAAAAAAGTAAGTATATAGAGTAGAAGCTTTTCTAATGTAAGATAACCTTTAAACCTTGACATGCATTTGTAGTGTTAAATAATAATAAAAGCTTAATCTCTCCTTTTCACGACCTTTCACCCCTCTACTATTTCCCTTTCAAAGAATGTAACTTTTTATACCCTTCCTCATCATAGGTGGAAAGGGTACATTGGGTTTGTGCTGATGTTTGTAACGCATAGAAATATTGGTCTGACATCCTCCTTTTAGTATACCAATCGACTTAGAATCACTCCCTGACTTGTTTTAATGAAGTCCGTCCGGCTGACTGGCTGGCCGGTTATCCACGTTATCTTATCATTCTATAGGTCGTAACATTAAAGATAATTTGATGAAATTTGGCAAGGACGATTCCTATTCTTTTTGGGTGAAATCGGATTACTATTTAAGGTACCTCCCATAGGGATGCCTTCCCGAAATAGAGTTTTTGGTTCTTCACAGCCACAAATTTAGTTGTATCTTAATAATATTCAGCACATATATTGCTTATCATAACCTTAATTAGTATTCCTAATTTTGTAGAAAAAGGCCCATATTTGACCATACCTCCCATACTAGACAGATTCTCAAAAGACGTTTATATACACATAAAAGCACAAAAACGTTAATAACTTTAAAGATAAATGCATTTAATTACTTAAACTTTACACAGATAAATATTTTGTAAATATGAACAATAACCTAAATTTGGTAACAATCGGTCCACAATTGACCCTAGCTGCCATATCAGGACCTTAGCCGGAAATGATATAAATCTCTAAATTTTGAAAAAATAACACAAAGTATATGTATGTATGTCTCTAAGGCTTAAGAAAAACTTGTTTAATTGTTGGTCCATATTTGACCTTAGTAGTGAAGGGTATGATGGGGAGTTGCAAGCAGCAAGCCATTAATGGAATGACGTATGCCTAACATCCAGCAATATTGTCCTATATAAAATAATGGTTGAGGACTTAGGCTCCTCTGGGAGTCAAGGATAACAGAAGAAGAAGATACAGAAGAAGAAGAAGATGCAGAAGAAGAAGAAGAAGAAGAAGATAGGTACTCCATTTTACGTAAATGTTTGATCTATCACTACTCTTGATATTAAGTTATTATAAAAATAAGCTAAATAAATTGCATGTGATTTAATTAAAGCTAGATTTTATTAAAAGAACTTTATCATCTTAAACTACAATATATTACACAATTTTATTATAATATTTTAAAATTACGTAAGAACTAACTGTATATATACAATTCACTATAAGATTTAATACGTAATTAAATCAGAGTTAAGTATAAAAATATTGTTTAAAAACGAATACTTACATTGTTATTGTATTGCATTTTAAAACTATTAATTTTATAATTTATTATTTACGTGATGTTATGTAAGAAAACGAATAGATTAGAGATTTTAAAGTACCGTCTACTTCTAATATAAAATAAATAGCTTACATTATCATTAACATAATGTTATTGTTACAGGTAAAGCAATCATGTTAAGGTTTTGTTGGTCACACTAACATAAGTGTAATGTGACCACTTAATGTTAATGTGACCAAATGTTCATTTGTACATTTTCAATTGCATTTTTTTAAAACTATTTAAACTAATCTTAAAAATCCGTTACCTTTAGGAGATATAATGATTATTTTAAACACGTAGCCATTAAAAATGCTACGTTTTCTCCGCCAGAATATCATGGAAAATTCCACAAAAACACAATTTTATAATAATAACTATATTTTTTTTGTTTACTCTTAAAAAGTTTTCTATAAAAAAAATATTGTAATATTTATAAACTATTTGTGAGAGTCAGAGTAAATAAAAAATTAATAAATATTTAATGTTAGCGATAGCTCTAGCACTAAAATTACTAACACGTGTTTTGAAAGTCATGAAATTCAAATTGTTTATACTTACATACATAAATGTTATTCATTCGATTTTAATTGAAAAAATAAGTTAATTTAAATTTCAATTTTATATTAGTCTGGTGATTTAATAAATAGGTATTTTGGATGTATAAAACCTAATTTTAAACCTTTGTACATGAAGTGGTTTCACAACAAACAAATAAAAACATTTTTCTGCAAAAAAAAATTCTATAAAAAAATTTTGAAAAAAAAAAAAATTAAGATAACATTTTTGATAAAAAAAAAAATTTTTATAGAAACATTTTTCACAAAAAAAATGTTTGATAAAAAAATATTCTATTGTAAAATTTTTGATAAAAAAATTTTCTATAGAAAAGTTTTGGATAAAAAAATTTTCTATAGAAAAATTTTGGATAAAAAAATTTGCTAAACAAACATTTTTGATAAAAAAAAAAATTTATAGAAACATTTTTCACAAAAAAAAATGTTTGATAAAAAAATATTCTATTGAAAAATTTTTGATAAAAAAATTTTCTATAGAAAAGTTTTGGATAAAAAAATTTTCTATAGAAAAATTTTGGATAAAAAAAATGCCTAAACAAACATTTTTGATAAAAAAAAAATTTCTATAGAAAAATTTTTGATGAAATATTTTTCTACAGAAACATTTTTAATCAAAAAATTTTTGATAAAAAAATATTCTATAGAAAAATTTTTGATAAAAAATTTGTCTATAGAAAAAACATTTGATAAAAAAATTTTCTATTGAAAATTTTTTGATACAAAAAAATTTCTATAGAACAATTTTTGATAAAAAAATTTCTACAGAAAAATTTTTGTTGAAAAAATCTACTATAGGAAAATTTTTGATAAAACAAATTTCTATAGAAAATTTTCTATATTAAAATTTTTGATAAAAAAATTTTCTATTGAAAAATTCTTGATAAAAAAATTTTCTATAGAAAAATTTTTGATAAAAAATTTTTCATAAAAAAATTTTCTAAAAAATTTTTCATAAAAAAATTTCCTATAGAAAAATTTTCGATAAAAAAATTTTTAATAAAAAATTCTTGATAAAAAAATTTTCTATATAAAAATTTTTAAAAAATGTTTTGTATAAAAAAAATTTCTATAGAAAAATTTTTGATAAAAAAATTTTCTACTGGAAAATTTTTGATAAAAAATTTTTCGATAGAAAAATTTTTGATAAAAAATTTTTCGATAGAAAAATTTTTGATAAAAAATTTTTCAATAGAAAAATTTTTGAAAAAAAATTTTTCAATAGAAAAATTTTTGAAAAAAATTTTTCAATAGAAAAATTTTGGAAAAAAAATTTTATATAGAAACATTTTTGATAAAAAAAAAAATTTCTATAGAAAAATTTTTGATAAAAAATTTTCTATAGAAAAATTTTTGATAAAAAATTTTCTATAGAAAAATTTTTCATAAAAAATTTTCTATAGAAAAATTTTTCATAAAAAAAAATTTCTAAAAAAATTCCTCGATAAAAAAATTTTTAATAAAAAATTCTTGATTTGGTTTGTATTTTTTTTTTTAATTTTCGATACAAAAATTTTTGATAAAAAAATTTTATATAGGAACATTTTTGATAAAAAAAAAAATTTTATAGAAAAAACGTTGGATAAAAAAATTTTCTATTGAAAATTTTTTGATACAAAAAAATTTCTATAGAAAAATTTGTTATTAAACGTTTTTTCTATAAAAGCATTTTTGATAAAAAAAATCTTCTATAGGAAAATTTTTGATACAAAAAATTGTCTATAGAAAAGTTTTGGACAACAAAATCTTCTATAGAAAAATTTTTGATAAAAAATTTTCTATAAAAAATTTGTTGATAAAAAAAATGCTCTATTTAAAAATTCTTGATAAAAAATTTTCAATAGAAAAATTTTTTATAAAAAAGCTTTCTATATAAAAATTTTCGATCAAAAAATTTCCTATAAAGAAATTTTTAATAAAAAATTTTCTATTGAAAAATTCTTGATAAAAAATTTTTAATAAAAAATTTTATATTGAAAAATTCTTGATAAAAAAATGTTCTATATAAAATTTTGTTTAAATTAATTTTGATAAAAAAAAATTTCTATTTAGAATTCTTGATAAAAATTTTAAATAAAAAATTTTCTATATCAATTTTGTATACAAAAATTTTCCAAACAAAAATTTTTGATAAAAAAAAATCCAAAGAAAAATTTTTGATACAAAAAAATTTCTATAGAAACATTTTTGATAAAAAAATTTCTATAGAAAAATTGTTGATAAAAAGATTTTCTATAGAAACATTTTTAACAAAAAAGTATTCTATGGAAAAACTTTTGATACTTTCTATAGAAACATTTTTGACCAAAAAATTTTTGATAAATTTCTACAGAAAAATTGTTGATAAAATATTTTTTTATAGAAACATTTTTGACCATTGAACATATTTTGGTACAAAAAAATGTCTTTAGAAAAATTTTTGATAAAAAAATTCTCTATAAAAATATTTTTGATAAAAAAAATTTATTTAGAAAAATTTTTGTTAAAAAAATCTCCTATAGGAAAATTTTTGATAAACAAAATTTCTATAGAAACATTTTTGACAAAAAAATTTTTGATAAAAAAAAATTTTCTATAGAAAAATTTTCTGTAGAAAATTTTCTAAAAAATTTTTGATAAACAAGTTTTCTATAGAAAAACGGATGATAAAAAAATTTCTATTAAAAAATTTTTGATAAAAGTATTGTGAAAAATGTTGTATAAAAAAATTTTCTATTGAAAAATTTTCTATTTAAAAAATTTTCTATAGAAAAAATTCAGATAAAAAATTTTCTATAGAAAAATATTTGATCAAATAATTTTCTATAGAAAAATTTTTGATAAAAAAATTTTCTATAAAAACATTTTTGATAAAAAAATTTTCTATGTACAAATTTCTGATAAAAAAAATTTTTGATAGAAAATTTATCTACAGAGTGGTTTTGGATAAAAAAAAAATTTCTATAAAAAAATTTTCTGTTGAAAAATTTTTGATAAAAAAAGTTGTGAAAAAATTTTGATAAACAAATTTTCTATGTAAAAATTTCTGATAAAAAAAAATGTTCTATATAAAAATTTTTGATAAAAAATTTATCTACAGAGTGGTTTTGGATAAAAAAAAATGTTCTATAAAAAAATTTTCTGTTGAAAAATTTTTGATAAAAAATATTGTGAAAATTTTTGGATTAAAAAATGTGTAAAAAAAAATTGATAAAAAAAATTTTCTATACAAATTTTTTTCTGCCGACGATTTTTTGTTCTTTTAACTTTGTGCCTACCTCTGATCATAATCCCCCGAATGACTTGCTTGTTTAAAATTTACGTTTTTTATTATTATTTTGGTAATTATTTAGTTATTAACAAAAGTTTAGATTTTTCTATTTATAAATGGCCTTGACCATGTTTAAAAGTAATTTTATCTTATAGGCCCAAAACATATAAATTTTAACATAAGATCGTAACAATTCTTATTCACATAACAATTGTAGTACCTGGTTGACCGAGCCTTGCTCGGAGCTTTATGATAAGCATTTTGAGGCAAATTTTTATAGTTTTTATATATTTAATTTATGAAGTACTAAAATAAATTTAGAGGAAAGACATTACATAAATATTCAGATATTTTTGATTTATTTTGTCCGATCAACACATAGTTTACATACTTTGCATAGTTTACAGTTTAACTCATTTTGAATAATTTTGGAAAGTGGTCATACCAACAGAAACCTCCGTCGGTTTAATTCACTTTGAGTAATTTTCAATGGCGCCACCTGTCGGACTTTGATCATACCAATTAATAAACCTTTGTCTGCTTATCCGCAACAGCTTTGCCAAAGATCATAGCATGATCAAATACACAGTTAACGATTTTGCTCACTTTGAGTCATTTTCAGCAGCGCCACCTGTCGGAAATTGTTTACACCAACTAAGAAACCTACGCGGCTTATGCGCTACAACTTTACTAAAGATCATAGTATGATCAAATGCACAGTTTACGATTTAATTAATTTTTAGTAATTTTCAGTGGCGCCACCTTTCGGAAATAAGTCTTACTACTTACTACTACTTCGCTAAAAAACATAACATGATCAAATGCATAGTTTACTTTTCTATAAAGAATATACATACAGACAAACATTAATTTGTTTAAAAGTTATAACATTACTACTTTTTTCCCATTTTATCCCCTAATTTCAAAAAAGTTCCATATGGATATTTGGCACTTCTTCGGCACCAATTGAATTCGCTACATTTTATGTCATTTATCCCTTTTTTACTTATATCATTTATATCATTTTATCCCTTTTTTACCCATTTTGGGCCCAAAATCAAAAAAGTACCAAATACGTGTTCAATATTTCTTTTATATCTATTGACTGCAGTACAAAGTTCCTTTTTATATTCTTTGGTTTTAAAAATAAGAGTGGGTTAAAAAAGTACCAAAAAACTATTTTCACCCTTACTTACCCCCTTTCGGACATAGTTTCAAAAAAGTATCAAACACCTGTCTGCTTATTTTCATAGCTGTTGAAAATGTAATTTTAACTTTGTTTCGATACCTATTACTTTAGGAGATATAACGTTTTCGATTTTTTACCCTTTTTACCCGTTTTTACCCTCTTAGAGGTAAAGGTTCCAAAAGTCCCTTCTTCTTCGACCTATACATCAAAAAAGGTACCCAGTGTCTAAATTTTGTCAAAATCGTTAGAGCCGATTTCGAGATGGCCATTCTATATATATATATATATATACATACAATTATTGCTCGTTTAAGAATATAAGATAAGATATTTCGCTATTAGTTAGGTACACCTTACACCAAAATACTTAGCTTTTATCGACTTAATGAAGGCCTTCGACAGTGGCAGTAGGAGCTATCTGTAGAGATTTTAAGAGTATCGCCGACAGTGGCAATAGGAGCTATCAGTAGAGAATATTAGAGAATGGTAAGATATCAACGAAAATTTTAAACTTATTTCGGGCAATGTAAGTAGATTTTAAATGTCGAGACCTCCCTTACTACTTCTTTTAATGCTGATATAAGATATTATAATGATATGTCACTCCCTCTGTGCTTTATATCGATAACTATATAATTATAGATGGTAAAGGGTATACAAACTTCGGCTTAGTCAAGAAATTCTAAATATCTTTTACACTTGTTGCCTTTTTGTATTGCCTTGAACTTAAAACCAATTATCTGAAAAAATACTTTTGTAAATCAATAAACAAAAAAAATACAAAGAATAAAATATAACAAAGCAAAACTCGTTAACATAATAACCTTTTCTTTGGAAAATCAGTTAAAGCAAAAGGTTAAAATAATTAAAAGACATCAAACAATTATTTTCAGACATGACTTTTTATGTAAAATGGTTAAATTCTAAAAGTGGAAAGTAAATTAAATTCAACTAATATTTAAAATATTACAATTACAAAACAAACCTGGTCACCTTAAACAAAATGTGAATCTGATAAAAAGAATATCATATTCTCGTAGCCGATTCCGAGTGATATTGAATTTCACAATTTTCAAATAAAAAGTTGTAAAACACTAATCACTGGTCATATACAATAAAAAGTGAAATCCTCTAGTATTTTCTAATTTTAGTTAAATTCGCTCTATTTTTAGAAATGTTTTAATAATTCAGACAAACGAAATCAATGAAATACAATGTAAAATTAATTATTGCTGAAAATTAGTTAAATTTCTGTTGCTACGCCAACATTTAATCGATTTTATTGGTTTTATTTTCTTGGATGTGAATAAACCGTAAAAAAAGAGTTGAAAGCACTCGCCCATTCAAGTTTTTGAATCGAAGCATATTCACATAATGAAATTCGATCAGTGGCCCATGTGAGTCAGTCTGTCAGTTATTTTTAGCAATGATTTTATTTTAGTTCAAACAAATTAAAAATGTATATGTGCTATAAAATATTTTAGAATGCTATAAATGGCAAGATTTAATAAAAAACGTGTGTTTTATCGGCTGATCAAATCGACAGAAATGCGTCATGAGCAACTGAATTTTTTTCATATTATACGAGTACATATGGTTACACACAATCGAGTAATTTTTTCATTGATTTAAGCAAAGGAATTTGTGTTTTTTTTTTTCAAAGAGCATGAATAAGATTACGATTTTCTGAATTTTTTAAAGAAAATTTGTTGATGTAAAAAATTAAAAAAAAAAATTTGTTGATGTAAAAAATTTTATAGAAAATTTTTTGTTCTACAATTTTTTAAAAAAAATTTTGAATACACAAATTTCCTTAAAAATGGATTCCATTTTTTTTGCTATAAAATTCTTTATAAAAAAGTGTTGAATATTTTTCGTATGCAATTTTTTTTATAGAAACTCAACAAAAATTTTTGACACAAATTTTTTGATAGAAAATTTTTTAATATAAAATTTGAATAGAAAAATTTTCTATAGAAATTTTTTGATATTAAAATTGTTAAAAGAAAATTTTTCGATATATAAATTTTTGTAGAAATTCTTCGATATATAAACTTTTTGATAGCATTAGTAGCATAGGGCCTCTAGAAAAATTTACTATATACATTTTTTTAATTATTTTATAAAAATATTTTTCGGTAAAAAATTTCTATAGAAAATTCTTTGATGTAAAAAATTTTTATAGAAAATATTTCGATATTAAATTTCTATAGAAAATTGTTCTATATAAAATTTGTATAAAAATTTTTCGGTATAAAAATTTGTTATTGAAAATTTTTCGATATAAAATTCTTTTTAGAAAATTTTTCGATATAAAAATTTTTTATAGAAAATTTTTCGATAAAAAAATTTTTACAGAAATTTTTTGATATAAATTTTTTTTATAGAAAATTTTTTGATACAAAAAAATTTTTAAAGAAAATTTTTCAATATAAAAAAGAAAATTTTTCGATATAAAATTCATTTTAGAAAATTTTTCGTCATAAAAATTTTTTATAGAAAATTTTTCGATATTAAAATTTTTCATAGAAAGTTTTCGATATAAAATTTTTTTATAGAAAATTTTTCGATATAAATATTTTTTAAAGAAAATTTTTCAATATAAAAAATTTTTAAATTTTTAAATATAAAAAAATTTTAAAGAAAATTCTTAGATATAATAATTTTTTTTAGAAAATTTTTCGATATAAAATTTCTATAAACATTTTTTCGATATAAAAAATTTTTATAATAAAATTTCTACATATAAAATTTCTTTAGAACTATTTCGATATAAAATTTTTTAATAGAAGATTTTTCGAAAAAAGAAAAATTTTCGATATAAATTTTTTTATAGAAAAATTTTTCGATATAAAATTTCTATAAAAAATTTTTCGATATAAAATTTTTGTATAAAAAAATTTCTAGATATAAAATTTCTATAGAACTTTTTCGATATAAAAATTTTTTATAGAAAATTTTTCGATACCAAAAATTTTTAATTTTTTGATATAAAAAAATTTTAATTTTTCGATATAAAAATTTTTATAGAAAATTTTTCGGTATAAAAAAATTTTTAATAGAAAATTTTTCGATATAAAATTTCTATAAACATTTTTTCGATTTAAAAAATTTTTATAATAAAATTTCTAGATATAAAATTTCTTTAGAACTTTTTCGATATAAAATTTTTTAATAGAAGATTTTTCGAAAAAAGAAAAATTTTCGATATAAATTTTTTTATAGAAAAATTTTTTGATATAAAATTTCTATAAAAAATTTTTCGATATAAAATTTTTGTATAAAAAAATTTCTAGATATACAATTTCTAAAGAACTTTTTCGATATAAAAATTTTTTATAGAAAATTTTTCGATATCAAAAATTTTAAATTTTTTGATATAAAAAAATTTTAATTTTTCGATATAAACAAATTTTTCAATATAAAAAATTTTTAATATAAAAAATTTTTATAAAGAATTTTTCAATATAAAAAATTTTTAAAACAAATTTTTCGATATAAAAAATGTTTATAGAAAATTTTTCGGTATAAACATTTTTATAGAAAATTTTTCGGTATAAACATTTTTATAGAAAATTTTTCGATATAAAAATTTGTATTTGAAAACTTTCCAATATAAAATTTCTATAGAACATTTTCGTTATAAAATGTTTATAGAACATTTTCGATATAAAATGTTTATAGAAAATTTCAGAAATGTTTCTGTATAAATTTTCTATAGAAAATTCTTTGCTATAAAAATTTTTCGATAAAAATTTTTTTAGAAAATTTTTCGATAAAAATTTTATGAAAACTTTTTGATATAAAATTTCTACAAAAAATTTTTCGGTATAACACATTCATCGAAAATTTTAAGGTATACACATTTTTATTAAAAGTTGTTATATAAAATTTTTTCAATTGAACATTTTTTGATAAAAAATTTCCTTTATGATACAAAATAAAATAAAAAAAATTTTCGATATAAAATTTCTACAGAAAATTTTTATAAAAAATTATCGGTTTAATTTCTATAAAAAATTTGTGGGCACAAAATTTTTTATGAAAAATTTTCGATATAAAATTCGTCGAAAATTTTTAGAAATAAAAACTTTTGTCGAAAATTTTTTATCAAAAATTTTCAGGTATACAAATTTTTGTCGAAAATTTTTAGATATGCAATTTTTATCGAAAATTATTACATATAAAAATTTTTATTGAAAATTTTTTATCAAAAATATACTCTAATACAAATTTTTGCACAAATAAAATTTTTATGGAAAATTTTTCTTTGTAAAAATATGTAGTTCTTTATAAAAATAAATTTATAAAATTTGTCTACATAAAATTTTTGAATACAAAATTTTTCTATTAAAAATTTTATTAAAAAAATTCATGATGAAATATTTATATTTTTAAAAATTTTCGATATAAAATTTCTAAAGAATTTTGATTTTAAAACTTTTTTTTGTAGAATTATTTTTCGTCATAAAAATGTTCCTATAGAAATTTGTTATAAAAATACAAAAAGTTTTTCCTTATAAAAATTTTTCAATAGAAAATTTTTTGTTATAAAAATTTTTCTATAGAAAATTTTTCGTTAAAAAAAAATTTCTATAGAAAATTTTTCGTTAAAAAAATTTTTCTATAGAAAATTTTTCGTTAAAAAAATTTTTCTATAGAAAATTTTTCGTTAAAAAAATGTTTCTATAGAAAATTTTTCGTTAAAAAAAATTTTCTATAGAAAATTTTTCGTTAAAAAAATTTTTCTATAGAAAATTTTTCGTTAAAAAAATTTTTCTATAGAAAATTTTTCGTTAAAAAAATTTTTCTATAGAAAATTTTTCGTTAAAAAAATTTTTCTATAGAAAATTTTTCGTTAAAAAAATTTTTCTATAGAAAATTTTTCGTTAAAAAAATTTTTCTATAGAAAATTTTTCGTTAAAAAAATTTTTCTATAGAAAATTTTTCGTTAAAAAATTTTTCTATAGAAAATTTTTCGTTAAAAAATTTTTCTATAGAAAATTTTTCGTTAAAAAAATTTTTCTATAGAAAATTTTTCGTTAAAAAAATATTTCTATAGAAATTTAGTTTTCTGTACACATTTTTTATAGAAAGTTTCATATATTTTCTTGTATTCCACAGAACGATTAAGATTAAGATATTTATTGAGTCTTTTAATTCGATTACAATTTTCTTGTTTTTCTTAACTATGTCGACTTGCTCATTTTAGAACTATATTTGTCTTATTCTAATTTCAATAAGTAAGAATATACTACATGTATAAATGAAAGATAAAAGTAATTGATTACTTGAGTGTTAGAGAGAGATGAAGACTTGCTCATTGTCTTTTAACAGTAGAGTGCAGAGAAAATCTGCTTAAAAAAAGGTAACAAAATACTTAAAACTAAATAACAAAAAACAGCTGTTGAAGACAGCAATACGAGCGTTCACATATAAAGGAACATTTGCAGGAAATGTGCATACATTAACATGTTTAAATATAATAAAAATATCTAAAATATAGGTACATACATATATATTCGAAGACGGCTTAAATTCTAAATAAAATTGGAATTTCATTGTAGAAAAAAAAAGAAACCGTAAGCTTAAACAGTAGTATCACAGATGAGTATTAAGTTTTTTTTTTAATATAAGACTATAATCTAAATTTATATATATTCAGGTACGATGTAATTAACCCCTATGAATTCCTGGGGTGGATTTTTTATAAAAAGCTGGGAGGGAGTGCGGATCAGGGTCGTTGTCAAAATTTTCGCTCAGGATACCTATAGGTGACAGGTAAGATACTCCAGTCCAAGTTTTGTCTATTTCTGAGTTGAAGATGTCGTTCATCAGGTTATTGTCGTGGTCGGCAAGCCTTTCTACAAATTTTTTCTGTAGTGAAAAGACATATCTGCAGAATGGTTTGACTTTTGACTTTTCGTAGACATATTCGTTTGAAAATCTTTTAGTTGCATTTTGGTAATGTTTACCAATGCATTTCCTTAAAATTTTGCGTTCAAAGATTTCTATTTCTTTGGTAACTATCGGGGAAATAGAAAACCAGATAGGAAATCCATAGCTTATGACTGGGCGAATTGCTGTTTTGTAGAGAAGCAATTTCGTCTCCTGAGGAAAATATTTATTGCACATGAGACTGCTTAGAGAGGCTGAAATTTTTTTTGCTTTTTGTAATATTGTTCTTCCGTGATTGTTAAATTTCATTAACTTGTCAAAACTTATCCCTAAGTATTTAAATTGATTTTTAAAGGGAATCTCCGTTCCATCTAGGGTTAGTTGAAGACATTTGCTTTGTGGTACAACGTATCTTGCACAATTTCCAGATGAGTTTCTGATACAGATGGCTTCGGATTTACCAGCATTGATGTTGATTCCCCATCGTTTATAATATGTGCTTATGAGACCAAGGTGGTAGGCAGCGTTATTTAAGGCTGAGATTGGTGATATTTTATGAGAATATATTAAGCAATCATCAGCATAGAGAAGAGCTGTTGAGTTCAGCGAAGAATGCGGAAAATCGTGGAGGAAGATATTAAATAAATAAGGCGCTAGTACGCTACCCTGGGGAACACCACTATTTACAGAGCCAAATTCCGATAGATATCCATTTATTTGCACCTGGAATCTACGATCACTTAGAAAACTTTGTAGAATTTTTACTATAAATGGATCTACGCCCAAATCAGCTAGCTTATACAGGATGCATACATGAGATGCTGAATCAAAGGCTTTTTGTATGTCTAGAGAGATAGCAACGGTGGAGGTTTTGTTGCGAAGATTTTGGGTAACGTCGCTGTGGAATTTTAGTAAAGCATGACTAGTTGAGTGTTGTTTTTTAAATCCAAACTGAAGCGGTGATATGGGATCAATTATAAACTCTTTTTCCAATTTTTCTTTCAGGACGTGCTCAAATACTTTCCCTAAATTTGACAACAGAGATATTGGCCTATAGTCTTCAGGGTTTGTGCTACTGGTTTTTTTCTTAATAGGAACGATTCGGGCCGATTTCCAGGCGATTGGAAAGTATCCATTGTTAATACAATGATTAAATAAAATGGTAAGAAATTTAATGGCTGAGTCAGGCAATTTTTTTAATATAAAATTTGATATACCGTCAATTCCGCTTGATTTTTTCAGGTTGACATTTTGAATTATTTGTTTTATTGTTGCCACTTCTGTAAAATGGTAATTATCTGCATTTTCCAGCGCATTGAAGGAATTATCAAATGTATAGATGTGGTTGGTGGTAGATTCAACATATGATGGTACGCGGGTAAAAAGGTTTCTTACTGGGTGCTCCGGGATGTTTTCTTGAAAAGTTAAGCCATAATGGTCACGAAAAATGGAAGATATTTCAGAGCTACTAGTTATGGAAGCATTGTTGTGGTTTATTTGGTAGCAAAATGAAGATTTCTTCTTCCGAATAATTTGGTAAACTTCTTTAAAGGCTGATGGACCAGGTTTGATATTTTTGATTTTGTTATTGAACCTTTTAGCTTCTTCTATACTCACTAATTCCTTTATTATGTTTTTCAGAAGTTGTATTTGCTTAGAGAGTATCAAATATTCACGATTTTGTCTGTTTCCAGTCTGGTGGAAGATAATTTTTAATTGCTTTTGCCATTGATATTTGATTTTGAAAAATTTTTTTATGTTTTCTGGTAGAGGAAATTTTTGATCTGTGATTTCAATTCTTTCTGAATGGTTTGTATGGATAGAATCGAATGTAGTATTGAAATCATTAATAAAGTTATCGATTTCGTTATTTAAAAGATTTTTATTTGCTGGTGGTAGTATTTGCAAGTAAGCAGAATCCATATCCTTTCTAAATTCAACCCAGTTGGTATTTTTATAAGATGTTATTATATTCGGTCTGCTAAGAACCAAAGTTGCTGGGTCTAGACTCACTCTTAGTTTCAGAGGAAAGTGATCTGAGAACGTGGGTAGGCTTGATATCTGAGAGTTCAGCGTGTTGTGGTTAATAAATTCAGGACTTAGAAGAAAATGATCCAAGAATGAAGCACCATTTGGATAAGAAGGAGTGGTATTAGATATTCTTGTGATATCCAAAGAGTTATCTAGCAGCCAATTAAAGAGGCATTTTCCATTCGAGTTATCAAGATTGTCGCCCCAAACTGTATTTTTTGCGTTCAAATCTCCGCCTAAGATGAGTCCATTAAAATTTGAGGACATTTGTAAGATTCTGTTAAGATTTTCATATAGCAATGTAGGATTAAAGTTGCTTGAGATGTATAAAGAGCCCACTAAATATTTATTAATAACATTATCAATTTTTGTTTCGATTTGTGCAAAAACGCTGTTGATACCGACGTCGATATTATTAAGCCGTTTATATTGAATTGTATTTTTTATTAAGATAGCAACTCCTATAGGTGAATAATCATAAATTACATTATACCCTGTAATTTTAATTCTTTTATTTGTTTTTAGGTGGCATTCCTGTATAAAGGCGATGTCTATTTTATTACTTTGTAAAGTATTTGTCAGATCAATTTGTCTGGAAAGGTTGATAATAGATCTTACGTTGAAGGTTAGGAAGTTTATGGTTTTATGGCCCATAAGTGCTTTTAACTTTATTAAGAAGTCGTAGAAATTCAACTTTGGCCTCACTTCTTGGCATGTTATGGAATTCATTAAGAAAAATATGTATCTCCTGTTCGAGAGACAGTTCCTCTGATTCTATGAAAAGATTGGATAATTTCAAAAATTCATTTATTATGGATGGTTTTTGCGTTTGGACCTTTTCTTGATTGAATAATTTTGCAAATGATTTGTCAGGTGATATAAATGATGTTATAGAGCGCTTAACGTTACTCCTAGCAGCTTCTTTTATTTCTAGAGCCTTGCGAACTCTTTCTTTACGGTTTTCTACGTATTTCTTGAAAATAGGGCAGCCCTTCCAGTTAGCAGTATGTCCCTTCTCTTTACAATTAACACAATAGGGGTCCGTGGGATCGCTTTTGCTTCTGTTGCATTCACCTGGTAAATGTTTTTGGTCACACTTTACACAGTTGTATTGAGAGCCACAATTTTTCGCTACGTGTCCCCATCGCTGACATCGGAAGCATTGAGTTTCTGTGGAGTTTCTTTTAGGCTTTTCCCAGATAATTGTTTGGTGTAGAATATGCTTTACTGATGCGATGTCACTTAGGGCTTTTCCGTGTCGAAGAGTTACTAATAGGAGGCCCGTTTCAAAGTTCATTTTCAATGAGTGTGGTGTTGTGAATTTTGTAACTTTTGCTACTACATCTGGTACACTTTCATCCAAAGCCGTTTTCACCTTATCAACTTCTATACCATTGTACAGACCTCTTAGGACAAGTGAAACTTGTTTCATTTCTTTTGGGGTAAAAGAGTATGCCTGAACAGACTGTTCTCGAAGCGTCTGTAACATAGATGAATGCGCTATTGGGTCCTGAAAATAAAGTTTACTTTTATTGCTATTAACTTTTTTAACTTTGAAGATAACATTAGGAGTTTTAGCTTGAAGTTGTTCTACAATACTTTTTATGTTGATGTTGTATAGAAAAATTGGTGGGCAAAAAGTTTTAGCATTCCCATTTGATGAATTAACATTGGGGTTATTGTCAAGAATTGGTTTTGGTGGGCGGTTAGTGGCTGGAGCATTTTCGATCTCAAGTCCCGCAAACATTGCAAATCTGTTTTGGTTGTTAGGGTCAAATCCGAATTTTGTCAAGTCGATATTTGTTGACGATGCATTTTCCTCTAGCCGAAGTCTTTTTTGCTGGTTGTATGCGCCATTTGTAGCCTCTGGCGGTCGCTGCTGAAATATCGAAGGTATATCCTCATCCATTATAAAAATTTATATGGGGTATCACAAAGCAAAAACTGCCGTTGGGATACCCGTAGAAAATGTTTTAAAATATTTAAATAAATTTAAAATTGTTAAAAATTGTTAAAAAATTGCAAAAAAAAATACTAAAAACACGTCTGAGCAGTTTCAGTGCTGCCAGCTCTCCCTATTCCACAGAACTTTAAATTTAAATCATAAAGGAACGTTATTTTTAGTTTTATATGCAACCCTGTTTATTAAGCAATGCATTTTAAACAGTAAGTTTGTTTCATGTAATCGAAATGTAGATGGCGCTAAGTAAATTTTCTCATAATGTTAACATCTGGAGTATTTTCTAAATTTATAAGCAGATTTTTGGCAATAAAGGTTGAACATGTTTTCATTAAAGACATTTACATTGATCTCCTAATATTTTTTTAATTAAAATTACAAGATAAAAATCTATGAATTTCTGAATATTTATATATAATTTGTTACTAAGCACGGCAACACTTTACTGTCAGCACGTTCTATTTTGACATTTTTCCACCCCCCTCATTTTGACATTTAAATAGAAAAAGTGAATTTTCATTAACAACATTCGGCTGAGAACGCGTTTTATAACGAAAAATCTTTAATGTATTAAATAATAAATTATCAATAATATAAAAAAAAATTAAATATACTTTATTTCTTCTGTTTTTTGACAAAAGGTAATTTAAGAAATTGTTTTATGACTTCGGAACGTAAATAATTTCATAGAAAATCTATTACAACAAAAATTACGCAATAAGGCCAATAGAAAAAGAACCTTGTGATTTGCTCCATATTTGCATGGTCAAGATAAACTAATTGGGGGGTCGGCGTTTTGAGGAAAAGCATTTAGCCATTTTAGTAAATTTTACTAATTTCTTCTAGATTTTGAAACACTTACAAAATGGGAAACGCCGTGTCAGTTGCCCACATGCAAGCGAATCAAGGTGTTGACAAGAAGTCTCACGAACACATGATGGCCTCTGGAGCTGCGCCACCACCAGAATGTCCCATGCATCAGAAAGATGGCGCTACAGCTGCCCAGAAACCACCACATCCAAAAATGCAAGCCACAACCGTATCTGCCTCTGAATGCCCGGTTAAACATGACCAAAGTGATGTTAATCCCTTAAACATGATGCCACCTGCCAATCAGACACCTTCACCGGGTCAACCCTTCCCCCTGTCAACAGATCGTCAAACCTCTTCGATTCCAAAGGTCACAGAAGATGGTTCTTCACAGTTCTGGCAATATCCCAGTCAACAAATGTTCTGGAATGCTATGTTGCGCAAAGGTTGGCGTTGGAAGAACGAAGATGTTTCGCAAAAGGATATGGGTGACATAATTCGTATACATAATGCCAATAACGAACAGGCCTGGCGTGAGGTTTTGAAATGGGAGGCTCTACATGCTAAAGAATGTGGTAATCCACGTCTGAAGAGTTTTGGCGGCAAGGCTTCCGATTACAGTCCTCGTGCTCGTTTTCGTAGTTTGTTGGGGTAAGTGTAAACCGTTATGTAGAAACATTTTTTGTTATAAAAATTTTTCCGTGGAAAATTTTTTGTTATAAAAATTTTCCTATAGGAAATTTTTCGTTATAAAATTTGTTTGTATAGAAAATTTTTTGCTATAAAAATTTTTCCTTAGAAAGTTTTCCGTTATAAAAATTTTTCTATAGAAAATTTTTCGTTATAAAAATTTGTCTATAGAAAATTTTTCGTTATAAAAATTTTTCAATAGAAAATGTCCGTTATAAAAATTTTTCGTTTTAAAAATTTTCCTGTAGAAAATTTTTTGTTATAAAAATTTTTCTATAGAAAATGTTTCGTTATTTTTCCTATAGAAGATTTTTTGTTATAAAAATATTTTATAGAAAACTTTTCATTACAAACATTTTTCTATAGAAATTTTTCAGTTATAAAAATTTTTCTATAAAAAATTTTTCGTTATAAAAATTTTTCTATAGAAAATGTTTCTAAAAAAATTTTTCGTTATAACAATTTTTTCCATAGAAAATTTTTTGTTACAAAAATGTTTCATTATTAAAATTTGTTGTAACTGTAATACAAATTTTTCTATAAATTTTTTTTTGTTATAAACACTTTTCTATAAAAATTTTTATGTGGAAAATTTTTCGTTATAAAAATTTTTACATAGAAAATTTTTTGTTATTAAAACTTTGTAATACAAATTTTTCTATAAAAAAAAATTTTGTTATAAATATTTTTCTATAGAAAATTTTTGTTGTACAAATTTTTTGTACGGAAAATTTTTCTTTATAAAAATCTTTATATAGAAAATTTTTTGTTACACAAATTTTTTTATAGAAAATTTTGCGTTATAAAATTTTATCTTTAGAAAAATTTTTGTTATAAAAATTTCGATTCTAAAATCAACAGTTTTTCCAAATATAATAAGATTTTTACAAATTTCTTTTCAGCTACGAATTACCTTTTGACCGTCACGACTGGATTGTTGATCGCTGCGGTAAAGACGTCCGTTATGTTATCGATTACTACGATGGCGGTGTCGTTGATAGTGATTATAAATTTGCCATTCTCGATGTTCGTCCTGCTTTAGATTCAGTTGATAATGTATGGGATCGAATGCGTGTTGCCTATATGCGTTGGAAATTTGCAGCGCTAGATATGATTAGCGGTCCAGAGTCCTCAACAAGCAGTGATCATTAAACTTTTATTTTACTTTACTTAAACAAAACTATTAGGTTAAATTAAATTTATAAAATTATTTTAATATTATTTAAAATTTACCATTCATGACTTTTTGTCATCAAACGAAAATGACAAATCAAATCTATTATCAGTTTCTCTAGTTGCAAGTCAGTTTTTAATTTATTTCTGCGGCAAATAGAGGACTTTTAAAATAATTTGATTCTTTTTCCAATTTAAATTATTTGTAAACATTAATTGCAAAATTTTTCGTAATGTTATTGATTGTATTCAATAGTTAAATTTCAAATCAAAAATCTGAAATGTTTGCAAAATTTAGTTTAAGATAATTTGTTTTTCAATTTAATCTTATGACCTATGCACATTTTTGTCATATTGCTGTTATTGGGCCAGTTGATACAATAAAAATCGAATTATAATCTTATCTAAAATTGTTAAATGAAATGTAGACAAAAAGGAATTATGATGTTAGTACTTTAAATGCAATAATAACATAACAATATAACGAACCAAAAACTGTTTTAACTTAAAAGATCGAAGTTTAATAAAAATGGAATGCAATTGTATTATAATAAAAATGTTTTATTAGTTTCTATTATTCTTATCTGTTTTCCGGATTTTATCATCAGTAATTTATTTACTTCATATCTCGAATACATGCAGGATCTTAAATTTTACATATACATTTATCTAACATTTCAAACGAATATTAGGTCTAAAGAGTTTGGGAGGTATGGTTTAATCTACCTGCCCCAGCCTTTAGTTCATGGATAGACACAAGCTCTTAGTTTAAGAAACGTAAGAGGTAAAGATTTCAAATGTTATCAGGCATGTCACATATTCCGTTCAAAATTGAAACCATTCCGTAGTTGAATTCCAATCGAAATGGTTTTAGGTTTTATATATTCAGATTGTATTATTCTTCTATGCATTAAATAAGTTGTATACCTTTTGTGTTGTCTAGGTTCAAAAATTGGCCCTTATCCAAATCTTTAAATTTCATTCATTGTTTTCATTTGATGGTTTAACAAGACGTAGGGAACGTTAACGATATAAAAAGAAAGCAAATGATAACAACTGGTGACTTTTGCTTAATAGCCATCAGGTTTTTAAAATACAACTTTTCGTGTATTCTATTTTTTTAATTGTAAAGAAAATACAAGAAAAACTGAAATTGTATTTGGATAGGTTAAGCAGATGGCTGAAGACAAAGCCATCGTCACATTGGTCATATATAGTAGATGGTCCCTTTGTGATATCTGCAAGTGTTAGATAAAAAGGATTTTAAGACTCAACAACCCGTTAGCGCCCCTCATGAATCAGTCTATTTTTCGAGTATTACCTACTTTTTCGAATATTAATCTTCAAAATATCGTATATCAAAAAAATACTTAAGGGCTGGGCAATGACAGAGTAGGTTGGTAACAATCTCTTCCTTATCAATATTATGACAACTCCTAACATTGAGACTCCTCCTCTGAACACCTAGCATGTAACCCGAAAACACACAGTCAATTGAGAATTTTTGAATTGAAATTGAAAAAAGCCCAATTGAAAATGAGGTTGAATTTTTATTGAAATTGAGAAATTTTTTTTCCTCAATTTTAATTTAAAAATTCTTATTTTCAATTGCAAATTTCTCATTTTCAACTGAAAATTCTCAATTTCAATTGAAAAGTCTCAATTTCAATTGAAAATTTCTCAATTTCAATTGAAAATTCTCAATTCCAATCGAATATTTCTCAATTTCAATTAAAATTTCTTAATTTCAATTGAAAATTTCTCAATTCAATTTGAATACTTCTCAATTACAGTTGAAAATGGTGTAGTCACAATTCCCGACTAAAGAAAGCACGCGTTAAAAAAACAGCATTATAATAAAGGGTTATCCATTTCGTGGTTTGAAAAGTATAGGACTGGAATTCAACATCTGTCAAACTAAGTTGTTAAACCAATTTTTTTCTTTTCAGTTGAAAGTCTGACATTGACGAAAATTGATCGCTTAAGTATCACAAAACGCAAAACACAAAAATTATACTACAAAAATTGTGATTCTGCAACAGCCACATATCGTGATTTAAGAGATTATCTTTTACATAATCTTCCAACTACGCAAGCAATTGGCAAAACTGTGAAGAAATTCGAAGCGGTTAAAAATATTGTAACGCCTGTAAATCATCGTTTCGCTCGTTAAACTCGTTGTTCTCAGGAATTAGGCACATTATGGCGTATTTTGCATTTAGATCTACAACTACATCGATATAAAGTCCAGCTCACACAACAACTGAAGCCAGCTAACCATTCACAACGTCGTAGATACGTGGAATGGGTGCTTGAACAACAGGCGGTGGACGGTGATTTTTCGAACAAAATTTTCTTCAGTGAATTTCTCACTCGGTGGTTATGTTAATAAACAAAATTGTCGTATTTCGGGATCTGAGAATCCTCAAATAATTGAAGATAGGCCATTATATCCAGAAAAAGTTCTGTTTGGTGCAGTCTTCGGTGGAACGACTGTCACCGTGAATTCGGAGCGTTATGGTCATATGATAACCGACTTTTTTTTGCCTGCTATTGAAGAATACGACTTGGAGAATATGTGGTTTTAACAAGATGGTGCCATATGCCACACAACTCGAGCGAATTTGGCTTTATTGCAAGAGACATTTCAACTGGCCACTAAGATCATGCGATTTGACACCATTAGACTTTTTTGTGGGTCTACGCGAAAGACCGTGCTTATGCAGATAAACCTTTAACTCTTGAGCACTTAAAAACCAACATTTGTCAAGTTATGGCTGAAATACCGCCCAATATGTGTCAAAAAGTGATCAAAAATTACCTCAAAAGAATCAGTGGTTGCAACATTTCGCGTGGTGGTCATTTAAATGATGTAGTGTTTCACACATAATATCAAAGTTCAAACTTTATAATAAAAAAGAAATATCATGAAAAAAAATATTTTATATGTGTTTTATTTACGTTCACTTTTGAAACCGCAAAATGGATAACCCGATAGTTATTATATCATTATTTTATGATTTTTAAATTTTATTTTCATTTTGTTATAAGTCAAACGTTTTCCTCAATTATTAAGTTTGTATTTTTAAATCTTTGCAAACTAATAAAGAATTTTTTTATTTAAATGAAACGAATAAAATGTATCATCTATTGTTTTAAATTAAGAATATTTAATCATTATTTAATTGCCAGTTTTTGTATAGCCAATAATAAAAATATGACAGGGATTTTTTAAATCAATACATTTTTACAACTTTGATAGTTATGTTTTCGTGATTCTTCTTTTAATTTACTTCAACTTGTAACTATTGCTTTAATTTTGAATGTTATTTTTTAGATGTTTATGATCTTTTTCTTTTCTCTCATTTTAATTTAAATTAATAAAAACTAATAATTACAAATACAACAAACCACTAGCGGAGGCATGAGCCATTAAAGTATTGGCAGCTTGTTGGGTTTCCAACAGTAAACGGGTCTCTTTTAACCAATCGGAAGCTATTTTACGTGGGGCACCTTGCAATAAGTTCATGTATCTCAAGGCCATGATCAAATCACCACGATCAACAAAGTATCTAGTTTTAAAAGAGAAACGACATTTTGAAATGTTAGAATTGAATTAATTAAAAAAAAAATACCTCGCTCTGTTCAAAATATCATAGGTATCCAATTTGCTGTAATCGAATTTCTTATTTTGTAATTCATCCTGTGAGATGGGATTATCGGGTGAAAGAATAAACAAAGATTGCAAATAGGAAAGGAAATATCTGGGCAAACTGGCTCCCTGTTCGGGTACCAAGGCCAAAGTACGTGCCACACGTTCAACATTCAAGAAACGTTCACGTAATGCATCTTCGGGGAAAACACCACGCTCTTCGGCTTCACGTGGTAAATTTTCAAGAACAACAGCCACAAGTTCATCGCCCGCTGTAGAAATATATTGAAATAGGTGTGATTAAAAATAATAATAATTATTACAACTTATATTAAAAATATAATTATTTACCAGCCACTTTGGAAATAGCCTTAATTTCGTTCTTCAAGGGACGCAATTTAGTTTTCCAATGTTCTCCAGGTTCACCAGTTCTTACTGTTGCCCATAGAGCCTGACAGGCAGCCCACAAGGCTTGAGCTTGATGGGCTGAACGTTCAGATTCAGCACGTGCTGGGATTACAAAAACAGTTTTAATAAAATCGATCAAATTATTTTATACCAATTTAAAACAAATATGTGCAATGGTCAAGCTGGACTATTTGATACTCCTTAACACTTAGGTCAAATATGGACCCATCAACAAATTTTAAAATGTTTCCTAATTCTCTGAGACTTTGTACAAAGATTAAAACATCAATCATCTTATATTTAAGTGACTTTTAAAAGCAGAACTAAAGTAGGTGGTATGGGTTGGAAAACGCAAAATTGATATGCCAACCTAGCCCGTTCTCTGTGTTTTCTGGTTCAACAAAAGAGGCTCTGGCTTCCGGAAAGACTAGATGACCGTCCGCTAATATCTGGTATAGGAGTAAATGACATAAATATAAAACAAACGGTAAAACTGCCAACAATCATAGCAAAGAAGATAGCTACTCTATTACCAAACTGTGACTCATCCAAACAAACACACAAAATTGCACATAAGTGATGAGGACTATCACCTGTCTTTTGGATAAGATTTAGTTTACAACTTTTAGCTGAAGGTAAAGTCGTGTCAGTTATTGTGTCGGAAGTATTCTGTAGAACATCATACGGAACTCTCTCGAAATTACATTTAAATGCTAATAGGAGATCAAAACGCCATTTGTTCATATTTATACGCATTGTTTAAGCTTTTTGTTCTACAGCCAACTGTATTTCTTTTACATCGACGGCGTGTTATTGCAGTATGCTTACCGCCGATAGAGAATGATGTGGTAATTAATAATTTTAATACATATTAATAATTACGAAAATTGATTTTGAAACGACCGGGGCTTGAACCTACGATGAACTTTTTGAATAACTTTTACGATAAATATTTTGGTATATTACAGTACGACCATGCTTAACAATTTTGTTTATCGTTAGACTCAGTGGGTGCCCATTGTAGTAGAGTTACAGATACCAGCATTTTGGAAGTCTCGTGGGTGTGTTTTTCAAAATTTTAAGGAATTTCTTCTAAAAAACAATTTCCCAAAAGAAAAAAATATATATCTTTTGTTTAATTAAAAATATACCTTTCATTTCTTCATCAATAACTTAAAGCCGCATTTTAAAATATTTAACAAATTATTTAAACCAATATTTTCTCTAAATCTCACAAAAAAAAAACTCACCTTGCAAAGCTGCATCCATACCACGCATTTTACCCAACATAGAAGCCAATTGCAATTTATAGTTGGCCTTTTCAGTACTCAACTTATCGTCCAACTCCTTGGAGAAGTTGCGTTTCATTTCATTCTCCTTTGATCTGACGGCATCTTGGATGTGATCAATATGAGCTTCGGCTTGTTGTTTCAATTGTAGACGCAATTGTTTGTCAGACTCGGCACGAATTTGAAATATTTTCTTTTGATTTTCTACGGCTAATTTACGTTTTTCCGCCTCCATTAAATAGTCCAATTGAGCCTTAACCGCTTCAGAATCATTGTCGCCGCGCAAAGCATCAATGGCACGTTTCAGACGCAACTCACCGTCGGTTTGCAAACGTTCCAATTCTTTTTGGAGGGCCAGCACGTGAGAGTAAGCGTGAGTTATGAAAAGATCTAAGTCTTCTTGGGATAGTTTAAGTTTCTGTTCGGATAAGTTGAGACCGGGGAAAATTGATTCAATCTCATCAACGAAATAGTGGCGAGCTCTTTCGACCTTGAAAATATATGGAAAAAATTGTATGGATTTTTTAATAAAAAAAAAAACGAAAATTAAAATAGCGAGGACCTCACAAAAACGTTGTTTTCTTTATTTTTCATAAAAAAGGAACTCAGGATATATGTAATTTTGAGTACATGTTAATAGTTTCGATTTGTACAACATATGGTTAGTGTCAATAAGAACAAATATGGTATTTTGGAGAGTAGATATCTGCCATAAGTAGTAGTATTTGATAGATGTCAAAGTATAATTTCACATGAAAAATGGATACATTACGATAATCCCAAACTCAAAAAGTCAGATAAAAATTGCTACCAAAAAAAACGTAGTAAATTTTTTTCCGTGTAAGCAACCCTTTCAATTTTTATTTTATAGATTGATGAGATTAAACGAAATTTGAGAATTGGGACAATGAAACAAGAATTTGGAATTTGGTAATAATAACTTCTTGATAAGATATCACACATGTGTCACCGAGGGTGGGTGCCATATGAATTTAATTTAATTAAAATTTAATTTAATTTAAATGAATTAATAAAAAAGTAATTACGCTACAGTAGTTGGTAAAACTTGGCACGGTTGTAAAGCCGATTGCAACGTTTGTGTGGTCGTTGTGTGTAAGTTGGGGTTGGTTGTACAAAATATATAAAGGTTTTGATTTTTAAAATATTACTAGCTGGGCAAGTCCGTTTTGCTGGACGATACTTAATTTGCATGAGCAAGAGCTCAGTTTCGATTTAATTAATTTTAAGCAATTTTCAGTGGCTCCACCTGTCTTAACTTGGTCATACGAACTTAGTAATTTTTAGCCGGCTCTTGCGCAACAACTTTTCTTAAGATCATAACACGGTCAAATGCATAGTTTACTATTCTATAAAGGAAATACACACATACAAACATTAATAGAATAAGTTGTACAAACAGTCGCAGAGTTTGTGGTCAAAAACTATTTGAAAAGCAGTGGTAAATGCAGTGGAACCCCCTCAGAACTTGTCCCATCTGACAATCATTTGTTTCGATCAATGCATAACGCCCTTACTGGAATACGATTTACTTCAAATCAGGGTTTCAGAAATTGTTTTGATTCATACTTTAGCTTGAAACCAGAGCAGTTCTTTTGGCATTGAACCCATATCCTACCAGAAAGATGAGAAAAAGTAGTGGCTAACGATTGGCAATGATGTATTAACTCATTTTATTATAATAAATGCATTTTTGAATAAAAAAAATCGAAATAATTAACTTGTATACCCAATATATAGAGGAACGAACTGACTGACGGAGATTCGTCACCGCCTAGGCTAAACGGTAAAAGCAATAGATCTGCAATTTGTGAAGCTTGTACCTTTAATATTAATAGTTCCACTTTAGTGCGGTGTTCAATATTAACTTGCATATGGTTACCAATCGCAATTAATCATTAGAGCAACTTAGGAAGGTCTATTCTATTTAAATGATACATAACCATTTGTTAACAAGAAGTCTTGTGACAAATAATAAAAAACAAATTCCAAAAACGGATATTCTTCACAACGACAATTATAGCTCGCATACATAAGACAAAGCCAACTGACTTTTAGGACATTTGATTCACAGATATGTGTAGATTTTAAAAGTTTTACCATTTTTACTCACATTTCTCCAGTATTTTTCCGACATACTAGCAATGTCTTTGTTTTTGTAAAGCTCATCTTTAACATTATTGATGTGATCTAATAATTTCTTAATCTTACTACGAACTGCGAGGATTTGATCATGATTATCGGGTTTGGCAGCCTTAGCTAAAGCAATTTCACATTTTTCTAAAAAGAAAAGAACATTAAGAAATTGCTTGAAATGAGCAGTTTACCAAAATGCTTTGTAATAACTACCAATTTTTTCTAAAGCTTCACGAGCTAACTTTTCAGCAGTAGCAACCGAAGTGTCACGAGCACTAGTTTTGTTTTTTAAAGTTGTCCATAATGAGGTATCAACATCTTCGACAGCTACATCTACAATGCGTCGTACGTCATTGTTGAAGCTAAAAAATCATAACAAAAAAAAATATAATTTATTAGTACACATTTTTATAATAAAACTACCTTTTAAGAATATCAATGGCTTTGTTATATTCTTTGACAGCTAAAGCGGCGGCAACTTCTACAGCATGTTCCAGCCCAACTACTTCCGTTGGTAAAGGTTCCACAACTTTAGGTTTAGGAGCCACAACTACAGCTGGTGCAGGAGCTGAAGCTTTAGCTTCGGCAGCTTTAGGAGTAGAGGCTACTGGGACCTTTTTTTAAAAGTGAAATAAATAAAAATTTAACAATTGTAATTTACTTTTAAATTAAAGAACAACTAACACTTTTTTGTACAGTAACTTTTTCTGCAGTTTCTAAAAAACAAAAAATGAAAAAGATTAATGTGAATTTTTTATTATTTTCAAATGTAATGCTTACTATTAACGGCATCTTTATTTGAGCCGCCAAAAAACCCTGTTACTGTTGAGGTGGCGCTTTCAATGGTCTCGGCCACACTATTAAATTGTTTCTTAACACTATCAATTTGTTGACTAACACCTTGGAAAGGTTTTTCTTCTTGTAAAGCTACTTTAATTAGGGATTCGGCACCAGGAACTTTTTGTTCCAACATTTTTCGAAAATCTTTATCGTATCTGTTAAATTTTAAAGTTTTTATTTATTAAAAATGTGTTTATATAAAAGTTTTTAATTGAACCTACTTCGCATATGTGATCGCACCGCCAACTGCTGCCAAAGGTGTTAGAAATACAATCACTTTACCAAAGCCAGCCTCTCTAACGTTTGGTGGTAAGCCATTACTGTTGCTGTATTGTCTGCGTGATTGTTGCTGCAGAGTTCTCTGAAAAAAAGTATTTGAAAACATTATTTTTCATAAATTGTACTAAGTTCTAAAGTAACAAATTTTTTTTAACAATTTATGAAATTTTAAAATTTGTACTGAAATTATGAGTTATCAAATTGTGAGTTGTTTTGCAAAAAGTCTATTATTTCGAAATCCAACCTTGGGCCCACTTTTTGGGTTTTTTTCTGATGTCAACACTATAATCCATATTTTAAAAAAGGTAAAAGAAATTAAATGTTTGCTTTTTTAGATATAATTGAGTCAAGGACATAATTGATCTCCCATGTTCTCCAATACATACAAAATAATACACTAAGTATATAGGACATAGGCTAAAATATGAGCCTATAGTTTTATAAAAATCGAATAACGCTATCAAAAGTTATAGGCATATGAAATGCTTGTGCTTTCAAGACCTTGAAAAAAATAAACTTTGAACAGTCATAAAATCTAAACCAAAGCGAATTTAAAAATTTTGAAGTACTTTAAAAAGTGTATGAGCTAGGGCAATGTTTATTCAAAATTTCATCAAAATCGGGAGATGGTGACATTCAAAATTCATATTTCGTATCGAAATTTTAATTTCACCCTATATGTATACATATTTATTTAATTCATGGTGGAACACACGGTCTCAACGAATTTTTTCCACGTATGTTTATCAGTAGTAATTGCTTTTATCTCGTTTTATGATAATTCGAACTCCAGCATCTCGTCCTTAGTTTGGCACCTCCAGTTGTTTGCAGGTCTTCTTGACCTCTTGGAACTTTAGAGATTAAATTTTAAGGATATATCTAAGGCATCGATTGACAAATGCCTGTAAGTTGCTCATCTCTCGACCCAAAATATTTCATGTAATAGGAGAACGTCTTTAAGATTGGTCCTTAAAACTTTATGTTTTATGATCTGAAGAATTTATTAAGTTTTTTGAAATCCTGCTTTGCATAATCTATTTTTAATAACTTAAAATTATACTCCCTAGTTAACAGAAAGTTCCAAACTCATCAATTGCTCAATAAAAACGAATTTGTCGTTATTTAGTGAATTGATTTAACTTGACTTATTTTTCTTTTAAGGCTTAACTTGACTTAGTTAATTTTAAGGCCAGCTAGACAAAGGCTTGGATTTTTAAACTATGTTGAATAGCAGTGGAGACAACACACCCTAGGGGGACACCTATTTTATTTAACTTTAATGGTTTTGCTCTGAGGGCCTTTATGAAGAAAACACCGAACGTTTTTTTGTTGCAGTAAGAAAACTTTTTATTGGGAAAGGTAATAATACCTTCTATATTAATTTATGTCCTGGTTTTGTCTAAATATTAAATAGCCTGACCCGGGAAGACGTACACAGTATGTTGTGTACCTGATGTAAGCATTTGTGATAAGGCCCTTAAAGCTGTATGGTTGCATTCTTGTATATTCCTCTACAGAGAAACACAATAGATCAGCATAATTATCAAGTAATATTTTCTAATCGTGTCCTAAGTACTGCCGACTAAAGCTAACGAGGCTATTGTAAATTATCAGCTTCTTCGATTTTGTTGTGACCATAATAATTTAGCTACCCTCAACTCTTGCAGAGATATTCAATTTTATTTTTCAAAGCCTTGGAACTTTGCTCCGCGGCGAGTTTAATTTGACTCGGCCATAAAATTGTTACAACAATTAAGCACAACATATTAGGAGGCAATGGAGCATACACAGTTTCAATATCATTAACAACTTGTCAAACTATCAAAATAAACGATGGCATCAGCTGGTGTTTGCTAATCAACTTAATTGTATATTGGTAAGTGCCCACCAACAGCACCATGAAAAATGATCTTTAAAGAACTTATGATGCCCAAAATATACTTTTTACAACTTTCCCGAGACATATGCTATAACCAAAACCAATTTATCATGTCCATATTTAAATTTTGGACAAGATATTCCATTCTCATGGTGACATAACAGCCAAGCAATTTTTTTTCATTTTTTGTATTGCCATGTACGCAACGAATATGAGTGAGTCTAAGGTGTGTGGGCAAGACGAGTGAGGGGTATCGTTGATTTGCACAATACATTGTGACAAACACACATTTTGTGACTTACTCGAATACAATTGTTGGGAAAAAATTGAAGAAGCTTACCTGCAGAGCACTTTTGCAAGGCTCCCTCAAGGCCAAACGATACATGATGTTTGTGGTAAAGCGGATATTTTGGAAAATTTATAAATCACGTTAATACAAGACGTTTGGACCGGCTTTTAACGTTGTATTCGATCGCGGAATGAAGAAAAAAAGTTTCTTCCGAAATCAATTTTCGTCCGAGAGCAGCAGAATAACTACAGAGAGGTAGAATTAAATGACAAACGAAATGTCAAAATAAAATAAAAGTAAATTTCTATAAAATCGATAAGGCAGTGCCTTGTTTTTAATTAAAAAGAATTAAAAGTTTTCACTTATTTTTTGAAGAATAAAGTCATATGTTATGTTTGAATATAATTTTTTAAAAAAATTTTATTTCTTTTATATTTTTCACAAAGATTTTTTATTTTTTACTAGCCAGTTTTGGTTTTGTACTAAAACTTTGTTTACCTTTTCTTCTTGTTACTGCAAATAACAGAAACTGATAACAATATATTCACAAAATAATGCAGTGTTCTTAACATCAACATATGATTTTGACATTTTATTTTGCTTTTTTTCATAGCCTTTTAACAATTTTTGGTTATGGCATAACACGGAAAAGCATTAAACTTTTAAACAAATATAAAATTATTACTAAAACTCATTAAAAATGTTGCGGTCTTTAATAGGAAGCGGTATGTATTCTTAAAAAAACAATATTTGTGTAAGATTTCTAATATCAATCTTTAAAATTATAGCATTTTTGATTGCCAGCCAGGTAGCCTCATCTAATGTAATGCGTTCTTCCGTTGTTGCACCTTTACAGAAGGCTTTATTCTCTTCATTACAAACTCCAACCGTTAGCTTACTACCCAAAATCCACACACCAATGGCAGCAAACACTAACCTCTTACAGAAGACGTTGGATTTGCAACTGCAAACTACTCGAGATCTTACAAAATTCTCTTTGAATAAGGGTAAACGTAAGTCAGTGAAGGCGGTTATTAAACGTTTTAGGCGCCTTGATTGGGGTGGCTGGATTCGCACTCATACTGGGCGTCAAAAGAAACTGTTTAAAAAGTCACCAGCTTTAAAACGTCGTTTGCGTCAGCACATTTTTACCAATTCCTCGCAAAGTTGGCTGTTAGATCAGATGGTAGGTAAATTTTGGCGTCGTCCGAAAAACTGGATTGATGATCCCTATGCACCATACAATAAACGTGATGAATTCTTTGCCACAAAACGTAAAACTTTTAAGGTCTAATTGTAAAGTTGTTATTTTGTAATTAAAAAAATAAAGTTAAAAATCGACAAAAAAATATTTTAAAAAATCTAAAATTTTTTCTATAAAAAAAATTTACATGAAAATTGTAAATTTAAAATTCTATATTTTATATAAAATTTTATACCGAAATCAGAAAATATTTTATACCAAAAATTTTTATAGAAAAAACTTTATACCGAAATTTTTTATATAGAAACATTTTATACAGAAAATTTTTTTAAGAAAAAATTTTTCTATTCAAACAATTTTAAAATGAAAATTTTTCAAAGAAAAAAAAAATATTTAAACCGAAAACGTTTCTTTACGTTTTTCTATAGAAAAAATTTGTTACCGAAAACTTTTCTATACAAGAATTGTTTTTACCAATAACTTTTCTATACAAAAAATTTTTTACCGAAAAATTTTCTATACAAAATTTTCTTTTTTCTATAAAAAGAAATTTTACCGAAAATTTTTCTATAGAAAAAATTTTTTACCGAAAATTTTTCTATAGAAAAAATTTTTTACCGAAAATTTTTCTATAGAAAAAATTTTTTACCGAAAATTTTTCTATAGAAAAAATTTTTTACCGAAAATTTTTCTATAGAAAAAATTTTTTACCGAAAATTTTTCTATAGAAAAAATTTTTTACCGAAAATTTTTCTATAGAAAAAATTTTTTACCGAAAATTTTTCTATAGAAAAAATTTTTTACCGAAAATTTTTCTATAGAAAAAATTTTTTACCGAAAATTTTTCTATAGAAAAAATTTTTTACCGAAAATTTTTCTATTGAAAAAATTTTTTACCGAAAATTTTTCTATTGAAAAAATTTTTTACCGAAAATTTTTCTATTGAAAAAATTTTTCTATACAAAAAATTTTTCTATAGAAAAAATTTTTCTATAGAAACAACTTTTTACCGAAAAATTTTCTATAGAAAACATTTTTTTATCGAAAAAAATATTTACCGAAAATGGAAAAAACTATTTACCGAAGATTTTTCGAAAAATTGTTTACCGAAAATTTTTCTATAAACAAAATTTTTATCGAAGATTTTTCTGTCAAAAAATTTCATATAAAAAACATTTCTTTACAAAAGTTAGAATTTTTACCGTTAAAGAACTGTATTATCCCTATTTCAAAAGTTACTACCAAAAAAAACATCTCCGATTGGTAACTAAGTAGTATAGAAAACTTTTATTCTTTTGCCTTATGTTTTATGAATAAATTGATTACATTACTGTATAAGTCAGGTTGGCCGAGCGGTCTAAGGCGCCAGATTTAAGCTCTGGTTCCCGAGAGGGAGCGTGGGTTCGAACCCCACACCTGACAAATCATTTTTTATAAAATCTTTATTTTATTTCTAATATTAATGAAACCTTTTTTGTATCTCAAACATAAATAAATCATTTAATATTAAATGTTTAATACTTTAAAAAGTAAATGCTTCATCAAAAAATTTTATTCAAACAGAATTTTATTAGCAAATATATTTTTAAACTACAATGATTTAAATGCACATTTATATCACTTTTTACAAAATTATCAAACAAAATACAAACAATTTATTTATTTAACAATTATAGATATTTAAACAGAAATTATTCCTGATGGAAATTTAATTTGCCACAACTTTGTTGATCAATTTGCCCAAACATTGAATTTCGCTTTCAATAACATCTCCGGGATGTAAGTACTCTGGAGGATTACGATACATTCCAACACCTTTGGGCGTACCAGTCAAAATAATATCACCTGGTATCAAAGTAATTGACCTGAAAATGCGAAATTTTAATATGTTTTAACACAATAATTTAAAATTTTTTTCTTACTGTGACAAGCGGCTGATAATATCATCAATTTTGAAAATCATATTGCCAGTTGTACTATTTTGCTTTTCAACGCCATTAATTTTGCAAGTCATTTGCAAATCGTATGGATTTTTGATGAGACTTTTATGGACAATCGAGGGACCAAGTGGTAAAAATGTATCCATGGATTTACCAATTAAAAACTGGCCTCCATTACGTTCCTTTTGCCAATCTCTAGCTGATATATCTTGGGCCACACTGTAGCCAAAGATATAGTCCATGGCATTTTGGGGAGTAACTTCTTTACATTCTTTGCCTATAATAACGGCTAATTCAACTTCCCAATCGATTTTCTGTAAAGAATTTTTTATGCATAAATTTATATATCGACAAATTGTTCATAGAAAATTTTAATTTGTATCGAAAAATTCCAAAATAATAAGTGTCCAAAAATTTTTGAATCTAAAAATTTTCTTTCAAACATTTTTTATAAAAAATTATGTATTAGAGTATGTGATTTTATATATATCTGAGATAATTTTCTGCTATTTTCAAAAAATAATAAAAATGAGAATTTTGGCTTTAATCCTCTTGACTGATATCTTTTATTTGGTTTGAATTTTTTGTGAAAATGGGAACAATTATATCAAAAATATATCTGAAATCGATCGATCGATTTAATCACATACCAATATATATTAAAATTTGAAAGCGAAAGTTTTTTTATTAAACAATTTCGCTTGATTATTAGTCATAAATGTTATGGGGACTCTACACCATCCATTTTCATGGTAAATAAGTGGTTTACTGCATTCATCGAAATTACGAGAAAGATGATTGCCGCATTTGCTCACAATTAAGCTCACACGGAGCCGTGAGATAATTTCGCACTAATATTCTTTAACAGCATGTGACTGTATCTCTTCTTAAACTTAAAGAAATAGCTCGGAATTAGATTTGACTCTAATGACGAAACCATCTCCACAACAAATGCCCATTTTGAAGACCTCGACATATCTCACTTTGCTTTTATGCGGTTTCCGGATAATTAGTACGTGGAGTATTTATGCTGACAAACATATCTACCGCATAACAAGTAAGGTTAAGCCCGACCATATGATACCTTCACCACTGAGATCAAATGTCTATATAGAATCCTTTGTTAACAAAATTTAATGTTGTTATTGGCGAATTAAAATTCATTTGTATTTAGACAATATCTATCTAGAATAGATTCTACTTACATTGGATATTTTACAAGCAATTACATTGCCCAGTGGTCCCGTCAAAGTGTTATTAAACTTGCTAAAGAACATTGGCTGCTTTGGAGGCTCTTTATTTTGTTCTTCACAATGATCTTGGTAATTTAAACCAATACAAATGATCTTTTCGGGATTTGTTATAGGTGGTAATAGGGTAAAGTCATCATGAATATCTTCAGCCTTGGCTTCGTCCAGTTTCTTTTGCAACTCCGATAAGGGATAATTTTGCTGTATGAAAGTTCTCATGTCATTGGAAATGCAAGAACCGCCAGATAGCTCCACTATCTTAGTGCCGTCTTCGGAGACAACACCCAAACGCATGCGTTTATCATTTTTACGTAAGAACTGTACGAAACGCATTTTGGGTGTTCTAATGGAAAATTTCAAATGACATTAAATTAGAAACCTTAAGTTATTTATGAAATAAAAGCAATTTCATCCTAATCTAATGATTAGATAGATTCTTATCAGAATTCTAATGTACTTAACTTACTTAGGGGCCGAGTAAAAACGCACACTATTGCAGCTTTTTTGGGTAAACAACAGAAGATTCGTTTTTTGGTATGACCGTACAAAAGTTGTGGTTGCCAATTTTAATGCCATTTGTTGACTATAATTTTTGCACAAAATTTATTTAGATTTTGTTTACAAAAGTTTATGACTTAAAATTTTGTTTTACACGAAAATAATAACTTGAATTTTTTTAGCTTTTTCAATTATACAGCATAACCGTTTTTATTATTTTTGCTAATTTTTCGGAATGAAAAATTGTAAAAATTTTCCTAACGTTAATGTCAAAATATATAAATAATTGCTGACGTTCAAAGGGAAATGGGTTCCCAAAGAAGCAAATCAGTGTTGCTAAATTGTTAGGTTAACAAAATGTTTTTGTTATTCACTTATAAATTGTTCAATACATCGTTTATTTCTCAACATAACATTATATCACAATTCTATTAAACTAACAATAGTTTACATAACTAAAAACATAAGATCTTTATACTATATTAAAAACATTTAATAATAAACCTTAATAACACAATAAGTACGCCAAAATGAAACGGAGAAACCCCGAGACACCACAACTTAATTTTGGGTCGTAGAACACGGTGGCATGCTCCTTTTTAAAAGATTAGGTCAAAATCAAGAAATAACGCATTTTTAAATTTGTATTGATTCTATAAGATTCTCTTGGTTCATAAATTTTTTTTTAATTTCTTCAAAATTTTGAATTTCGCTTTGGTTCGGATTTTATAGCGGTCCAATGTTAGTTTTCTTGAAGAATTTTGTCAAAACATACCATTTTTATATGCCTATAACTATTGATACAGTTATCAGATTTTAATGAAATCAGGCTCATATTTCAGCGTTTTCCCTTTAATTTCATGTTCTTGCAGTAAAAAAGGTAATCATGTATTAAAGAGCAAGGGAGATCAATCATGTCGTTAACTTCTCCAATATATGATTATCCAATATATGGTTAAATTACAAGAACATGAAACTACAGAGCATACGCTAAAATATGAGCCTAGTTTTGTAATAACGGATAATCGTATCAAAAGTTATAGGCATATAAAATGGGTATGTTTTGGAAAAAAATCTTCATAGATTAAAAAGTGAAAAAAGTGTTTTTAATTGGTCCTAATTACAGTAATTTTTTGATTTCTTGATCCGCTTAGTCGTTTTAGAGATATTAAAAAATTTCACCGAAATAATGATTCTTTCAAAATCATAAATGCAGCTTGTTTTGCTTAGAACATATCCATTTGTACATTAACAGTTAAAAAAATGGAACATTTGTTGTCATGTATATTTTTTATGATTTTTTGAAAAACAACAAATTTTTCAAAAAATTAAATTTCGGTTAAAAAAAAGAGATATTCTTCTTTAACTGCTTAGTTTATTAAAAATATTATAATTTGTATGAAATACGATAAGAACTTGCAAGTGACTATGACAGTATTGGCTTATATCCGTTTTTGGCCTTTAAGTGGAATGGACTATAGCCGAAAATTATTGTATTCCATTTATATCACCCGAATCGCAATTATCCACACAAAAGGTTCTGGTAGAATTAGGGTTAACTAATCACTATTTGTGAAGTTCTTTTATCTGTAATGACTGTTTTATCATAACGATTATACTGTTTTTCAATAAGTTTGTTCCTTATTTTTTCAACCCTGTCAACAACTGTCAGTTCACAGCTGCTGAGGAAGGGAAGGTGAAGTATTTTTTTTTGCAATTTTTTCTTCAATTTAAAAAAATTAAAATTTAAATTATAATTTCATTACAGTAATTAAAAATTCAAAAACCAATAAATTCAAAAGCAACAATATGGCGATGCTAGCTAGAACGTTTGGACGCACATTGATGCAAGTAAGTAAAAGCAGAAATAAATTCATTCTTATGCGGCTCGACCAAATGCTTACATAAACATTTTTCTTGCCTCAATGGAATATATGAGATTCTTTAGTTAAATGCTTTTGAGGTTATAATCCTTAAGGCTTTTAATTGCCACTGATTTTGTTAAATAGGAAAAACTAGTAAAATTTTGGATTTTTTTTAGGGTCTTTCTACATCCTCCGCCCGTTCTATTCATACCACAGCAGCTGTCAATAGCGTGAGTATTGTTAAAGTTAAGGTTGCAAAGCTTAAAATCAAGTTCTTTCTTTTTATTCTAGGATCCTGGTGTACATGGCGGCAATCGCACAACCTGCACCCTAATCCCTGGTGATGGTGTTGGTCCCGAATTGGTATATGCTTTGCAAGAGGTTTTCAAGGTAAGTTTCGGAGTTTGCTTTAAATTTTAAGAAGAAATATCGTTTTTTTTATAATAATTTGTATATTCTTTTTTTAATTTAGGGTGCCGATGTACCTGTAGATTTTGAATCTTACTTCCTTTCTGAAGTCAATCCTGTTTTGAGTGCTAAATTGGAAGATGTTGTCGCTTCTATCCAGAAGAACAAAGTTTGCATTAAGGTAAGTTCATGTGGATCGATATAAAACTTTAAGGGATGGGCTAGGTTTATGATAGAAATATTTTCTGATATAATTTTTTTAATATAAAACAAATTTACTTTATAAAAAATTTTCTTTGCACAGAATTTTTTCATATCCATATTCTCTTTAAAGAAAATTGTTTAATATAAAAAATATCTTAATTGGAAATGTTTTGACTCAAAAATTTTCTTTACAGAAATTCTTTTAAATTTAAAATCTTTTGAATTAAAAATTATCTTTAGAGAAATTTTTCTAAATAAAAATTTTTCAGAACAAATTTTTTGAAAATATGGAATTAAAAACTTTTATATAAAATTTTTGATATTTTTTTTTAAATTATCTTTTTTAAGAAAATTTTGAAATATGTATAAGGCTTGTTCCGAAAATTTTTTAAGTTATGTGTATTTAATTAAATTGAACTTAAACAGCGGAATATAAAAATTAAAAAAAAAAAAATGCAGAAATTTATTGATTGTACAATTTCTTCTGACATTAAAATGTTGACATATTATTAAGAATTTATAAATTTATCGATTTTTTTTACAAATTTATCAAGATTATAAAATTAAAAATTTTTTTTGAACAAGTTTTCTATAAAAAATTTTTTAAAATTTGTTCAATTTTATAGAAAATTTTCTAAAGACAATTTTTAATCAAAATCTTTACTATTACTAAAATGCACATTTTTTTGGAACACTCTTTAAATTTTGTTTAATAAAAATTATTTAAAAACTCATCTCTTCCTCAGGGTATCTTAGCCACTCCCGACTACAGTGTAGCTGGTGAATTGCAAACTCTCAACATGAAACTACGTAACGAATTGGATTTGTATGCTAACGTAGTGCACGTACGCAGTTTGCCCGGTGTTAAGACTCGCCATAAAGACATTGATACCGTTATTATTCGTGAACAAACCGAAGGTGAATATTCTGCCTTGGAACATGAATCGGTTCGCGGTATTGTTGAGTGTCTTAAGATTATCACTGCCAAAAAATCCATGCGTATTGCAAAGTTTGCATTTGATTATGCCACCAAAAATGGTCGCAAGAAGGTTACCGCTGTGCACAAAGCCAATATCATGAAATTGGGTGATGGTTTGTTCTTGAGATCCTGCGAACAAATGTCGAAATTGTATCCACGCATTCAGTTCGAGAAAATGATTGTCGATAATACTACTATGCAAATGGTGTCGCATCCTCATCAGGTGAATTTTACGCGTTTTGTGAAATTTAATGATTTTTTTATAATATTTTTTCTTTTATTTCGAAAACTAGTTCGATGTTATGGTTACTCCCAATTTGTATGGTAACATTGTTGATAACTTGGCTACCGGTTTGGTTGGTGGTGCTGGTGTTGTAGCTGGTGCTTCCTACTCCTCTGAAGCTGTGGTTTTTGAACCTGTAAGTTCTTTTTTCATGGCATTCAATAAAAAATCTAGAGTACATTTCTTTTTGATTTGTCTTTTCTAGGGTGCACGTCACACTTTCGCCGAGGCTGTTGGTAAAAACATTGCCAATCCCACCGCCATGTTCTTGTGCGGAACCAAAATGTTGCGTCACATTAATTTACCCTCTTACAGTGAACGTATTCAAAATTCTCTATTCCGCGTACTTAAGGATGGCAAAGTTAAAACCAAAGATGTAGGTGGTCAATCTACAACTCAAGATTTTACTCGTGCCGTAATTGCCAATATTCAATAAGCAACTTCTCCTGAAAAAGACAATAATGTTTATAATGTTGCTTTGGTTTAATTTCCTTCCTTCAAGCAGACACTCTCATTCATCCATTATCTCAAATGCAACACCAAATATTAAGTTATAAAGCCGCTGTTAAGAAATAAAAAATACTTTCTTACCATCATTTTATCACAAAAAAAATTGCAAAAGAAAATAAACTTAGTTTATTGTTTTATTCGATAATTATACAAATTTGATGATTTATTAATTAAATTAAATGCAAATCCTTTGAGTATTAATTTGGCGAATATATTTTATTTTTATTCATTTAGTCTCTCATTAATTTTAGTCAATTGTATTCTTTAATCCCATGCCCTCCTTTCCTGCAGTTATTACCATCAAAAGAAATGTATTGTTTATTTTTAGTTGTTTTTTTTTTTCTAAATGGAAACCTGAACCATTTATACTTAAAGCTTATTATGGCAATTTTGCGACAATTTGATTAAAGTGCTTTTATTTATTTATATTCAAAATATTATTTTAGTTATTTCAAAATGCACTACCGATTTTAAAGTCATGGTGTTAAACCTTAAAAGTTTCAATTTGCATGGAAACTTTATAATATCGTAATTAAAACAAGCATAATATAATTGTTTCAAAAACATAAAATAAAGAGTCTATTATAAACAAGAACAAAAAAGATTAATGTATTTTAATTTCGAATATTAAGCGAAAATTTGAAGTTTATGCTTAATTTTAACGATTTTTCATTAAAATTTTAAATTTCACTTAAAATTCAAAATATTTCAAATTTTTTCTATAGAAAATATTTCCAAATGAAATTTTTTCTATAGAAAATATTTTCAAATTAAATTTTTTTTATAGAAAATATTTCAAAATAAAATTTTTTCAAATAAATTTTCTATTGAAAGTTTCTCCAAATGAATTTTTTTCTATAGAAAATATTTCCAAATTAAATTTTTTCTAAAGAACATTTTTCCAAAAAAATTTTTTTCTTTAAAAAATGTTTCTAAATAAAATTTTTTAATAAAAATATTTTCAAATGAAATTTTTTTAAATTAAATTTTTTTTACAGAAAATATTTCCAAATAAAATATTTTTTATAGAAAATTTTTCAAAAAGAAATTTTTTCTATAGAAAATTTTCCAAAAGAAATTTTTTGTAAAGAAAATATTTTTATAGAAAATTTTTTCAAATGATTTTTTTTTTATAGAAAATTTTTCCAAATGAAATTTTTTCTGTAGATAATTTTTCAAATAAAATTTTTCCAAAAGAGATTTTTTCTATACAAAAATTTTCCAAATGAATTTTTTTCTAAAATTTTTTTTTTCAAATGAAATTTTTTCTATAGAAAAATTTTTAATGATTCTTTTTTTTTTAAATTCATACTTTTAGTAAAAATTTAAATTTATTACTTAAATTAATAGCTTCTACAAAAAAAAAAATTAAACAATTTACAAGACAATGAATAATTATTACAAAAGTTGTTACATTTTAAAGAAACAACTTTTGTAAGCTTTATAGATTTAACATAAAAATAACCAAAGCTTTTGCAATTAATCATAAAATAGCAAAAGCTGTTAATTTTATATGAAAATTTATAAAACTTATAGAATTTTTCATTTCTAAATCTGATTAACGATATTTACGTGATTTGGGAGTAGCCAAAATCAGAATGCGCGGTGTAGGTTTAGCTTTTAAGGCCGCTGGCGATATTTTGAAAGGATTTGCTTTAATATGAATATTATCGTATTTTTTTGGTACACTCAATTTCTTTGTGCGAGCTGAACACTTTGCCCTCAAAGCACTCTGAGGGATTTTGAAGGGATCTTTTTTTACTACAAACTCAGCATTGATGGGAGCTTTGTGGGGTTCAGCTAATCCTATTATTCTTGGAGTGGCTAAAATTGTAAAGTATTTGTTAAAATATAAGAAACTTTTTTTTATAGTAATAGTTTTTACCCTTATATTTTAAAGCGTTTTCCGGAACTTTAAAAGCATCTTCGTTTCCCATATCGGTATATATTTTAGGTTTGGACATGAGCTCTAAACGAGCGGTGGGTTTATATTTTTTAGCTTTTTCCGTTAATACCCATTTTGTGGGTTCAGATTCTATATATTTTTTGGGTTGACATAATTTTTTAAGGCGTTCTGGGTTACTTTGTAATTGCTTCTTTTTCGACCGCTTTTTATTTAGAACAAAACCTTTTGTTGAATGATCAGTTTTAGGTTTGGCCAACTTTCTAATTCTGGCCATAATATGCTTTTTGGTTTTCCTATCCCATTTTTTAGGTGTGTTCCTAAAGTTAAGTAAAGTTTGGCCTTTAAAAGTAATTTTTCAAGAAAGAAATCGTTTAAAACTTACGGTTCCTCTTCAGGTGTTATATTCATAAGACGACTATACATTGATAATACAGATTTGAGATACAAACGATTTACTTCACTTTTTCTTACATCCTCAAATTGTTTGAAAATCTCCCGTTTTCTAAGTTCGACAAGGTTTCTGAAATTTTGCATTAATACTTCGGCTATACTATTTTAAAGACATTCAATTTGTATACCTTGGCTTGGGTAATGCCAATTGCTGAGTCCTCGTGTTCGCAGCACGATCTGTTATATCAACAATTTCAATTCTCTTTTTATTAACAATCGGAATAGCACATTCCTCGCGATATATGGACCTCAAATGTTTTGGTTCAGATAACAGACATAAACGAGATCTTTTAGTTACCGTTGTATTATAACGCTGCCATAGCTTTCGGTAATTATCTTCAATATCTTTTCGCAAGAATGAGCAGGCCGATGGCGGATATCGTAGATTCGGATAATATTTGACATTATATTCACGCATCACTTTAATTTTATTTGCACATACAATTTTTTAAACATTCCAAAAATTTATCGAAAAATACAAATTTTTATATCAAAAATTTAAATTTTTAGGGAATTTTTATTTTAAGAACTTATTTTTTTCGTTCTTTTAAAATTGAGGATGAATAAATTAAATGATTGACAACACTTGTAATTTCTTCGAAGATGTTAAAATTTCGATAAATTATATAGAACTATTTTTGTTAAAAAAATTTTCTATAGAAAAATTTTCGTTAAAAATTTTTTCTTTAGAAAAACTTTCGTTAAAAAAATTTTTCTATAGAAAAATTTTCGTTAAAAAATTTTTTCTATAGAAAAATTTTCGTTAAACATTTTTTTCTATAGAAAAATTTTCATTAAAATTTTTTTTCTATAGAAAATTTTCGTTAAAAAATTGTTTCTATAAAAAATTTTCGTTAAAAAACATTGTCTGTAGAAAAATTTTTGTTATAAATTTTTTTCTTAAAAAAATGTTCGCAATAAAAATTTTTTTTCTTACAATTTTCAATTATAAAATTATTTCTGTACAAAATTTTCGGTTATAAATTTTTTTCAAAAGGTTTATCAAAATTTGGGACATCAAACATTTAATTAAAAAGTTTTACTGTAGTGTATTGCACTAAGAATCCCAATTTATTACAATTATTTATTATTGTAATAAATAGATTTTTGATAAATCCAAAAAATGTTGGTGTTTGGAAAATTTTAAGTTATAAAATTGTTCATTATACAATTTTTGGTTTTTCTTATATATAGAATTAAATTTGTTCCATAGTGTAATAATTAAAGTGATAGCAAGAGCCCAGCTGATGAATTCGCCTTGAAATAAACAAACAAAAATTTCCTATGCAATTTTGGTCAAAAATTACTTTGGTTTCTGACCACCATTTGCTGCGATCATGAATACTTTGGAACAGTCTCTCGGTAACGATAGCTCCACACTTCAAAATGAACCGGACACAACGAACGAAAGGCCATCATGTAAGTTTGGAAGACAGTGTTTTAGGTATGTTAATTGAAGTACATTCAAAAAGATACATTCCTGAAATTAATCTTATTAAGGCAAAATCCAAGGCATAAAATAGAAATGGCACATCCTGGAGATGTGGATTATATAGTGCCCGATATGCCGGAACCGAATGCAGATGCATCCAAATGTAAATATGGCAGAAAATGCTATAGACTTAATCCAGAGCATTTTAAAAACTTTCAACACCCTCGCAATAGTAAGTCATTAATAGAATATTAATCATATTGTGAAATACTAATATACTTACAATTTTAGTCAACATACAACAAAACTACAGCAAATATTGTCTGAAGCGTACTGGAGGAAGAAGAGGAAGCGATAGTAGTTTTGATTACAATGCCAGTGATGATGATCCATTTGCTGGAGATTCAGATGGTTCAGATTATAATCCCAGTGAGGATGATGAATAATTTCATTAGTTTATTTTTTTGCTTTAATTCATATTAATATTTAAATACAGTAGAGATAGGTATACATATGCGTTCTTAATTTTTTTTTAATAAAAGCCCTCATCAATATCATCTCCCGGTTTATTATCGAATACTGCACCCCATTTAGCCGCTTCGCCACCACGAACTTTAACGTTATAGCAAACGTGTTCGCTTTTTAATACACTTTGACGCATGGTGTATATTTTACGTGATAACTCGCGACATCTTTGAACATTAAGTTTTATGTAGCTGAAATGCAACAAAATGCGATTAAAATTAGGCTTATGTCTATAAGGCTTATCCCTGTAATGAAATACTTTTAAAAGATTTTTTAAACTTACCCCGTATAAAATTGTTGTAACACTTTACAGGTCGTGAGACAAGTGTCTGTCTCTCCACTACCCAATGAATTAATACAGCGTCGCATCAGCTCTCCAGTAAGATCAGATACACCCAATATATATTCCGTCGGATCAACAAAAAAAGAAAACTCCCTTTCAATCTTCTGTTCATGGCTTTCTTCCTCTTCATTGGTCTTTTCCATTTCAATAAACTTCATTTGTTTTTGCAAATCCATCCAATCTGATATTGTTTTTATAGTTTTATTATCTTCTTCTTGATCAGCGTCGGCATATTTCATATATTCCATAAAAGTATAGGCTTCAATGAATTCCTGTAGACCAGGTGAATACGCTCCTCTATAATGATATGGATCTTGCAATTCTTTAGCCACAGCCTTGAAGTTTATTTCGATTAACTTATTAAGGCGTTGCTGGGCCTCTTCCAATACTCTTTCCTTGTTTTCTTTACGCTTATCAATTGAATGTAAGAAAAATATAATCCGTTTTGACTCAATGGTAATGTCCCGGTTGAGTTTTACTATGCGCTCGTATCGATCATGTTTGGCATCCAGTTCCGAGGCATAATTTTGGAATGCCTTTAATACAGGATTGTTTTCATCAATGCTTGGTTTTTCCTTAGGTTTTTGTGGTTTTCTATTATTTTGACGAAATCCCGAATAGTTTGGCATTTTAATAGAAAGTTTTATTTGTTTATTCTATGGTTTTCTTTAGTTTTAAACAATAGAAATTTGTTTTTAATTTGTTTACTTGAATTTTCGCAAAAGAAAATCTACAAAGGCAAATAAACACCGGTTGTTTGTTTGTAACAGACATGAGCTAGTGACAACTTCAGAGTGTAAGTGACATTTTTGATTCAGAGGGCAACATCAAAAAAAAATTTGATATGGTAACCTTACATCTCTATTATGAAAACAAAAAACTATTGATATCATAAAAATGCAAAGTAGCTGTTCCATACAATATACACCAGTTGTTTGCTTGTAATAAAGATGAGCTTGTTACAACTCCAGAGACTGATTAAGTTGATTGTGATAATTTAGAATGTGCGCCAAGTTAGTTATTAGCCGGAGGTTGATTGACTTTTCACAGGGCAACACCAAAAGAAAATTCGATATGGTAACCCTACATCTCTACTATCAAAACAAAAAACAGCTGACATCATAAAAATGCCAAGTGGCTGCTCCATAGAATATTTTTTTTATTTCAATTGAGTTTTTAACTTTTAACTTAAAAAATTGTTTTTCTTAAGACATGTTGGAACATAATATGAACAGCTCATCGGAGGGAAAGGGCGATAAACTATGTTTTGACAAAAATGAATTCCTTAAGGTAAATGTAAATAATTTTGTATAAAAACCCAAAAGTAAAAACAGATCACAATTTTTATGCACAGGCAAATTTTTCGGTTGATGAATTTTTACACAAGAATCGTAATGTTTCCAGTCTGGAGCTATTAAGAGATAATTTGGGTTTGTATTTAAAAAGCCTGAGGGCCTCCATGATTGATCTTATCAACGAGGACTATGCCGACTTTGTTAGTCTTTCGGCAAATCTTGTGGGCTTAGATCAGTCTATTGATGCCATAGAGAACCCATTGGAAAAATTTCGCGATGAAATTGCTGGCATTCAGTCTATAATTGATGAAAATATAAATGATATTAACACTAAACTGGAAACCAAACGACAACTACGAGAACTTAAGAGGAATTTGCAAAGTTTAAAGAAAGTCTATGAGACAACACAAAAGTTAGAAGATTTGCTGGCCAATCAATTGAGTGGCAATCATATTAAGTCTATTGACCTGGAACGCGCCGCATTGGAATTGGTACAATTGAAATTCAATGAAAAATTTTGTAGCGAATATTTAAGTGAAGACCAATTAAATAGTATACGCAAACTAGAGAGTTCCGTTCATCAGAAATTGCGTTTATATTTCAACGAGGCTTTAAAGGTATCCAGTTCCACATCCACGGAACCCTTGGAACGTTGTTTACGCATTTACATTACACTCGATGCATGTTCCGTGGCTGAGTTGGCCTTCAAGGAAGATGTAGTAGCTCCTTATATGACGGATATTATTTGCGAGCACAGTTTGCAACAAACTCCTCAGGGTTTAGCCGGAATATATAGTAAAGTTTTAAATTTCATGTCCCTACATATGACAGACTTATTGCGTTTGACGCAGTACACGGACAAATTGAGAGGATTTAATTTTTTGATAAATAGCTTTTGGTCCGATGTTGAAATGCGTTTGGAAACAAACATGTCATCGATATTTGCTCCTGGCAATTCAGAAGTTTTTTATGCTAAATATAAATGCACACGTGAATTTCTTAGCAAAATCGAGGAAATTTTGGTATCCGAGGAATCTATTAATAGTTTCAGAAATCATAAGCAAACAAAAAGTTTCCAGGCCAGATGGAATTTGCCAGTCTATTTTCAGATTTGCTTTCAGGTAAGTCTTTTGTTATAGAGTTGGTTTATTTTAAGTTTAATTATAAATTTCTTTAAATTATGTAAAGGAAATTGCTGGACAATTCGAATCAGCTTTGGAGCCCATATTAGCGGAGGACAGTTTGAATAATTCCTCTGAATACTTTGAACTAAAACCATTTACACGTGCTCAGCAAGCCGTTATACGTTGCTGGTCTGATGGTGTATATTTGCCGGAAGTTTTTCCAAAATTCTATAAATTACATATACAAATTTTATTACGTTTATCGCATTGGATTAATGATGCTTTAAATTTAATAAATTCGAAAAATGGCCTAAATTCTATGCAAAACAAAAAGACCAGTTTATTAGTAGCTCTACATTCCGATATTAACCAATTACTAAAAATCTTGCCTCAGCAACAAGATTTGGTATTAAAAAGCTTGAGTGGCTCTTCAGTTCAACAGAGAGTAAAACAAATGGAGATGGTTAAGGATTCGGTGGCTAAATCATTTGATGATCTTAATGAAACACTAAGCAAACATCTAACTGAAATACAACAGTCTTTAATAGACAATTTGATTTTGGGTTGTGGACCAGAAAATGTCAAACAGGTTAATGACTTGCCACGTTTATATCGAAAAACTAATCGTGATGTACCCACACGTTGTTCGGCATATGTGGAACAAATGCTAAAACCTTTAAAAACTTTTAGCGATGAATATGAAACAAAATTGCCTAAAGAAGTTATTATGAAGGTGTTGGAAAAGGTTTTAAATAAAATAACTTCAGAGTAAATATTTACATTTGTTTTAAAAACTCTTAACATGTTTTAATAATTTATTTTCTTTTCTATTTTTAAAGTTATCTGATGGCCGTTAATGAAGTGTTAACTTCAGTCCAAAAAACCGAGGAGTCCTTAAGGCGTTTAAGAAATCTTAAAGGAGGGTCTTCTGCTAATTTGGCCAATACCGCGGTTTCCTCAAGTGCCATGTCCGACGATGATAAAATACGCTTTCAACTAAGAGTTGATGTCTCGGCCTGGACTAATGAATTGTCGAAACTGGATTTTATGCCAAGCGATATAGACAAACTACTTGAATTGAATTCTATTGTAGAGGAAAGTATTAAGGGTAAACAATAAATTAGTTTTTATATATTAGAATTAGTTTGTAGATTTGCAATATGTATTTTTATTCTTAATTATAAATATAACGACTTCATCTTATTATAAAATTGAGAGATCTTGAAAAATGTGATGTGTGTTTTTAATATATAAAATATTTGTTTTAGTCTATAAATTGAAAAAAAACTTTTTGTTAAAGTTTACATAACTTACAAAAATTATAGCTGATCAAAGTAAATTATTTTTCATAAAATATCAAACTAAATACTTAAACTAATATAACTTTACTAGCTGACCCAGTTCGCGTTGCTGGCCCTAAGCAAACATTAGATATAAATAGATGTCATTGGTGGTGAAATATGAAAGTTGGTTTATGTCACGCCTCTCCGCCCGCAGACCGAAAATCAAAAATCAGACCTCACAGTGTCACCAGCCTGCATATTCTGAAGCTTCCCTGAAAATGTCATCAAAATCGGCCCAGCCCCTTTGGAGTTCATACGTTACATACTTAAACACATAAATTTTTATATATATAGATAGATAACTTTATAACGATTTACCCGATTAAAGTCATGTTCGTTGTGTCTCATAAACAATAATTAAGCGAACAGCTGTATAAAATATTAAATATGGCTCGTTTTTTTAATCAATTTAGTTTTTAAACCAATGACATAGAAAAATTTATATTGGAACCGATGACCATAGAGTAACATAACTAGTGGACCGACGATTGTGATAACATAAAATTATATTGAAAATATTAAAAAAAAAAAATAAACACTTTGTGTCGTCAATTAAAAAGAGTATTCAGAATTTCGCGAAATTTTGAGTGCAAAAATTTATATTGCAACCAATGACCATAGAGTAATATGACTAGTGGACTGACGGTTGTATCAACATGAAATTATATTGAAAATATAAAAAAAAAACACTTTATGTCGTCAATTCAAAAGAGTGCGTCGTATTCAGAATTTCGCGGAATTTTTCATATGAAAATTTGAGTGCAAAAAGCTTTTCTGTTTTTTAAAAAAGCTACAATTTCGTGCACATGTGACGGCCTTCTATATATTTTTATTCTATGGTTCGTTATTACAAACCAGAAATAGGCACACATGCGGTTAATGAGAGCCATTTTCCGAACACATGTTTTTTAAAGAGCCACCACAATCTGATTGATAGCCTAAAAGAGAAATTACCGATTAAAAAGATTCATGGATGACGCCTACTTATGCCTACGAAAGAAAAATGGTTGTGGGAGAGGGTTAGTGTTCCTGGACATACGATTTAACATAAATGAGCGACATACGATTTAACATAAGGACAGTGCGGCTAACGAACAAATTTTTGCTGTAGTGTGAAGACATACGAGTACTTTGTACAACAGTTCGAGTTTCGGGAACGAGGTTGCTGATTTCATCAGAATACATGCCATTGCGTTGGCTAGTACATGTTGTGCGAATGGTTGAAAATATTCCAGCAAGAAAAGTGTTTTAGAAAATGACACAGAGGGAACTCATAGAAGAGGACGTCCAAAACTTCCATGGAAAGATCTTACAGAAAAAGATACAGTTGCCATAACCATCCGTCTGGTGCTTAATTTTTTGGTAAAATTTACAAACTTCATTTTGTGTCTAATACAAGTCAATCTCCTCAAACACACGTCACTCCATATCTTTCTTTTTCCTGCGGAATAGTCGTTTTTCTACTATGGAACCAAAAAAAATGTATCATGACGTTTCTAATAAGTACTTTGACGTTTCTAAAACGTACTTTGGCAGTTCGCCCTCAGCCTAGTTATAGTCTATGGCTATATATTTCCCTGGGGGAACTCGTAGGAAAGGAGGTCCAAAACTTCCATGCAAAGACCAAGTAGTGGAAAATCTTTCAAAGACTATAACAAGACAGTGAACATATGGTCTACTAAGGCACAAAAAAAATGAACCATGACGTTTCTAATTCTTTCTAAAATAAAACGTACTTTGACAGTTCGCCCTCAGTCTTGTTATAGTCTAAGGCCAGGACGATATAAAAGGCCGTCTAAAACTTCGAGGGAAAGACCAAGTAGAGAAACTAACTAAACTAAACTAACTAAACTAAGGAACCAAAAAAAAATTTACCATGACTTTTCTTTCTAATAAGTACTTTGACGTTTCTAAAATATACTTTGACATTTTGTCCTCAGTCTAGTTATAGTCTATGACTAGGATATAAAACGTACTTTGGCAGTTCGCCCTCAGCCTAGTTATAGTCTATGGCTATATATTTTCCTTGGGGAACTCGTAAAAAAGGACGTCTAAAACTTCGATGAAAAGGCCAAGTAGAGGAGAATATGTAAAAGCTGGAACCATAGACTATAACTAGACTGAGAACATATGGTCTATGGGACCAAGAAATGAACCATGACGTTTCTAATATGTACTTTAACAGTTCGCTCTCAGTCTAGTTATAGTCTGTGTCTAGGACCTCGATATATATTTTTCAAATAGTTTCACTAGTGTTTACTTAAATTTAAACATATACAAAGTTTAATAAATTACAACAAAAAATAAAATTAAAATTTTTAACAGTTTCTTAATGTCACAATAATTTAACGTTTCCTTGGTTCCGCCAATTTAACGATACGCGGTCTGGCTGTACAAGTAAGCGCTGCCTTCGATATAGCATATGGATCTTCGCGTATATGTTTATTTTCATATTCCTTTGGTTCGGCCAATTCTTTGGTGCGTTTAGAGGCTTTCGCTTTAAGCGCATTAGGTGTTATAGCAAAGGGATCTTCTTTCAAATCGGCTGAAGCCGCTTGACCTCTACGTCTCGGTTCGGCTAATTCAAGGGTACGCTTACTACCATGAACACCTGGATAAATGAAAAATTAATTTTTATTTTGTTTTTTTTAATAAAATAATGAAAAGAAATTTTTAACCTGTATGCTTTCCGAAATCTGGAAGATTTAATGTCATATCTCTCACAATCGCTTTGGCTAGTTTATTCAAACGTTCGGAGGCTTTGTAGTTCTTCATTTGCAAAGTTAAGCACCAAATTGGTTTTTCCCTTAAGAGATCTCTTTTAGGCAGGGCCAGATATTTATAACGTTTCAGTTCACTTAAGGCCTTCCTTTCACGGGGCTGAAATTTTGAATAAAAACAATTATACATAAAATAGTCTACTTAAAATTTACATTACTCTAGGAATAGAAATTTTTAATATAATTTCAGATAACGTCATTATTTTCTAGAGTTTTTATATACATAAATACTTACTAAGATATATGGCAATGGGGTCACTTTTGGTTTAGCCAATTTTTGAAGAATACTCCTATGCTTATTCCATTCAGCTTTGTCCCATTTTGGTATAGGTTTTCTGAAAATAATTTATGTAATGAAATCTGTCATGTGTTAGATGGACCATTAAACCTACATTTCCAAGGGTGGTTGTACATTGGCCAGGCGACTGTATAATGAAAATAAACTTTTGCGTATCAAACGATTTAACATAAAAATACGATCCGGTGGAAAAAGGTTAAGAATTTCTTTCTTAAGAGCAAGCAATCGTCTAAAATAAAAAAAATATATATAAATGGATTGGAACAAATGCAGTTTATTCAAGCCGGTCTAAAAAAATAGGAGGTAGAACTAATGATTTAGAACATAAAATGGTTAATGAAAAAGTTTCCGAGTTATGGACCTCCAAAATTTTATATACAAAAGTCATAAAAACTTTTGAAGCCTATATCTCGGGAACTGGGTTCCGCCGACAAAAAAATTTTTCCTCCGCCCTAGGATTTTAGACTCAATATCTGCTGCTGGAATCAACTGCATTTAAGCTTAATGACATAAAACTCTGAAATGATTTTCTATTGAATCGAAATCAAAATTTTTCCCCCCTCAAATTCTTGCAACAAATCTTATTAATCTCACCTCACTCTCGGATATGCTAATTGTTCGGTTCTGGTCATCCATCTTTGATCCAATTTAACAGTTTCTAGACGTTTATTTAAAAAACATGGACATTTACTTATAAAACGATTAACGCGATGTTTCGGTTTAGCCAATTCCATTAGACGTTTATTCCTAACAAATGCCCGACGATGTTTGCTATATAACCGCATCAATTCATGGCACAGATCCTCTGAATGAGAGTCTATATGCCTTGGAAGGGGTTGGGGATCAATGCAACATTCCGCTTTAGTTTCTTTTATCCACATTTTTTTCTGTATTTTCAAAAGAATTTATTTTTTTTACAAAAAATTTTTACAAGAATTTTTTTGATTGAAAATTTTTAAATAACTAAAATCTAAGAAAAAATTTGATTATTCTATATTTTTGTATCAAAAATTGCCGAGGAATACACTGTGCTAATTGAAAAAACCGACAAAAGGGAGACGTAGTGGGTAAAGATAACTCGAAAACGGTTTATTTTCGTAACAGAATGTGATGAAAACGTCTATAATTTGATCTAAAAAAGAGTTCTACTAATTTAACCCTTGGGTGCCTGTCTTGGACACCAATTTTTCTCCAAATCTTTATTGGCCCAAGTCTAGTAGTTGATCCAAAAAAGAGTAATGCTAATTTTGGTTGAGATCCCTTGATTCTTTGAGGTACCTGCCTTGGACCCCCATTTTTCACTTTTTATTGTTCTCAATGTATAAGACTGGATTCTTAACAAAATTTAAAAAAATTTTTCACACGTCTATTAGTTTACCCAACAATCCCTTCAACTAATTTTGGTTGAAATCCGTCAACTCCTTGGGGTACCAGCTTTGGACCTCCATTGCACTAATTTTCGCATCTAAAATTTTTCTATAGAATTTTTTTTTAATAATTTTTCTATAGAAAATTTTTTTATCAAAAATTTTTCTATAGAAAATTTTTTAGTTAAAAATTTTTCTATAGAAATTTTTTTATCAAAAATTTTCCTATAGAAATTTTTTTCAAAAATTTTTCCATAGAAAACTTTCTTATATAGAGAATTATTTTATCAAAAATTTTTCTATAGAAAATTTTTTTTATCAAAAATTTTTCTATCAAAAATTTTTCTATAGAAATTTTTTTATCAAAAATTTTTCTATAGAATTTTTTTTTTTAACTTTTCTATAAAAAATTTTTTGTTAAAAATTTTTCTATAGAAAATTTTTTTATCAAAAAATTGTCTAAAGAAAATTTTTTAATCAAAAACTTTTCTATAAAAAAAATTTTTATCAAAAATTTTCTATAGAAAATTTTTTTTATCAAAAATTTTTCTATAGAAATTTTTTTTATCTAAAAAATTTTCTATAGAAAATTTTTGATTAAAAAATTTTCTATAGAAAATTTTTATATAGAAAATTTTTTAATCAAAAGTTTTTCTATAAAAAAAATTTTTATCAAAAATTTTTCTATAAAAAATTTGTATAGAAAATTTTTTTAATTTTTTATCAAAAAATTTTCTGTGGACAATTTTTTTTATAAAAAATTTTCCTATAGAAAATTTTTTATTAAAAATTTTTCTATAAAAAAAATTTTTTCTTTAGAAAAATTTTGAATATAAAATTTTTTCTTTAGAAAAATTTTCGAAATAAAATTTTTTCTTTAGAAAAATTTTCGATATAAAATTTTTTCTTAAGAAAAATTTTCGATATAAAATTTTTTCTTTAGAAAAATTTTCGATATAAAATTTTTTCTTTAGAAAAATTTTCGTTATAAAATTTTTTCTTTACAAAAATTTTCGATATAAAATTTTTTCTTTAGAAAAATTTTCGATATCAATTTTTACTAAAAATTTTTCTATAGAAAAATTTTTTCTTTAGAAAAATTTTCGATATAAAATTTTTTCTTTAGAAAAATTTTCGATATAAAATTTTTTCTTTAGAAAAACTTTCGATATAAAATTTTTTCTTTAGAAAAATTTTCGATATAAAATTTTTTCTTTAGAAAAATTTTCGTTATAAAATTTTTTCTTTACAAAAATTTTCGATATAAAATTTTTTCTTTAGAAAAATTTTCGATATAAAATTTTTCTTTAGAAAAATTTTCGATATCAAATTTTTTCTTTACAAAAATTTTCGATATAAAATTTTTTCTTTAGAAAAATTTTCGATATAAAATTTTTTCTTTAGAAAAATTTTCGATATCAAATTTTTTCTTTAGAAAAATTTTCGTTATAAAATTTCTTCCTTAGAAAAATTTTCGATATAAAATTTTTTCTTAAAAAAATTTTTCGATATAAAATATTTTCTTTGGAAAAATTTTCGATATAAAATTTTTTCTTTAGAAAAATTTTCGTTATAAAATTTTTTCTTTACAAAAATTTTCGATATAAAATTTTTTCTTTAGAAAAATTTTCGATATAAAATTTTTCTTTCGAAAAATTTTCGATATCAAATTTTTTCTTTACAAAAATTTTCGATATAAAATTTTTTCTTTAGAAAAATTTTCGATATAAAATTTTTTCTTTAGAAAAATTTTCGATATCAAATTTTTTCTTTAGAAAAATTTTCGTTATAAAATTTCTTCTTTAGAAAAATTTTCGATATAAAATTTTTTCTTAAAAAAATTTTTCGATATAAAATATTTTCTTTGGAAAAATTTTCGATATAAAATTTTTCCTTAGAAAAATTTTCGATATAAAATTATTTCTTTAGAAAAAATTTCGTTATAAAATTTTTTCTTTAGAAAAATTTTCGATATAAAATTTTTTCTTTAGAAAAATTTTCGTTATAAAATTTTTTCTTTAGAAAAATTTTCGATATAAAATTTTTTCTTTAGAAAAATTTTCGATATACAATTTTTTCGTTTCATATGGGAACCCAACTAATATAACTTACCCATTTCCAATTTCAATTTTTAAGGATAAAAACAAATTTTCTATTTTTTTATTTTTTTTTATAATTTTTATTTTTCATATAATAGCAGTATTCATAAAAAATACTGAAAGAGTTTATGCTCCATGTTCACATCTTGTTTGTTTATTATTTTATTTATCATTTCTTCTTCTTCTTTTTTCATTATTATAATAATTTTTAATAATTATATTATTATTATTTTATACAATAGGTAAAGTACATTTTTGTTTGTAATTAATTCATTTGTTGGTTTTTGTCTTTGCTATTTTCAAATTTATGTATTTCTCTTGGGTTTTCAGTTTATTTTACAAAGTTATTTCTTCTTCATTTCATTTCTTTACGTTTTCATCATCTTCTTTATAATGTTTCTTTTGTTTGTTCTTATTGAGGGGATTTTCTGTTAATAATTTTTTTATACACTTTTTTTCAGTTTTCCTTTTGGTTTTTTTGTAATTTTTTTGTTTAAGCGAAAAATTGTTTTTCTTGTTTTTTAGTTAATTTTTCCTTTAGTAATTTTTACATGAAACATAAAATTAAATATTTTTGTGTTTTTGTTCTTGTAATAATTTTCTTTGTATAAAATAAAACAATAAATACAATAAATATAGTTTATTTAATAATAATAATTAATAATCATAAATAGCACACGAATAATACACGATAATTATAATAATTCATAGAAATTTTACGAAAATTTTCTTATAAGTTTTGCCTTTTCAATATTTTTGTTATTTTTTTTTAAGCTAAAACTTATTTAACTAATTTCAAAATTATTCTTAAGTCTTAATTTTCAAAAATTTTGCTAATAATTTGATTTTTGTTTGTTTAGATTTACAATAATTTGAATATAATAATAAAATTTGTGAATTTTTTTATAAATTATAAGATTTAGTTGCAAGTGTAAAGATAAATTTATATGTATTAAGCAGAGACAAAAACCTTTAATTTAAACAGAGACATTTGTGCTTTCAACAGAGCTCTGTAAACAGCTTAACAGTAATGTTAAGCATTATATTGGAAGTAATGTCAGCGATGAACTTAAACGAATGTGAAAATGTACATGTATTCCACTATATACTCGGGTATTAAAATTTTTTTTTATCAAAAATTTTTCTATAGAACATTTTTCAATTAAAATTTTTTTCTATAGAAAACTTTTTATCAAAAAATTTTCTATAGAAAACTTTTTATCAAAAAATTTTCTATAGAAAACTTTTTATCAAAAAATTTTCTATAGAAAACTTTTTATCAAAAAATTTTCTATAGAAAACTTTTTATCAAAAAATTTTCTATAGAAAACTTTTTATCAAAAAATTTTGTATAGAAAACTTTTTATCAAAAAATTTTCTATAGAAATTTTTTTATCAAAAAATTTTCTATAGAAAACTTTTTATCAAAAAATTTTCTATAGAAAATTTTTTTATATAATTTTTCTATAGACAATTTTTTTTCAAAGAAAAATTATAAAAAAAAAAATTTTAATGAAAAAATTTTTTTTTTATAATTTTTCTATCGAAAATTTTTTTTTATATAATTTTTCTATAGAAATTTTTTTTATCAAAAATTTTTCTATATAAAATTTTTTATCGAAAATTTTTTTATAGAAAATTTTTTTAATGAAAACTTTTCTATAAAAAATTTTGTTATCAAAAATTTTTCTATAGAAAATTTTTAATTATAATTTTTTTATTAAAAATTTTTCTATAGAAACATTTTTTATATAATTTTTCTATAGAACATTTTTTTATCAAACATTTTTCTATACAAAATTTTTTTATCGAAAAATTTTCTCAAAAAATTCTTTTTTTTTATCGAAAAATTTTTGATAAAAAAATTTTTCAATACTTTCTATAGAAAATATTTTTATAAAAATTTATCAAAAATTTTTCTATAATAAAAAAATTCTCTATAGAAAACTTTTGATAAAAAAAATTTCTATAGAAAAATTTTTGATAAAAAAAAAAATTTTATAGAAAAATATTTTTATCGAAAATTTTTTTGAGAAAATTTTTCGATAAAAAAAATTTCTATAGAAAAATTTTTGATTAAAAAATTTTCTATAGAAAAATTTTCGATAAAAATATTTTTTTTATAAAATAATTTTTCTATAAAAAAATTTTTCTATAGAAAATTTTTTAATCAAAAATTTTTCTATAGAAATTTTTTTTATCGAAAAATTTTCTCAAAAAAATTTTCGATAAAAATATTTTTCTATAAAATTTTTTTTTTATCAAAAATTTTTCTATAGAAATTTTTTTTATCAAAAGTTTTCTATAGAGAATTTTTTTATTATAGAAAAATTTTTGATAAATTTTTATAAAAATATTTTGTTCATAAATTTTTTTATAGAATTTTTTTTATCAAAAATTTTTGTATAGAAAACTTTTTTATCAAACATTTTTCTATAGAAAATTTTTTGTTCATAAACTAGAATTTTTTTTTTTTATCAAAAATGTTTCTATAGAAAATTTTTTATCAAAATTTTTCTATAGAAAATTTTGTTATCAAAATTTTTCTATAGAAAATTTTCTTATCAAAAATTTTTATATAAAAAATTTTTGATAAAAAAATTTTATATTTTTATATAAAAAATTTTTTTATCAAATATTTTTCTATAAAAAATTTTTTTACATAATTTTTTATAGAAAATTTTTGTATCAAAACTTTTTCTATATTTTCTATGTTCATAAATTTTTCTATAGAAAATTTTTTTATCAAAAATTTTTCGATAAAAATATTTTTCTATAAAAAAAAATTTTCTATAGAAATTTTTTTTATCAATAATTTTTCTATAGAATTTTTTTTCATCGAAAATTTTTCAGAAAAAAATTTTTTCTATAGAAACATTTTTTGTTCATAAATTTTTCTATAGAAAATTTTTTATCAAAAATTTTTCTGTAGAATTGTTTTTTATCAAAAATTTTTGTATAGAAAACTTTTTTATCAAAAAATTTTCTATAGAAAATTTTTTGTTCATAAACTATAGAAATTTTTTTTATCAAAAATTTTTCTATAGAAAATTTTTTTACATAATATTTGTATGGAAAATTTTTTATCAAAATTTTTCTATTTTGAATTAAAATATTTTTCTATAGAAAATTTTTTTACATAATTTTTTATAGAAAATTTTTTTAAAAAAATGTTTTATCAAAATTTTTCTATTTTGAATTAAAATATTTTTCTATAGAAAATTTTTTTACATAATTTTTTATAGAAAATTTTTTTATCAAAACTTTTTCTAAAGAATATTTTTTATCAAAACTTTTTCTATAGAAAATTTTTTTATCAAACATTTTTCTATAGAAAATTTTTCGATATAAAATTTTTCTATAGAAAATTTTAAGATATAAAAATTTTTCTATAGAAAGTTTATCGATATAAAAATTTCTCTATTGAAAATTTTTCGATATAAAAATTTTTCTATAAAAAATTTTTCGATATAAAATTTTTTCTATTTTTGATAAAAAAAAATTTATAGAAAATATTGAAAAATTTTTCAATAGAAAAATTCATTATCAAAAATTTTTCTTTACAATTTTTTTTAGAAAATTCTTCTACAGAAACTTATTTCTATCGAAAATTTTTCGATAGAAAAATATTTTTTTCGAAAATTTTTCTTTAGAAAAAAATTTTTATCGAAAATTTTTCTACAAAAATTTTTTTTGAGAAAATTTTTCTATCGAAAAATTTCTTTAAATAGAAGTGTCGTGTCAACAATGTTTGAAATTAAATTTTTTGCTATAAATTGGATTTTGATTATGTATTTTTTAAAGTGTTTTCTTTAACAAAGCTGCACCAAACGTCAAATTCCAACTGAATGCTTAAATACTCATTTTCAGGAGTTTCATTAATGATCGTGATATTTACGAAAATAACAAAAAGTCTTCGGCTTCTGGTGGTATGGTCTGCCTATGCCTGAATATGTCTTAGTTATCATATTCATATACAGATTCCTTGCAAGACTTTCCACCTAATTCAAACACAAAAGTTAACATTACTGTTAAATTGCTAACAGCGCCCTTTTATAGTAAAATTGTCCACTTTTAAAAGTAAGGTTCTTGTCTCTGCTAAATAAATTCAAATTTATCTTCGCTCATACTAGGTATAATTTTGTTTAAAATTCATTAAAAATAATGAAATTTTCAATAAAAATTTCTTTAAATTTAATTTTGAGAGAGAGATTTTCTTTTTAGTCTCTATAAATTTTGAATTTTATTATTAGTTTTTGTCTTGTCTTTTGGGAAACCCACTTAAAATGCAATGATTTTTGTTAAGTGTTTTAATTTTGTTAATAATTTTCACATCAATTTTTAAAAATAATTTATTTATATTTTTCAATTTTCAGCCAAAATTTAATTTTCCTATTTTTTAAATTTAATCGTATACATTTTTTGAATTTTTACAAATATTTTACATTTATTTTTTTTTCTAAATTTCTTACCAAAAATTTATGTATAAATAATCTTTTTTATAAAAAGAAAAAATTATTTTATATTTTCCCAAAATTTCTTTTAGTTTTATTTACAAAAGTTTTTTTTTAAATTTCAAAATTTTATAGTTTTTGTTGTTAATCCTTAGGCCTTGATATATTTTAAGTTTTTGTTGTTTTTTTAAAGATATGAATGTAATTTTGGTTTCAGCATTTTGTTTTAATTTTTAATTTTTTCAAGTGATTTCGGTTTTTCTTTAAATAGTTTTTAATTTTTTTTTAAATTATTTTCATTATCGTGTCTATTTCAAAAAATTTTTGTTTTTGTTTTTCTTAATATTTCTTACTTTTGGTCCCTGAATAATAAGTATTTTTTTTTGTTCTTTATTTGTGTTTTTTTTTAGTCAAAAATAAATCTTACTTTTTTGTTGTTGTTTTTAAACTATGTTTTATTGTTCAAAATTTTACAGTCATTTTTTTTAGTTAATATGATTTTAATAAAAATTATTAAACATTTGAAGAAATTTAATAATTTAAGAAGTCGTAATGAAAAGTTATTCAAAATTTGTTGAAGTTTAAGGTCATTTGCCAGAAAATATACGTAAACTTCGTCAAACAACTCGCGAATCTTTCAACATTCTTGCGAAAAAGTACTTTATTAGAATTACTTGAAAAAAGTACATTATTAGTTCAAATAATATCCATTGAAAAGTAGGATTAGAAATATTACTTTACCGATTTTTCACTTTTTTACTCATAAATTAAAAAATACCAAATATTGCTGTGTTTTTTTCTAGGTTAATAACCAATGAACTCTTAGATGGATTAAAAAAAGTACCAAAAATTCAAAATTTTTGCCCCTTTTTCCCACTTATTGGAAACGGAGAGTAAGTGCGGGTTATGTGGTATAGTAACTTTTCTCTTAAACTTAAGTTTATTGTTCTCAGAGAATGAATGAAGTAACGATCTGTTTCATTTTTGCATGTCATCTTGAATTTTTCTTTTCTGGAACATGGATCACACTGGGATATTAGTAGTTCAGTCAAAGCTAGTACAAATAATTGCTTAATAATAAAAAAAGCAATTTAGTACGATGACATCTGGGTCTCTGGTTACCGTCATTACTTGTAGGAGCTCACTAGGCGTATTTGTACCTCATATTTTATATTCACTCGTAGAAATCTGACAAAAATAATGTGCTACACTATAACACATTGACAACAAGTGGTGTACCACATTACCTGCTCATTTTTTAAAGGAGCTTTTAATGGTTTTTTAAATATTTTCCCAAAAATTTCTGAAATTATAGGTTTAGTATTTTTCTCAAATATTTCTATTCTCAACATATTTCTTTAAGAATTTTTCTATCAAAAATTTTTCTGTAGAAAATTTTTTTATCAAAAATTTTTCTACAGAATATTTTTTTATCAAAATTTTTTTTATAGAAAATTGTTTTATCAAAATTTTTTCTATAGAAAATTTTTTATCAAAAATTTTTCTATAGAAAAATTTTTATCAAAAAAATTTTTAATCAAAATTTTTTCTATAGAAAATTTTTTTATCAGAAATATTTTTACAATTTTTTTTTTCTTTAAGAATTTTTTAAAAAATTTTTTCTATAGAAATTTTTTTACAAAAAATTTTTTATAAAAAAATTTTATCTAAATTTTTCTATAGAAAATTTTTTATCAAAAATTTTTCTATATGAATTTTTTTTATTAAAAATTTTTTTATAGACAATTTTTTTTTTTCAAAAATGTTTCTATAGAAATTTTTTTTATCAAAAATTTTTCTTTAGGAAATTTTTTTCTCAAAAATTTTTCTATCGAAAATTTTTTTATCAAACATTTTTCTATAGAAAATTTTTTTATCAGAAATTTTTCTATAGAAAACTTTTTTATCAAAAATTTTTTTATCTAAAATTTTTCTATGAACATTTTTTTTATCAAAAATGTTTTTATTTTATCAAAATTTTTCTAGGAAAAATTTTTTTTATCAACAATTTTTCTATCGAATTTTTTTTTTAAATTTTTCTATCGATTTTTTTTAATTTTTCTATAGATTTTTTTTTTTAATTTTTCTATCGAAAATTTTTTTATCAAAAATTTTTCTATAGAAAATTTTTTTATCAAAAATTTTTCTATAGAAAATTTTTTTATCAAAATTTTTTCTATAGAAAAATTTTAATCAAAAATTTTTCTACAGAAAATTTTTAAAACAAAATGTTCTATAGAAAATTTGTATTACAACATTTTCTAAAGAAAATTTTTTTATCAAAAATTTTTCTATAGAAAATTTTTTTGTAAAAAATTTTTTTATAGAAAATTTTTTTGTAAACAATTTTTTTATAAAAAACTTTTTATCAAAAATTTTTCTATAGAGAAATATTTTTCGAAAAATTTTCTATTAAAAAACATTTTTATCGAATTTTTTCTTCAAAAATTTTTCTATAGAAAATTTTTATCAAAATTTTTTCTATAAGAATTTTTTATCAAAAATTTTTTCTATAAGAATTATTTTTATCAAAAATATTTCTATAGAAAATCTTTTTATCAAAAATTTTTCTACAGAAAATTTTTTATCAAAAATTGTTCTATAGAAAATTTTTAAATAGAAAAATATATTTTTCGAAAATTTTCACAGAAAAATATTTTTATAGAAATTTTTCTATCAAAAATTTCTCTATAGAAAATTTTTTATCCAAAATTTTTCCATAAGAATTTTTTATCAAAAATTTTTCTATAAAAGAACTTTTTATCAAAAATTTTTCTAAGAAAACTTTTTTTATAAAAAATTTTGCATTGTAAAATATATTTTTCGAAAATTTTTGTATTTAAAAATATTTTTATGGAAAATTTTCACAGAAAAATATTTTTTAAAAAGGTTTATCAAAATTTGGGACATCAAACATTTAATTAAAATTTTTATCGAAAATTTTTTAATCAAAATTTTTCTATAGAAAATTTTTTGTCCAAAATTTTTCTATAAGAATTTTTTTTATCAAAAATTTTTCTATAGAAAAATATATTTTACGAAAATTTTTCTATTAAAAAACATTTTTCTCGAAAAATTTTCTATAAAAAATAATTTTTATCGAAAAAATGAAAAAAATCTATAATTGTTTAATATTATCCCCTAATTTAAAAACGAATTATAAAATTTTGAAATTTTTATTATAGGAATTTTTTACGGAAAATTTTTATTATAAGCTTGTCATAGCTATATTTTTTGTTTATGAATTAGGAAGTTAGTATTTATTTCTGTTTTGAAAAATATTCCCAATTCTTAGACATTTATTTCAAATTCAGAGAATGTTTACAAAAAAATAGCGTCATGGTAACAATGTTTGAGATTATATTTCTTTGTTCTCTCGAAAGTTATATTTTGTTGCTACAAATTTGATTTTGATTTTGTTTCTTACATATTTTACGAGTTTCATTAATGATTTTGTTAACTACGAAAATTACAAAAAGTCTTCGGCTCCTGGTGGTATGGACTGCCTATCTTTGATCTAAATAAGAAACTTATATAATTATTCAAAATGCTGCTATTTTAAGTACTAGATTGCACTTTCCAACAGCAGATGTCGCTAGAGCTAGAACACAAGATTCGACAGCTGAAGAACAATAGTAGTCGTAGAGTGTGAGAATGTACAAGATGGCTGCCGTATTTACTCATAGTCAACCACAAACGCGAGGAATTGAGAAAAGTATGAAAAGTGCAAGGGTGAATACATGTGCAGTTTCTATGTTAGAAATCCATGAATTGGGCTAAAAATTGTCCCCTTATCCGAAATATTCCTTCTTCACTTTGAGCTTTTATCATATTGAAATTTTAATTTCCCTTAATGTAAAACGAAGAGAACTGTTTAAATTTATAGACATAAGAACATTTTGGAATTAGTATCGGTTTTGAATTAGTATCTCTATGGGGATTCCAATACATTTGTTACTTTAAATTTTCCTATAAGAATATTTTTGTTAAATGTTATAAATTTTCACGGTAATGATTTTTAAAGTGAATGCGCTTACAAGAAATTGTAAAAATCGTTAAATAATTCCGATATCCCGACTTTTACTAGCAATTTTGGAATAGTATAAATTCCGTTATTTTCAAAATCGGGAAATTAGAGTAAACAGTTTGAAATTAATAGCATAAAAAATCTTAGATGTCTCCTTTTATATCATTTTGGAATCATAAATCGTTTTATGAAAGTAGTATTTTTATGGGGTTTCTGGAACATATTTTTTTCTTTCTTAAAATTTTCCACTAGAAAATTAAAAAAAACTATTATTAAAACCAAATTCTTTTACAATTATTAATTTTCTTCAAATGTTTTTTTTTGTAGTTCGCTTTTCTTGTTCTTCTTTTTTGTTTTAATTAAAAATCTATCAAAAGCATTAAGTGGGTTATTGTTTTTTTTTCTTTCTTGTTTCGAAATAAAATTTGTTGTGTTGTTGTAGTTTCAAAAAGTTTTTATAAAAAAAGTTTTTATCAAAAAATAGTTTTTTTTTTTCTAAACAAAAATTTTAATTTAAATTATTTTAAATTAAATAATAAAAAATTGAATTTAATTAAAAAAATAATAATAATTTGTTAAATTACCGAAAATTTTAGTTTTTTTTTATCAGTTTGTTAATTGCAAGGTCTATTTTTTTGTTGGTTTAAAGAATTTATTTTATTTTTTGTTTGATCAGTTTTGGTTTTATTTTTGTTCTATATAATGCTTTGTCTATTGTATTTGTTGTTATTTTTATCCCTTTATTTTATTGCTGTTCTTCGGTTTTATTGCTTAAGAGCCAATTATTTAATTATGTGAATATGGAGCAAATAGTGACAGTGTTAATTAGAAATTATTTTTTGTTTTTTAGATTATTATTAACGTATTTGGTAATTTGGGGTAAACCAGGATTGCGAAAGAGAGAGAGAAATATTCACCATCTACCCCCATTTATTCATATACAATAACATGAACTTTCTTTATAGAGCTTTCGAACTGCGCTCACGAATTCCAATGGGCGGCATTGCCATTTCCGATGTCGAAGTTATACACATTAATATAATTTTTGATAAATTTTCATGTTTTGATGATACAAGGTTCCACGCTTGTAGCGGACATTACCAGCTAACATTATTAATATAATTTTTCTTTCTACATCATCTATCTATACTGGGACTCTATACTAGTTTACAAGGCTTTTGACTACCTTAACAATTTTAGATCAACTAGACCATCCTCTACTGTATGAGAGAACATGCAATTCATCAAACATTAGGTGGACGCCTGTTCGAGAATGCATTCATTTCAGAAATATGGCCCTGCTTAGATAGGAAACGTTTCCACAGATATTTGTCCGTCATGACCTAGTTTGGTACCGATAACAATTTAGCAAAACTTATGTTTCGATCTGTCCGAGGATGAATTTATTCCAGAATGATAGTATGTTTAGATAGGAAACATTCTCACAGATAACTGTCACTGTCTGTCACTACCTTGCTCCTGTGAATTAATAGAGTTTTCTACCCCACTGTTACCTATAAGTATTGTTCTTCTACCTTTACTTGTGCACGATCGAGAATGTCCAAAATAGACTTTGAAGAGCCTGCCCATGTTGTAAGGTATGTCTTACATCGCTTTAGAAAGCCAAAGAAGAAATGTGTTAAGCACTACGGATTTTAAATTATCTTGCTAAGAACTTTAGTAGTTTCTTCAATATTTGCATTACCCATAATACAGATGAATCAACGCGATTATTATCTTGCATTAAAATATCTTGCTCAGAACACTAGTAATTTCCTCAGTAGTTGCGTTACCCATAATACAGATGAAGTAACAGGATTCGTCACTTTATGTATTAACAAATAACATTGAGTCTTAAAAGCAATCCATTCACACGACTTTATTGGGAGATTGTAGTTAGGTTAGAATCTAGCCTAACGTTTATGGCTCCAATCTCCAACATTCTTGGCCTTAGGCAAAAATAGATTTCACATCTAGATAAGATTGAAAGTCTCAGTTACATTGGGTGATTTATTAAAAGCCGGACGATGCTACGCCTTATATAGTTTATATGCTGGGTCCAGTTATGACATACTCTCTCCAACATATCGGCCAGTATTTAACTAATAAATTCTTCAATATTGGCCAACACTAACATCGCACGGTTTTTCAAAAAGTATGGTCCGATGATGCCACCGAAGAGTGCATTTTTGGGATACATTAGCGACAGATCTTGAAATGCTTTCAGCTGAGCGTCATCAGGAATGAGCAGAGCACAAGGCACTATTCTGCAAGATATCTTGGTACGTAAGTCGTTTATTAATATGTTACACAAAACAGCTGAGCTCTCATTATAATTTGGGATGAAGACCCTTTTTGGCTTATTTATTTTTTAATGTTTATACGAGTTTTTGTTTGGTACGGCTTGTTAAGCGAAAGCAACATTGGTTCATATATCTGTCAGAATAAGGATGGCAATGGAGACACCTATCGCTACATTATAAACTATGATGTTTGGTTTCAACAGGATGTGGCAACTTGTCAAATATCTCGTGCTACAATCGATTTACTGCGTTATAGGCTTGGTGGTCTGTGAGGCGCTCTTAAAGTGTAAGGCCGATAATCCGAGGTACGCAATCATACATATATAACTCTAGAATCATAGTTAGGCGTAGAACTTTAAAAAGATATCGAGAGGAAAGGCAGAGGCACGCCTATTTCGTAGAAAAAAAAAAAGAAATGGAGAGACATGCGTGAGAAATTGAGATGTATAAGAGTCGAAACGAAGTGCGTAAATTTTACCAAAAAGTTAAACATCAATCGGATGGTTTTGACAGTTGTACCTTCTCTTGTAAGAACGACCAAGAAAACCTGGTGACTGATACCTAAAGCGTACTAAAACTATGGAAGGAGCACTTTTGCTGATATACTGGTATCAAATGAAGTGATCAGTACACAAAAAATGAAACCGTATGTGCCAATTAGAGAGGTATAAGCCTCTCTTCAATTGCATATAAGATTCTACCGACCATACTGTGTGAAAGGTTAAAGCCCAAAGTTAACGAAATACTTGGAACCTACTAATGTGGCTTTAGACCGGGTAAGTCTACCACTGACCAGATCTTCACGCTACATAAAATCCTGAAGAACATCCAAGAGAAAAAAAATTGGGTCTAGTTGTCAATGAATCAAAAACAAAACTGATGTTCTGCAAGCAGTTCAAAAGAATTGTAGCACATGTGATCGTTGAGAACTATAGCTTCGAGGTTGTAAAAGAATTTGTTTACATTTTTACCACCTTCAACACAAATAACGACATAAGTTTCAAAATCAAATGTAGAATCATACTTGCAAAAAAATGTTATTTTGGACTAAGCCGGCAAAAAGCTCTATCTGTTAGTGCTAAAATTACGCTCTATAGAACTCTTATACTGTTATTATATGGCGCTGAATCATGGGCACTTGCATAGGCAGATGAAGCTATTCTTGGAGTTTCTGAGCGAAAGGTTCTACGAAAAATCTTTGGAGCAGCCTGCATCAACAATGAATAACGATATCGAATATACCATGGGCTGCATAAGTTATACGCTGACATCGACATAGTGAGATAGGACATGTCGTGCGTATGGATGAAAATACTCCAGCAAGAAAATTATTCGAAAACGATTCCGAGGAAACTCGTAGAAGAGAATGTCGAAACATCGATGAAAAGACCAAGTAGAATAAAATATTTCAAAGCGACTACGAAATTGGAGAAGTAACGTCGGGCTAGTAACCCACTTCTGGAAAAAAAAACAATTACTATGAAAAAGCTAAAAATATAATAAAAACGGCCACCCCCTCATATTAGACGAGGACGTCCGAAACTTCGAAGGTAAGACTATCGATTTGGAGAATATGCGCACATTTGACCTTAAAAGGTTGGAAATACGGGCCATATAAGTAAAGCCTTTTGTTGTTGTGTTTATTTTAAAATTTTGTTCTACAGTCAGTTTTATTTGTTTTACATCGACGGTGTGTTCATGCTGTAGGCTTAATGCTGTTGGAGGATGCTGTAGTAATTAATCATTTTAATTTTAGTTTTGCTTAGTAGTCAACGTGCTAACCAACTAAGCTACAGCTTCTAACTTAGTATAATCTTAACTTAGAGCAATCCTGTATTCAGGATTTCAAGACACATAGATGTTACATTTATACCGGTTCCGTGTAAAATAGATAGACAAAAGTATGAATATTATGAATATGCAGTTAATGCGATCCGGAAATTGGGATGATAACGTATTTATCCAATGTTATGCTGTTGCCTTTGCTAGAACCGGTTAGTCTTCCGCCTAGCATACCAGAGGTCCCAAGTTCGATTCCCGGCCAGACCCACTTGAAGATAAATTAATTAAAAAAAGCGGTTTACCTCAGCTAGCCACTAGTTATTGAGTATTAGGCTATGTAAAACTTCTCTAACTAATGCATTTGCCGTTCGGAGCCGGAGTTAAAATGTAGCTCCCTTTTAATGAGTCAAAAATAGAATCGGATGCAGCTAATTGCCTGAGAGACGTACCCCTTGTTCCTATTGAAATGTTGTTGGGGAATTATATATACATATTTTGTCAAAAAGATGTCATTTTTATATTGTCATAAATCCCTGATATTTTAAAGAGATTTAACTTAAGAAATAGGATTAAATATTTTTTGAAACGTATTCTGAAGGATACATATTTAGGGGTCATAAAAATGAATTCTCAAGGAATGACATTGACATGTTAATGCTGAGATACTTATAACGGTATCTTCCTTTTAAGTGTTACTATTTTTTTTAATTTTTCCTCATCATTTTCCTATATAACCAATTTTAAAAGTGACATGAAATGACTTTAAATATTCTTGGAAACATCTTTTACGGAATGGAACCTTAGAGGTCATTAAAAAAAGAATTTCCAAGCAAAAACATCAACACTTTTATGCTGAGATGCTAATAAGAGTTACTACTTTTTTAAAATTTTCCATCCGAGTTAGTGGACTAACTCTTAACATTTTAATTGTCGTTGAAATTTTAAAATCTGGTCACCCCAATTACACTTGAACGTCAATTAATGTGACCAACACCGCCAATATTTACTTTGGTCTATTGTTGTTTTTGTTTTTTTTTTATTTACTTTGAATAATATATATTTTGTAATTATTTTTTCGTTAAATATTTTATTTATATATATTTTGCTTTAAATTTTTTTTATTTGTATTTTTTTGTGTTTTTGTTATACTGTATTTTTTGTTGTAATTGTTTTTGTTGCTGTTGCTGTTGTTGTTTGTATTGATATTGTTGCTATTGATATGAGAGTTAAAGAGAAAGAGAGAATATAAAATTGCCAATAATCGATAGGGAATAATAATGAAAACAATACATGTATCATGTAAACAATATTGGGATGTTGGAGAGGGTGAGAAGGCGGGTCAAGAAGAAAGAGACAGACACGAAGTATTTGTGTGGGTGTGTGTATTAGAGTTGTAAAACTTGAATAGTCAATACATGAGTCGCTTTTGAGTTTATGGAAACAGTCCCAGTCAGCATTTTTGTTATTTTCTGATCATATTTGACTCTTTTTCGACAGCCGCGGACGATTAAAACAATCGAATATGCTATCATTTTCGATTCGAAAAAGACTGTGCCTTCGGGAGAAAAGTGGTAACCTAGGCGCGACTCCCATCAGAGAATATTTTATGAGTCATTTTCGAGTCATTTTTGACTCAATTTTGATTATTTTTTCAGTTGATTTTAAAAAAAGTAACATTGCCTTTACAATTGTACATGTGTAGAGTGTGTTTATACGAATTGACCTAGTCAGCATTTTTGTTATTTTCTGATCATATTTGACTCTTTTTCGACTGCTGCGGACGATTAAAACAATCGAATATGCTATCATTTTCGATTCGAAAAAGACTGTGTCTTCGGGAGAAAATGGTACCCTAGCCGCGACTTCCTTGAGATAATCTTATGAGTCTTTTACGAGCCATTTTCGAGTCATTTTTGACTCAATTTTGATTATTTTTCAGTTGATAAAAAAAAAAAAAAAAATTTACATATGTAGAGTGTGTTTATACGAATTGAGTTACCTTAGAGAGAGAGAGAGAGAGAGTAGAGAGTTGAAGTGTGGTGTAAAGTCTATTTTTAGAACAATGAAGAAAGTTGCGCTATTTCTTGTTATTTTATTTATTCCTTATCGACGGCCGCGAACTATAATCGAACTCAGGCTAAAAATTATATCTTATGTTTAGTAGTCGGCGTGCTAACCCACTTAGCTACAGCACCCATTATCTATGCGCGTTAAAAAGTATTTTAAAACCAACACTATATGAGTCACCTTTTTATCATCTAACTGTGCAAAATCTGTTTCCAAAATAGCGTTAAAAACTATCGAATTTCAATTCCTTAAATGTTTGATTTTTAATGAATATGCTTTTTGTTATTGTATTTTTAAATACTAAGTTTTAAAGAATAAGCTCTATTTCGACTAGTTTTTTAATAGCGCAGACGACAAATCGTTTTTTGGTCTTCCAAACTGGTTAAAAAAGACACATTTGGGTGATTTTTCAAAAAATAATCTTCTAAATGCTGACTGGGGTTACTCGTTAGATTTAGAGTTGTATTTGTAGGTATTGATGTGCTGTTTTTATAACTAAAGCAGTTGACGAGGGAGTGAAATTTTGTAGGTGTTTTTTTAATGTAACAAAAGAATTATAAACTTCATTTACTCGTCAGCTGGCTTAGTTATAAAAACAGCAATTGAATCATTAGTCAAAAAATTTGATTTATTATTGAGAAGTTAATAGTAATGTTATTTTAAAACTGTGGCAAGTTTTATGTCTGGGTGTAAGTGTGAGTTTTACGAGCTAAGAAGTGGAGTGGTTTTTGATTAACCAAAAGCAGTTACTTGCTGGAATCAGAGCTGTATTTCAAGTATTGAGTAGTCAATAGTAACATATTTTACAACTCTAGCAAAAAAAAGTTTGGAAGTGTAAAAGTATTTCATAAAATCGTGTTCTGTTGTTAATCCTCAAAAGATCTGGGGTATACTATAATTATGACAATGTTTAAATGAAAAGGGGCTTTTGTAATTTAACCTAATTTGTTGTTTTTTTGGTTTAAATAAAAAAAATGTAAATTTTTTCTTTTTTTTGTAACTAATTTATTTATTAATAAAAAAATATGCAAATATATTTTTGTAAATTTTTAAGAATTATATTGTAAAAAATAATAAAAATTAACGAAAAAGATTAAAAATTAATAAAAAATAATTATTTTATAATAATCATTAATAATATAAAATAAAAATAAAACAATTATCCATGAATTTATATATTTATTTCTTACTTTTGCCTTACTCTGGGGTTTTTTTCTGTGTTTTTTTTTGTTTTTGTTGTAGATGAAAACTTATTGATAATAATTTTTTTTGTTGTTGTTTATAATTATATAATAATTTTTAAAATTACAATTATAAATCTTAAAAAAAACTTGTGGTCTACTTTTAAATTTGTTTTTTTTCTTTATTTTGTTAATTTTAATATTAAATTTAAAAACTTAAACATTAAAAAAAATCTAATTTCTTTTATTTTTTAACTATATTTTGTTTTAATTAATTAAAAATATAATAATAATTATAATAATAATTTTTATAAAAATGATGTTTTTTCATTTTATTTATTTTACATATTTTATTTAATTAAAGAAAAAAAAAAACGAAAATAAAAAAAATTAACATGATAGAATTAGTTAAAAAAAATTGTAGATTTTAAAAAGAAATTATTAACAAAAAACTTTAAATAAAATTAATAATTTTAGTGTTTTTTTGTTGGTAATGTTTAAAATTAGAGTATAATATAAATTAACACAGTTTATAAATTTGATTATTAAAAAAAAACATTTTTTTAAATAATGCTTTATTTTTTATAATAATAAAAATTAAGGTTTTTTTTTTCTAAAGAGTTGGAAAAAAGAGAAAAATTTCAAAAAGAACAATTTTTTAAATGAAAATTTTTGTTTTCTGTTTTTTTTTGGAACTTAATTGCTATTGTTTGCTATTTATTATTATGGTAAAAGTGAACTTTTTATTTTTTTTTATATTTGTTTTCAATTTTATTTAAATTTTTTTTCAAAAAAAAAAAAAAATAATTACCAAAAAAATTTAAAAGAAATTTCTTAAAAAAAGGACTAAATATTGTACTTTTTTCAGTATAATTTAAGTTTTTCTTTTTTTAATTTTTTATATTTTTTTTTTTCTTAAAAAATTAACTTAAATTTTGAAAATCATAATTATTTTTTATTTAATTTAATTTTATTTTTATTTTAAAAACGAGAAACATTTTCTTTGTTACGATTTTCATAAACAATTTTTTTGCTTATTTATTTTTTTTTTTTAATTTAAATGTAATTTTTGTTTTATTTAAATGATTTTTTTCCATTTTTATTTTATCTTTAAAAATCTATTGTTATAATATGTTTGAGTTTTAGTTGAAGCTTATTTTACTACTATTGTTTTTTTTTTGTTTTGGGTTATCATTTTCATATTTTTATGCTGTTCTATTGTAGAGTTGTATTTCTTGCAAATTATTTTGAAATAATCTTTTAATTTTTTTTTTCTGTTTAAAATTGTTTTATATTTATGTATTTAATTAGTTATTTTAAAATGTTTGTTCTATACATGCTATTGCTTAACTATGGTTTGTAGTTGTAGTTTTGAGTTTGAGATTTTAAATTGTAAAAAGTTTTTTTTTTCAATTTTTTTTTTTTTTTTAGTTAAAGACAGTTTTGCTATGAGTTTTTAGAAAATTAGTTAAAAAATTTTGCTAAATTTTTGATAAAATGTCAAAAAAAACGAAAACTTTTCAAAATTTGAATAAAATTTCTTTTCAGCAACATTGTTGATGAAAGTCAGCTACATGTTGCTGAAAGAATGCAACATTTGTTATTCACACAATGTTTTTAATAAATGAAAATATTATTTGTTCCCATAGAACGATTTGTTTTTCATTTTTTTTGTCGAGTATTTAGTCAGCAACATTGTTGATTGTGCTCAGCAACATTGTTGATAAACACAGCAACATTGTTGATAAAAAAATGTTTTGAAATTAAAGCAAATCTAAAATTATCTAATAAAATTTTATTTATTTGTTCAGAATTGTGTTAGCAACATTGTTGCAAAATCTCAGCAACATTGTTGCTAAATAAATGCAACATTGTTAGTTAAACAATGTTTTTAAATAAATGAAAATATTGCATTTTTTAATCAAAAACTGTATTTTTCAATTCTTTGTCGAGTTTTTAGCAAGCAATATTGTTCACAATACTCAGCAACATTGTTGATAACCACAGCAACATTGTTGATGAAGCTCAGCAACATTGTTGAAGAGGCAAAATTTTCAAATTAATGAAAAACATTTTCCTGTAAAAAATAAGTTAAATACATTTTTTTATTTCTTTGTTAAGAATTTAGTCAGCAACATTGCTGATGAAACTCTGCAACATTGTTGATAACACAACTATTTTAAAGAAATGGTACTACGGCAATAAAAACAAATTTTTATACAAAAATTTGTCTAATAAAACTGTTATATACGAATTTTTCTATAGAAAAAAACTGTTATATACAAATTTTCTGTAGAAGTAACTGTTATACACAATTTTTCTAAAGAAAAAACTGTGATACACAAAATTTTCTATAGAAAAACTATAAGACACTAATTTTCTATAGTAAAATCTATTACACATAAATTTTTCTTTAGAAAAAACTGTTATACACAAATTTGTTTATTGAAAAATATGTTATATATAAATTTTTCTAAAGAAAAAACTGTTATACACAAATTTATTTATAGAATAAATTGTTATACACAAATTGTTGTATAGAAAAAACTGTCATAAACAAATTTTTCTATAGAAAAATCTGTTATACACAAATTTTTCTATAAAAAAAAACTGTTATACACAAATTTTTCTATAGAAAAAACTGTTATATACAAATTTTCCTATAGAAAAAACTGTTATACAAACTACAGTTATACACAAATTTTTCTATAGAAGAAACTGTTATACAGAAATTTTTCTATAAAAAAATTGTTATACACAAATTTTTCTATTGAAAAAACTGTCATACACAAATTTTTCTATAGAAAACTACAGTTATACACAAATTTTTCTTTAGAAAAAACTGTTATACACAAATGTTTCAATAGAAAAACTGTTATACAAAAATTTTTCCATAGAAAAAACTTTTTAACACAAATTTTTCTATAAAAAAAAACTTTTTAACACAAAATTTCTTTAGAAAAAAACTGTTATACACAAATTTTTATATAGAAAAAACTGTTATACACAAATTTTTCAATAGGAAAAACTGTTATACACAAAATTTTCTATAAAAAAACTGTTATACACAATTTTTTCTATAGAAAAAACAGTTATACACAAATTTTTCCATAGAAAAAATTGTTATAAACAATTTTTTCTATAGAAAAAACTGCTAAACACAAATTTTTCTATAGAAAAACTGTTATAAACACATTTTTCTGTAGAGAAACTGTCATACATAAAATTTTCTATAAAAAAAAACTGTTATACACAAATCTTTCTATAGAAAAAACTGTTATACGCAAACTTTTTTATAGTAAAAACTGTTATATACAAATTTTCCTATAGAAAAAACTGTTATACACAAGTTTTTCTATAGAAAAAACTGTCATACAAACTTTTTTTTTTATAGAAAAAACTGTTATACACAAATTTTTCTATAGAAAAAACAGTAATACACAAATTTTTCTATAGAAAAAACAGTAATACACAAATTTTTGTATAGAAAAAACTGTTATACACAAATTTTTTAGAGAAAAAATTGTTATACATGACAATTTTTCTATAGAAAAAACTGTTATACACAAATTTTTCTAAAGGAAAAACTTTCATGTAGAAATTTTTCTTTAGAAAAACTGTTACACACAAATTTTTCTATAAAAAAAATTAGAATACACAAATTTTTCTATAGAAAAAACTATAATACACAAACTGTTATACAAAAATTTTTCTAGAGAAAAAACTGTTATATACAAATTTTTCTGTAGAAAAAACTGTCGTACACAAATGTTTATACAGAAAAATCTGTTATACACAAATTTTTATATAGACAAAACTGTTATACACAAATTTTTTTATGTAAAAAAAATGTTATACATAAATTTTTCTATATAAAAAACTGTTATACACAAATTTTTCTATTGAGGAAACTGTTATACTCAAATATTTCAATACAAAAAAATGTTATACACAAATTTTTCTATAGAAAAACTTTTATACACAAATGTTTCTATAGAAGAAACTGTTATAAATACATTTTTCTATAGACAAAACTGTTATACATTAATCCTGAAATACACAAATTTTTCTATACAAAAAACTGTTATACACATATACAAAAAAACTCAGTTATAGATTTTTTTTAATTTATAACACTTTTGAAAAGTTTTCGTTTTTCTTCTATTGCAAAAATGAAATTTATTGCTTTTAGAAATTTAAAATTTAATAAATTTTCGAAAAATCTTCTGTCTTTAATTAAATTCACTCTTAATATTTGTTTGTTTTTGGAAAACAAAAATATTTCCTCGAAATATGAATAAATTATTAACTGTTTGGCTGGTATAACAGTTTACAGTTTTCATTTTTTTTTGATTCTTAAGTATAACAGTCAAAAATGTGTTTTTGCTTTTGGATTGTTTTTGAAAATTAAAAATCTAAAGTTAAAGAAATTAAAATAAAATTAAGAATAATTAAGTAAAAACGAAAATAAATTGTTGATATTTTTTGTTTTGTTTTAGTTAATTGTTGAATCTGTTGTTGTAAAATTACTGGCTATTGTTGTTGTATTTAATTTGTTAATAGATAAAAGAATTATTTAGTATTTCAATTTGTAAGATAAAAACTATGATTAAATTGATTAATATTTTTAATTGAATTGAAATTTGCTGATTATAATTACTATTGTTGTTGTTGTTGGTTTTTTCACTGGTTGTTGTTGTCTGTAGTTTAGCGGGCTATTTTAGGGTTTAATTGTTGTTGCTGTATTTAATCTGGGTTTTAAGGGGTTAATTACTCAATTTGTTTATCAATTATTTATGAACTATTGTTTATTTAAGGGTAAATTGTTGTAGGTTTTTCTGTTTTTATTTTATTTGTGGTTGTTGTTGTTTAGTACTATTGTAGGTTAAATCTGGGTTTTGCTGGTTTTAAAATTTAAATTTTATTTTTTTTCTATAATTATGTGGTTTATATTGTTTTTTCTTGCTTTTATTTTTGCAAATGTCTATTGTTTTAAGCTAATTAATTAATTATTTTCTGTTTTATTTTTTCTTCTTGGAAAATCATAAATTTTGGTTTATTTTCTGTTTTTTTTTTTTTTTTAATGTATTTGATATAAGGAGATTTTTAAAAGAAATTATTTAAATTAAAAATAATTTGTTATTAAACAAAAAAAATCAACAATCGACTGTTTTTTTCTTTTCTTTTGTTTAGTTTTTCTTTTTAGGCCAAATTCTCTTCCCCCGATCAGGGGATTTTGGTCATTTTATGATTTTGTTAATTCTTTTAATTTTTAGGCTCTGTTTTTTGTTTTTGTTAAACAAAATTGTAACTGTTATATTTGGTTTTTGAACAAAATTAGACTCTTAATTTCCTGTTAAGAGACTAGTTTTTGTTGATATTGTTTTAGCTGGTTATTTTTATTGTATTTTTATTTTATTTTATCTGTTTAAATATTTTTATTGTATTGTTTGGGCTATTGTGTTTGTTTAGGTTTTGTTTTTCTTTATAAAATGTTCAATTCGAATTTTAATCTACAAAACAATTGGGATCTGAAAACACTGTACTACACAATATTTTTCTAAAGAAAAAACTGTTATACTCAAAATTTTCTAAAGAAAAAACTGTTATACAAAAGTTTTTTAAAGAAAAAACTGTTATACAAAAATTTTTCTAAAGCAAAAACTGTTATAATACATAAACATATAACAAAGAAAAAAGATTATATACCAAAACTTTTCTAAAGAAGAAATTACAGTTTTTTTGTTTTCTATAGAAAACAAAAAAAAAAAAACTTGTTATAAACAAAATTTTCTATAGAAACATTTTTTATAGACAAAATTTTTATTAGAAAAATTTGTTATAGACAAAATTTTCTATAGAAAATTTGTTAGACAAAATTTTCTATAAAAAATTTTCTATAAAAAATTTTCTATAGAAAAATTTATTGTAGACAAAATGTTTTATGGACAAAATTTTCTATAGAAAAATTTGTTATACACAAATTTTTCTTTAGAAAAATTTTTTATCCAGAAATTTTCTAGAGAAAAATTCGTTATAGACAAAATTTTTATAGAAAAATTTGTTATACACTTATTTTTCCAATTAAAAACCTGTTAAACCAATTTTTTCTATAGAAAAATCTGTTATACGCAAATTTTTCCATAGAAAAAACTATTATACATAATTTTTTTTTATAAAAAAAAAACTGTCATACAAAAATTTTCATACAGAAAGATCTGTTAAACACATATTTTTCTATAGAAAATTCTGTTATACACAAATTTCTCTATGGAAAAATTTGTTATACATATTTTTTTCTATAGAAAAAAATGTTATACACAAATATTTTCATAGAAAAATCTGTTATACACAAATTTTTCTGTAAAAAAATCTCTTGTACAAAAAATCTATTAAACAAAAATTTTTCTATAGAAAAATCTGTTATACACAAATTTTTCTTTAAAAAAATCAGATATACACACTTTTTTCTACAGAAAAATATGTTATATACAAACTTTTCAATAGAAAAATCTGTTATACAGAAATTTTTTCTTCATAAAAATCTGTTATACACAAATTTTTCTATAGAAAAATCTGTTATACACAAATTTTTCTATAGAAAAATCTGTTATACGCAAATTTTTCTATAGAAAAATCTGTTATACACAAATTTTTCTATAGAAAAATCTGTTATACACAAATTTTTCTAAAGAAAAATGTGTTATACACAATTGTTTTCTTTACAAAAATCTGTTATACACAAATTTTTCTATTAAAAATTCTATTATACACAAATTTTTATATAGAAAATCAAAAATCTATTATACATAAAGTTTTACTAAAAAATCTATTATACATAAATTTTTCTAAAGAAAAATTTGATATACAAAATTTTTTCTAAGGAAAAATCTGCTGTACACAAATTTTTCTATGGAAAAATCTGTTATAACCAATCTGTTATAACCAAAAAAAAATATGTTATATACAAACTTTTCAATAGAAAAATCTGTTATACAGAAATTTTTTCTTCATAAAAATCTGTTATACACAAATTTTTCTATAGAAAAATCTGTTATACACAAATTTTTCTATAGAAAAATCTGTTATATGCAAATTTTTCTATAGAAAAATCTGTTATACACAAATTTTTCTATAGAAAAATCTGTTATACACAAATTTTTCTATAGAAAAATCTGTTATACACAAATTTTTCTAAAGAAAAATGTGTTATACACAATTGGTTTCTTTACAAAAATCTGTTATACACAAATTTTTCTATTAAAAATTCTATTATACACAAATTTTTATATAGAAAATCAAAGAAAAATATGTTATATACAAACTTTTCAATAGAAAAATCTGTTATACAGAAATTTTTTCTTCATAAAAATCTGTTATACACAAATTTTTCTATAGAAAAATCTGTTATACACAAATTTTTCTATAGAAAAATCTGTTATACACAAATTTTTTATAGAAAAATCTCTTATACACAAAGTTTTCTATAGAAAATCTGTTATACACATATTTTTCTCAAGAAAAATGTGTTATACACGATTGTTTTCTTTACAAAAATCTGTTAAACACAAATTTTTCTATTAAAAAATCTATTATACACAAATTTTTATATAGAAAATCTGTTATACACAAATTTTTCCTTAGAAAAATCTGTTATACACAAATTTTTCTATAGAAAATATCTTTTTTTTTTACAAATTTTTCTATAGAAAAAAATCTGTTGTACAAAAATTATTTAAAAAAACTTTCCCATTTTTAATAATTTTTCTGTTATACAAAATCTTTATCTTAATCTTTATTTGATTATAACAGTTTTGTATTTTTAGATTTCTTTTCCTTGTTGTTTTTGTACCAAAAATCCCAATTGTTTTTGTAAATTGTTGATGTTGTTGTTTTTCGATCTTTAAGTGCATTGGGCTATTGTTGTTGTTGTTAATTGCTGTGAATGTGGATTGTTGTTATTCTTATTATTGTTGTTGTTATTGTTGTGGTGAATTGTATGGTTCTATTGTTGTTGTTGTTCTTATCTTGAATCATAGTATAACAGAAATTGGTTAAAAATTCTAAAAATTTGAGAATGTTTTGAATTGTTTTACTTTTTTTAAACGTTTCAATTGTTTTTTTTCAAACATTTTCTGGAATTTAAGTACAAAATTTTTAAAATTATAACAGTTTAAAAGTTTTATAACAGTTATGAACTTTTAAAACTGCCCTTTCTTAAGAAATTAAATAATTAATAGAAGAAAATAATTAATAAGGAGTAAAATATTTGCGTTTTCTTCAAATTTCTGAAACTGTTATATTCTCATTTAAAACTGTTATACAAGCTTTTATAACAATTAAACAAACTTGAAGATATTGTAAAGGGTTTTCTTAACATATATCTAAGTTTTTATAACTGCTATACAAATTCCTATAAATGTTATACAAGTTTTTATAACTGAAACTGTTATAAAAAATCTAATAATTGTTACAAAACTTTTTATAACTGTTAAAAAAGTTTTAAAGTTTTTATGCATTTGATATTAGTTTTTTATAACCTTTACTTAAGTTTTATAACCTTTACTAAACTTTTATAACAGTTATACAACTTTTTATAACTGTTATAAAGTTCATAAAACTTTTACTAAACTTTTCTAAAAAATTTAAAATTCTTATACAGTTATATAATTTATAACAGTTACATATTTCTTAACAAATTTTAAATTTATTATAACTTTTCTTTAACTGTTATAAAAATTGTTATAACTGTTACAACTTTTTCTATATGTTGTTTTAGTTTTCTTTAAATTTTTTTAACTATTTTTTTTAGTTCGTATGAAAGTTCTTATAACTGTTATACAAATTATTTTAACTGTTACAAATGTTCTTATAACCGTTATACAATTTTCTCTAACTGTTATAAAAGAGTTTATATTTGATATGCAAGTTCTTATAAATGCTATAAAAGTTCTTATAACTATTATAAAAGTTAAAATAACTGTTATAATCGTTATACAAGTACCTTTAACTGTTATAAAAGTGTCTACAATTATTGTATAAGCTTTTATAAATGTTATGAATGTTCTTATAACTGTTATACAAGTTTTAATAACTGTTATAATCGTTGTAAAAGTACCTTTACATGCTATAAAAATGTCTAGACTTATAATAAAAGCTTTTATAAATATTATAAAAGTTGTTATAACTGTTATACAAGATTTAATAACTGTTATAATAGTTGTACAAGTACCTTTAACTGATATAATTATTATTTAATCTTTTATAAATGCTATACAAGTTATTATACCTGTTATACTTGTTTTAATAACTGTTATAACCGTTATACAAGTTTCTCTAACTGTTATAAAAGTGTTTATAATTATTATTGAAGTTCTTATATTGCAATAAAAGTTTTTTAAACTGTTATACATGTTCCTTATAACTGTTATACCTGTTATACAAGTTTTAATAACTGTTATAATCGTTATGCAAGTACCTCTAACTGTTATAAAGGGGTCTAGAATTAATTTTTAAGTTTTTTTAAATGTTATAAAAGTTATTATAACTGTTATACAAGTTCTAATAACTGTTATAACCGTTATACAAGTTCCTCTAACTGTTATAAAACTGTCTATAATTGTTATCAAAGTTAATCAATATGTTATAAAAGTTATTTAACTGTTATACAAGTTTTAATAACTGTTATAAAAGTTTTAATAACTTTTATAAAAATTTGAAAATTTGTAAAAATAATTAGATTTTTTTTAATTCCTGTTTCTACTATGATTTTTTGTTGTTTTATTTTATTGTTTGTGGTAATAAATTTATTCATTATTCTCGGCATATTTCTTTCTTTTCATCTGATTTTTATTTTCAAACTTTTTTCAAAATTTTCTCAAAATTTCTGGAAAGCCAAAAAGTTGTTGTTAGAAATGATTCTCGGATTTTTCGATAGCCAAAAAAATATGTTTGCATTGCGTTTTATATGAGGAAAACAAAAGAAATATTTAAAGAATGTAATAAATTTTTATCGATAGATTTTTTTTTATTAAAATAAAATTATCATGTTTCTCGTTTTTTTAGGTTTTTAGATTTTTTTATATCTAATATTTGATTTGTTAAATTCTTGTGATTATTGTAAAGTATATAAAATTAAAATAAAAATAAAGTTTTTAAATTTTTATACATTTGGTTAAAAAGCAGTAGATTTTTGAACTTAAATATTTTATAAAACTTTTTTTTAGAAAATAATTAAGTTTTTTGTAAATAAAGAAAATTTAATTGTTTGATAACTTTGGAGCTTATTTTTGTTTAATATAAAAAAAAAAATATTAAATATTTTTTATAAAACATAAAAAAAAATTGTTTCTTTTTTGTCTTCAATTCTTTAATTTTAGTTTTAATTATTAAATATAAATCATTAAACAATTGCACTATAAATTCAATATTAATTAATAATATTTTTTTGTTTTATTTTAAAATTTTATCTTTTTCTACATTTCGCTTCGTTATTATTTTCAAATTTTTAGTATTTTTTGGGGTATTCAAATTTTTAACTATAATTATATACAAAGTATTAGAAATTATTAAAAAGAATATTAAAAGCCTAGGGCTTTTTTATGTCAAATATTAAATAATTTTTGTTTAAACTTAATGAGCAAAAAAACAACACAATCATACACAAGAATTATAAATTTTGAAGGAAATTTTAAATAATATTTGTTAAATTTTTAAATCTTTTTTTTTCAATTAGTATAATCAATCTTTTTTTCTCTCCCTTGCTAATAGAACACATACCTGAGGGATTTTTTTCGGGAAGGGCCTTTTTCAAAATTTTAACTTCTTTTGATTAAAGTTGAAATTTTCTAAAGGCCTTCCTGCTTAAAACGTTTCAAAATTCCCCATCATTTTTTTTCTTTTCCATTTCCATGTTTACCTTTCCGAATTTTTCATAATTTTTTGTAACTAATTTTAAAATTTATGTTTTCAGATAATGGCTTAATTATAAAAATAAAATATAATTTGTTGCATTAATTGTCCCTCCTATTAAAGTTTTTCATTTGAGTTTTTTTGGTAGTTTTTTATTGACATTAAAGAGTTTATTTTATTCATGAAATAAAGGGAAATTTTAGGTATTTAAGTTAAGCAACATGTTGAGCAACATTTTTTTACTTTCAAATCTAAGTTTTGTTTTCATAACTATTACATATTTTCTTTAAATTGTCTTCAAAAGTTGTTATAGGAACATGTTCTATTATATAGGCAACATGTTGCTAAGCTTTTTTTTTTGACTAAAAGTAATACTTTATCGAATTTCAATATAATTTCACACCTTTTTTTAATTCTGTTTACAAAATATAGAAAATTTGGAGTATTTAAGTTAAGCAACATGTTGAGCAACATTTTTTTAACCCAAGTTTTATTTTCTAAAATATTTGCTTTGATTTTTCTTCAAAAGTTGTAATATAAGCTTAGCAACATGTTTAAATTCAAGACAATTTCATTCCATTTTTTGTTTTTATTCTGTTTACAGAATGTATAGAAATTATAAGTATTTAGGTTCAGCAACATGTTGAGCAACATTTTTAATCTTTTACACCCAAGTTTTGGTTTTTAAAATATTACATATTTGCTTTGATTTTTCTTCAAAAGTTGTAATGCATGCTTAGCAACATGTTGTATTGTGTATGCAACATATTGCTAAACATTTTTTTTGACTTAAAGTAATACTTCATCGATTTTAAATATAATTTCATTTTATTTTTGCAATCAATTACATTTTTTAAAAAATCTTCAGCAACATGCTTAGCAACATTTTGAACAACATCTTTTCATTTTCCTATTCATGTTACGACTTTCTATACATTTTTCTATACAATTTATAATATACGCTTTGAAACCTATTGTATTACATGAGCAACAAGTTGCTAAACATTTTCTGAACTAAATGCAATATTTTGTAGAATTTAAATTTATTTGTTTTAGATTTTTACATAATTGAATTTTTTTAAAAGACAATAGCAACATACATGTTGAGCAATATATTTGTATCTTAACTAAGCAACATGTTGAGCAACATTTTTGCATCTTTTAAAATTAAGTTTTGTTACCTAAAATATATCATAAAATATTTAAATTTACTTTAAATTAAACTTAAAAATTTTAAATTATTCATGAGAAACATGTTGTTGAAACATTGTGTGTAGAAAATATAACAACATTTGCAAGTTTTTTTATTAATTGGATTTGTATCAATATTTTAAAAAATATAAGCATTAACCAACTAATTAACTAAAACATGTTGCTAAACATGATCAATGAACATGGTGGAAGTAAAACTACCAATAGAAATCCACCAATTTGTAATTAAAAACTAGCAACATGTTGCTAGTGCAATAAATTTAGCATTTAAGAAGGAAGATGATGCTTAGGGAAATGTCTGATAAAAAATGTTGCAAAGGCAAAAAGTCGGAATAGTATTGAAATGTTGCAGACCATAAAACATTGATAATATTTAAGAATTTTCAGAAAAAATTAAAAAAATTTTAAATATTTTCAGAAATCAATTTTTTTTTTAAATATTTGAGTTGTAAAAATGTTGCTAAGAAATGTTGCAGAGGTTAAATCTTTGACAAGAATTTTTAGAAAATGGTAAAAATTTATGGAAAGAATAAGAAATTAAAAAAAAACTTTAAACTTGTTTTCAGAGGTAAATGTTTTAAATGTTTGAATTGCAAAAATGTTGCTAAGGAATGTTGCAGAGGTTAAAACTTTGGTAAGGATTTTCAGAAAATGCTAAGAATCTTTAGAAAAAATAAGAAATACTTTAGAATTCTCTTTCAGAACCAAATTCGTTTTAAACTTTCAAAATTGCAAAAATGTTGCTAAGGAATGTTGCATAGGTTAAAACTGCGATTAATTCTATACTTTTACAAAATATAAATGGTAAGGATATTTAGGAAAGATTAAGAAAAAGCATAAGAAATTTTTTAAGAGTTAATACATATAAAGTGTTTGAGTTGCAAAAATGTTGCTAAGGAATGTTGCAGAGATAAATAAATTAGTTTCAAAATTACATTTTGTAATATTATTTCTGCCAAATTTTTGTGAAAAATTACCAAAATAGAAATTGTCTTTAAAATAAAATTAACTGTAACTTAATATACATGTTGAGATATACAAGAGTGTTGCTCAAAATGTTGCACAACATTATTTTGCAAATTTTAAGTTTATGTAATAAAATTAGATTTCTATAACTTTCTCTAAGTTCAAAAGTTAAATTCAAGAGTTAATTCATTAAAATTATTTAAATAGCAAAAATTTTGCTAAGGAAAAGAGTTGCAAAAAATGTTGCGCAACATTATTTTGCAAAATTTATGTTATTGTAATAAAGTTTCCATAAATCCTTCTATAACTTTAACAGTTATATTCAAGACTAAATATATTTAAATTATTTATATGTCAAAAATGTTGCAAAGGAATGTTGCAGAGATCAATAATTAAGTTTAAACATTACAAAAAGAAAATGGTAATAATTTTCAGGAAAAGAAATGTTTGCATAGATCAAAAAACACGTTCATTTAAAAAATTTAAATAAGAAGCAAAAATGTTGCTAAGGAATGTTGCGGAGATCAAAAAATCTATTTTAACTTTACAAAAAAATTGTAATATTTTCAGGAAAAAAAACATAAATGTTTGAAAACACGTTTTAATTTTACGAAAACATTATAAGAATTTTCTGATTAAATGTTGAGATACACGAAAATGTTGCTTAAACTGTTGAGCAATATATATATATATATTTTTTTAATAAAGTTAGATCTTCGTTATTACTTATTTTAGATCAAATGGTCAATTTAGGAGTAAAATCATTGAAAATATTTCAATAGCTAAAATGTTGCTAAGGAATGTTGCAGAGATTTTTTGAAACAATTTTGTATTTTTGCGAATTTTTATAAAATTTAAAGAAAATCTAAAACATTAAAAAAAACTTGAAAAGATATTTGTATTATTATATGTTTAGATACATAAAAGTGTTGCTAAAAATGTTGCGGAACATTTTTGTGACAACAAAATATTGCAATATTTATTTTTTTGGAAAAATTTTAAATTTCCCTAAATCCCTTTAATGTCAATAAATATTTGCACTTAAATTCAAATAGAAATTTATAACTGCTAAAGCAAAAAGTTAAGATTACACTTAAAAAAAATCGGTTTCATTTTCTTTATGGCCAAATTGTTAAACATTAATAAAAAATTTTTCAAATGAAACTCTACTTATAAATTAAATTTATAAATTAAAGATTAGAATTTAATTAAACAATAACTAATTATGACATCAAATGACAAATTTTATACCTTTAAATTGTATTAAATTCATATTAATTTTTTTGTTCACTTTATTTTAGATTTTGATATGAATGCAAACATTCAATTTGTTTATACTTTTTGGGGGGTTTAATTTTACATTTTTACTAATTTTTTTTTAACGATCATTCATTAATTTATATAATTTTTTAATTTTATTTATTTGTTTCTTAATTTTTGTGTAATTTTTCAACTTTTACCATAAAACAATTTTTTCTTTTTTTTTACAATGTTTCACCAGGGTTTTGTTTTTTAAATTAAATATTTTATTTTATATTTAATTTATTTGTGTTTTTGTTTTTAAATTTATTATTAATTATTTTTTATTTTTAATATTTTTAAAAATATTCCACATAATTGCACTTTTAATATTGTTTTTTTTATTTATTTAGTTTTTTTTAAGTTTTTTAAATATTTTAATTATTATTGAACATTTTTTGTGTTTAATGATTTTATTTGTTTTTTTATTTACTTAAGTAAATTATTTATTTTTGTAATTCTCTGGTTGGTTTTGTTATTTCCAGGGCTTTTTTGTTTATTTAAAAAAGAAAAACTTTAAATGTTTATTAAAGTCTTTTTTTTATACTATACAAGGCCAAGCTTAATTTTAACATGGCATTTCTCTAAGTGTATTTTGTTGTTTAGAGTTTTCTTTTATTAAATAAAATATAATAAATACATCCAAAATATAGAAAAAATTTTATAAGATTTTTGTATTTGTTTTTGGGAAATTTTTAAAGATTTTTGGTTGAGATAAAGTTAAAAAGGTAGAAGTTTTTAATTAAAATGCTATAAGCAACATGTTTATAAACAACTGGCAACATTTTTTTTAATTAAGATAATATAATATATATTTTAAATTTGTCAGCAACATGTTCAAAAACGATTGGCAACATGTAATACTCAGAAGTACTTGGCAACATTTGCTTAATATGTGACATATGATTTTATGTATTAGCAACTTATCAATTTTTATACAGTGTAGAATATATGTTGCTGGCAACAATTTTTTAGGCTTAGCAACATTGTTTTTATAGCATATATTGGAAATGGATCATAAATGTTGCAAGCAATATATGTTATGTTTATAAAATGTTTCATACATGCTGCTGGCAACATAAAAAACAACTGGCTAAATTTTTTTATTAGGCTACTATTATACATGATAAAAATGAATCATATATGTGTTCAGCCACATGTTCGTGGTTCAAAAACGATTGGCAACATATTGCTGGTAATATATGTAATACACAGAAGTACTTGGCAACATTTGTTTTATATGTGACATATGATTTTATGTTTTGGTAACTTATCAATTTTGATTCAGATTCGATACGGTTAGGCCTAGCAACATTTTCTTTTTATAGAGAAGATGTTAAAATATTCAGAAATATGACCGTATAGCATATATTGGAAATGGATCATAAATTTTGCTAGCAATATATGTAATGTTTATAAGAATTTGGCAACATTTTCTAATAAGATATTTTTTAGTCATAAATATTCTTTTAAAAATGTTTCATATATGCTGCTGGCAACATAAATAAACAACTGGTAACATTTTTTTTATTAGGCTTCTATTATATATGATAAAAATGTATCATATATGTGTTCAGCAACACGTTTAAGGTAGGAAAACGTTTGGCAACATGTTGCTGGCAACATATGTAATACTGAGAAGTAGTTATCAATATGTAACAAATGATTTTATGTTTTAGAAACTAATCAATTTTGATAAAGTATCCGAAAACTGTAGCATATATGTTGCTTGCAACATTTTTTTTATACGGTTGGGTTTAGCAACATTTTCTTTTAATAGAGAAGATTTTAACATCTTTAGCAATGAAAGGCAACTTAAAAGATTTGTTTTGTATAATAAAATATTGTTGTTTAGTTTTAATTGGAAATTAATGATAAATGTTGCTAGCAATATATGTTATGTTTATAAGAATTTGGTAACATTTTTAAATATCAGACATTTTTTAGTCTTATGTAAATAAATATTCTTTGAAAAATGTTTCAAATATGTTGCTAGCAACATATGTTTTACTTAGCAACATTTGAAATTTACAATTTTATGTTTTATTAGTTTATTATTCATGATAAAAATTATTTCTCAAAAGTATATTTAGAAATTGTTTATTTGTGAAAATGTTGCTAAGGAATGTTGCAGAGGTTGATTATAACGTTTTGCTATTACTGTAGAGTTTTAGTAATGACATAGAAATCATTTAATTGAATATTTGAAATATCTTGAAAAATGTCAATATGTTGCTAGAAAATGTTGCAGAGTTCAAATTTTATGTTCATTTCATAAAAATTTGAATACTTCGAATTTTTAGAAAAAGTTATGGGATTTACTTTTTAAAGTTAATATCTGAAATGTTTAAATTCTAAAAATGTTGCTAGTAAATGTTGCAGAAGAAATAATGCAGTTTTTTATTTTGAAGCTTGCAGAAATGTTGCTATGAAATGTTGCATGAGTAATAATACACTTTATCCATCAATGCAAAGCTTTATGAATAAGATAATGATATATTTGAAATAATTTTGTTGATATTTAAAACATTTAAAAGAAGTCTAAATATGTTGCTAGAGAATGTTGCAGAGTTTAGATATATATTTTTTAGAAATAAATAAATTCTATGAATTTTCTAAAAATTTTAAAAATGTTGCTAAGGAATGTTGCGGAAGTTTATAAAATAGTTTTACTATTGTAAAAAAGCCTTAGTCATAAGGAAAGTTATAAAGCTGTAAACAAATTTATCACATATTTTTTTACAATGAAAAAAATGTAAAATATGTTGCTAGCAAGATGTTGCCATAAACATGTTGCCAGCAACATGTTGCTTTCAGCAAAATATATTTTTGCCTTTTTTCTCAACATATGAATTTAAGTTTAAATTGCTAAAATGTTGCAAATAATTAATATTTCTAAAGGGCAAGTTCTTGATTGCAAAAAATGTTGCTAAGGAATGTTGCAGAGAAGAAACCTGCCAGATTGCTATTAAATATACAAAAATTTTAATGAAGTTGTGAAAACAATGTTGCTAGAACAAAAACTTCACTAAAACCCTTTTTAAATAGAATTTAGTTAAGAAATTATACTTTTTGAGTTAAAAGCATTTGATATTGTTGTTATAGCTGTTGTTGTTGTTGTTATTTGTTTCCTAGTATACATAATATATTTTGTTGTTAAATGTATTTTATTATAATCCGATCATTATTTTCATTATTTATTACCAATAATTATAATATTATTCCCTTTTTGTGGAGATTGTATATATTTTGTTTGTTTTATTACAATAAATTATTTTACTAATATTTTTTTTGTTATAATTTAATTCCTTAATATGTTTTTTTTGTGTTATTAATTTCCTTGCATTTTTCTTTATTTTTAATATAATATTTAATTTTTGTTTCTTTAAATATATTATATTATTTTTTTTTCTTTAATATATTTTATTTAGAAAATTTTCATCAAAAAATTTTGGATTAAAAATCACAGATAGTGTCTAATGTGTATATAATAAATATTTTTTGTTTCTTGTATGTTTTTTTTATTAATATTTTTTCTTGTTGTTGCTGGTTTTCTTTGTCAAAATACCATAAAATTAGCAATAATAAATATGATTTTTTTTGTTGTTCTTGTTTTTTTGTTAATATATAATAAATTGTTTAAATTTTGTTTTCATATTTTTTTAATACTACCAAATATTTTAATTTAATTTTATAATTTTTTGTTTAAATATGACCACGACATTTATAATTTTGTTTGATTTTTTTTCATAATTTTTGGTTGGGTGTTTTTTTGTTATGTTTTGATAATATTTAAAAGTTTTAGATTTTTTTTTATGATAAGACCTAAATTTTATATATATTTTTTTAAGATATATAAGTTATGCCAAAAAATTGTGTATATTTATTTGATAAATAAATACTATCCAATAAGAGCATGGGAAGGAGTTGCGTTTTTTAATAAACTAATGATTTTTAAACATATTTTGAAGATCTGCAACATTTAGAGCAAAAAATGTTGCTAAGATCTTAAATATCTTCATACTTGATACAAATTAAGACTTTATGTTGTTTAATTTATTTAAAGCAAATTTAAATGCTTTGCAACATTCGGAGAGAAGTTTTTGATAAGAAAATGTTGCAAAGGATTTAAGTATAGTAAGGAATTTTAAAAATGTTGCTGAGGATTATCTTTTTCAAAATGTTCTTATTTTCACAGGAAATTTCTCAAAAGTTTCTTATTTTTATTGAAAGTTTTTTATTTTTAAAGGAAATTTTTATAAATTTCTTAATTTTATAGGATTTTTTTTTAATTTCCTATTTTTATTGGAAATTTTTCAAAATATTTTCAAAAATTTCCTATTTTTATAGGAAAGTTTTCAAAAATTTTTTATTTTATAGGAAAGTTTTCAAAAATTTCTTATTTTATAGGAATTTTTTCAAAAATTTCCTATTTTTATAGGAAAGTTTTCAAAAATTTCTTATTTTATAGGAAAGTTTTCAAAAATTTCTTATTTTATAGGAATTTTTTCAAAAATTTCCTATTTTTATAGGAAATTTTTCAAAAATTTCCTATTTTTATAGGAAAATTTTAAAAAATTTCTTATTTTTATAGGAAATTTTTCAAAAATTTCCTATTTTTTTATGAAATTTTTCAAAAATTTCCCATTTTTATAGGAAATTTTTCAAAAATTTCTTATTTTATAGGAAATTTTTCAAAAATTTCCTATTTTTATAGGAAATTTTTCAAAAATTTCCTATTTTTAAAGGAAATTTTTCAAAAATTTCCTATTTTTAAAGGAAATTTTTCAAAAATTTCCTATTTTTATAGGAAATTTTTCAAAAATTTCCTATTTTTATAGGAAATTTTTCAAAAATTTCCTATTTTTATAGGAAATTTTTCAAAAATTTCCTATTTTTATAGGGAATTTTTCAAGAATTTCCTATTTTTATGGGAAATTTTTCAAAAATTTCCTATTTTTATGGGAAAATTTTTCAAAAATTTCTTATTTTTATAGGAAATTTTTCAAAAATTTCCTATTTTTATGGGAAATTTTCCAAAAATTTCCTATTTTTTTTAGGAAATTTTTCAGAAATTTCCTATTTTGATATTGAGTTTTTCAAAAATTTCTTATTTTAAGAGGAATTTTTCAAAAATTTCCTATTTTTGTATCGAATTTTTCAAAAATTTCTTATTTTAAGAAGAATTTTACTAAAATTTGTTATTTTTAGAAAAAGTTTTAAAATGTTTAGCAACATGTTGCAACAACATATATTTACAAAGTAATGCCAAAGGATTTTTTTTGTAACTTAAAACAAAAATCTTTCTAACATATTATAACATAAATTTAAATTTGCTTTTAAATGTTGCTAAACATGTTCTTGTTTATTATTATTATCTTGTTTATTTGTGAGCAAGATTATAAACATGTTGCAACATCTTTAATGTATGTTTAGATATCTCTTGGAAACAATAAAAAGGATTGCAAAAGGTATCTTAATTTAAATGAACCTCAAAGTCTTAATTGAAAATGTTGCTGCAACATAAATGATCAAAATTAAAATGAATTTCTTTGTAAAATAGCTTTTTTTTGAATTTAAAATAACATGTTGCCAATATGTTTAAAAAAATATATGTTTATATTTTCAAGCATATTGGCAACATGTCAATATTTTAATATCATATAAACAACATGTTGACAATGTTTTCCAAAGTGTTGAGATACAAATTTGTCCCGAAATTTATTAGCTTGTAAATTTAGTGATCAATTTTATATCAAAATGTTAAAGCAACTTTAATCCATGTTTAAATATCTCTCGGCAACAAAATAAAGTGTTGCCTAAACTTTTGGCAACACTAAAGATACCCAAGAGTGTTGATTGAGCTTCAAAGGTTTAAATGAAAATGTTGCAGCAACATTAATAAGTAAAGTTTAGCTTAATATATTGGTAGAATAGTTTTTTATACTTAAATCAAAATGTTGCCAATGTTTCTAGAATCAAAAACATATTGACAACATGTTGAGCATGTTTTCTAAAATGTTGAGATACAAATATGACTTAAAATTCATTAGATTAGTACAACAAAATTTCTTTATCCTTAACTTATGGCACATTTTTTTCTTATTGGATAGTATTTTTTTATTTTATGTTTAAAATAATTTTCCCTTAATTTTTTTATCTTTTTTTGCCACAAAACATTTAAATTTAGATTATTTTCTGAATAAGTTTTCTTTTTTTTTCATTAGCTAATTTTGTTTATTTTTGATTTCATTCCTTTAATTTAATTGGTTTAAATATATAATTTTGTTAATAATATTTGATTTTGTTTGTTTATTTTTTCATTTTTTGACACTTACTAAACTAGCACACAAAATATTTTTTTAAGGTACATTTAATTTGAAATTTTTTCTTTAATATAATAAATTTTTTAGAGGTTTGATTTTTTTTGTTGTTTTCTAACAATTTACAAAAGTTAAGAATTTTGATATTTTTTTCAAACTCGAAAGTTTTTTTTTTAGTTGGGGGTTATAAAGAGTGGATCAGGGGAAAAAAGAGAGATAGAGAGGTTTGAGTGTTTTTACGCTTTTTGTCTTAAGAGAAATAATATTTTTATTTTTTTTTGTTATAATTTTTAATATTTTTTTGAGGTATACGCGATAATAAAGACACACACATATATTTATAATTTTTTTTATTTATTTATTAATTTTTTTTGAGTAAAAACTAGTTTTTGAATTTTGTTTAATTATTCCATAAAATGCCAAAGTTTTGAATTTTTTCAAGCCAAACATTAATTTTTTTATTATATATAAATATTTTACAAAATTGTATTTCTTTTTCTAGCCAAAAATTAGTGCTTTATTTTTTAAAGAATACTTCAAAAAAATTTGTTTAAAAAAAAATTTAAATTATAAAAAATTTTTTAAGTTTAAATTTTAGATTCTCTTGACGGGTCTAAGTTAATTTTTTGGGGGGGTTTTTTGTTTAAATATTTTTTTTGATATTTTGTGTGCTTTTTCTTTTGAATATTTTTTTTGTTTCTTTCTTTTTTATTAAATATTTAATTATTTTTTTGTTTTTTTTTTTTTTTTGTAAAATTTGAAGGCAGCTTTGTTTATTGATTTCCGTTTTCTTGTTTCAAAATAATAAATTATTTTTTTCATTATCTAAAAATCAAAAATTGTTTTTGTCTTTAGTTTAAACTAAAAAATTCTAAAATAAAAAAAAATTGAATTTTGTTATCTGCTTTGAATTTTGGTTTCTGGTTTTTGAATTTTGAGTTTATTTTATTTTTTTGGGGGTTTTTTGTGGGGGGCTTTTTTCTTTGCTTGTTTATTATTATTTTTATTGTTATTGCTGTTGTTGTTATTGTTTAATTTATATATTTTGTTTTGAAATATATAAATTTGATCGGATATTGTTGTTGTAGTTGTTGTTGATGGTAATTATTATGTAACTATTGCAAAAAAATATTATAGATTTCGATGAAACTGTTTGAAATTACCTTAAAAGAACTTAAGTTTTGAAATGGTGAATGGCAACATGTTTAGCAACATTTTGAAAATTTTAAATTTTTAAAAAATTTTTATGAAGTTTATTTAAGATTTATTTAAAAGTCTCAATTTTCAATTGTTGACAAAATTGCTGGAAACTTTGTTTGGCAACATGTTGAGCAACATTTTGCTAGTTTTTAAATACTCTGACAGTTTTTGAAAAATGTTGCAAAGACTTTTTGTAGTGCTTAGTTATGGTTTTGCAACATGTTTAGCAACATTTTGCTTGGCAACATGCTTAGAAACATTTTGAAATTTGAAATTTTTAAAAAAATGTTCATGAAATTTATTTGAGATCACGCTAAAAAGGCACAATTTTTAATTGTTGACAAAATTGCTGGAAACTTTATTTGTAACATGTTGAGCAACATTTTGCTAATTCTTAAATACTCTAACAGTTGTTACAAAATGTTGAAAATATTTTTTGAAGTGATTAGTAATGGTTTTGCAACATGTTTGGCAACATTTTGTTTGGCAACATGTTTAGAAACATTTTGAAATTTTAAATTTTTAAAAAATGTTTATGAAATTTATCTTAGATCACGCTAAAAAGACACAATTTTAGATTATTGACAAAGTTGCTGGAAACTTTATTTGCAACATGTTGAGCAACATTTTGCCAATTTTTAAATACCCTAACAGTTGTTGGAAAATGTTGAAATGATTTTTTGTATTGTTTAGAAATTCTTTTTCAATTTAAAATACTTAGCAACATATACGCAAAAAATGTTGCAAGAGTTTATTTTTAGTATTTATATAACAAAAATGCTAAAGAGGCCGTTTGGCAACCTTCATCGAGATTTTGGTAAATGTTACAAAGTTTTATAATAATGTAAAGTTAATGGTTTTTGAATTGCCTAGCAATTGTTGTATTGCAAGAGGATTGTTCGAAAGAACTTCAAACAATTTAAAACTTTTTTGAAGAAAAATTGCAGAAATTACTTTTGTTAACATACTGAGGCAAATGTTGAGAAAACTTATAATAAAGTTTTATTTAAGTTTTTGGACTTAAAATTCCTAGCAACATACATATATGAAAATATGACACATATATGACACAATTTTAAAATGTTGACAAAAAGCAGGAAATTTTTGTTTAGCAACATTTTGTTTATCTTGAAATACTCAGTGAATGTTTGGCAAATGTTGCAAGGAAATATAATTTATGTCTTTGAATTTAAATTGTTAAGCAACATTTATTTTGTATTTGTTTTATAGAAGGACACAATTTCAATTTCTTGCCTAATTTACTGAAAATTTTTAATTGGTAACATGTTTGGCAACATTTTGTTTTATTTCATATATTTTTTGAGTTTTTGGCAATTGTTGCAATGAATCATAATTAAGTTAAGAAAATGTTTATGGATTTAAAATTATTAGCAACATGTTTGTAATTATACTGTAGAAAGATACAAATTTAAATTGTTGACAAAAGTACCGAAACATTTGTTCCACAACATGTTTAGCAACATTTTGCCACTTTTTAACATCCTATTAGATTTTGTTTAAGTGTAGAAATGAATTATTGTGGGAAAACATGTTGCTAGAGTTATTAAAAAATATTAAAATCCAATAACAATCCAAAAAAAGTTTTCTAAATCATTGATTTATATATCCTGGCAACATGTTGCACATACGTTTACATAGAAACTTGTTCTTCTTCTGTTATCCTTGACTCCCATTGGAGCATAAGGCCTCATATAAAATATAAAAACTATGTTTAAGTAATTTTTTTTAATTGAAATGATTTCAAATTGTTATTGGCAACATGTTGCCAATGTAGATTTATTATGAAAAACGTTAATGGTAATGTTGCTTTAAACGTGTTTGAAAATTGATTTTGAAAAGAGTGTCTTTAAAAGTTGGTTTTGCAAAATGTTGCAAGAAAGAAATTTCTAAATCCTTGATTTATATTTTCTGGCAACATGTGGCAAAATAAGTTTACATAACAATTAAGTTTATGTAATTGTTTTAATTAATATACTTTATAATTATTTTTAGCAACATGTTGCTGAAGTAGTATTATTGTAAAAAAATATTAATGGTTAAGTTGCTGAACATATTCCAAAATTAGTTTTGAAAAGAGTTTTTCGTTTTTAAATTACTTTTGCAACATGTTGCAAGAAAAAGTTTTCGAATTTATTAATTTATATTTCCTGGCAAATTATTGCAATTAAGTTTACATTACAACTAAGTTTGTGTTTTTTTTTTCAATCAAAATGCTTTAAAATTATTGGTGGCAACATGTTGCTGAAGTAGTATTATTATGAAAAAAAAATGTTAGTGGTTACGTTTTATAGAGAGTTTTCTTGAAATTAGTTTTGCAAAATGTTGCAAAGAAAAGTTTTCCAAATCATTGATTTATATTATATGGCAACATGTTGCAACTAACTTTAAATTTCAGTCAAAATGCTTTCAAATTATAATTGGCAACATGTTGCTGAAGAAGTATTAGTATGAAAAAAATATTAATGATTATGTTGCTGTTAACATATTTCAAAAGAGCTTTTTTAAAAATTAATTTTGCAACATGTTGCAAAGAAATGCTTTTCAAATTATTGATTTATATTTCCTGGCAACATGTTGCAACTAATTTTATGTATTTGCTTCAATCAAAGAGCTTTTAAATTATTATTGACAAAATGTTGCTGAAGTATTATTAGTATGAAGAAATACTAATGTTTATGTTGCTGTAAACATGTTTGAAAATTAGTTTTAAAAAAATATTTTTTTTAAAGTTTTGCAAACATGTTGTAAAAATAGTTTTCTTTGCAACATGTTGCTGTTGAAGATTTCCAGCATTGTTTGAATTTTTTTGAAAAAAAATCTATTAAGAAAATTTCAAACAATTTCAAATCCATTATATTTCAGAACGTAGAATTATTGCTGTATACTGTTGTTGTTGTAGTAATTATTAGTATTTATTGAAGTTTAACGGTTAAGTTATATTTTATTTTTTTGTTGGTATGTCTAATTGTTGTTGTAGCTATTGTTGTTGATATATTAGCTGGTTTTTGTCTTGGCTTGTCTTATTGGTTGTAAGATAAACTATTTCCTTGGTAAATCTTTTAATAAATTAGAAGATTCTGTTAGTGTTTGTTGTGGTTTGTTTTTTTTTTTAAACGAATTTGTAATAAAAAAATAATAATATTTTTATATTATAAAAATCTTTTTTAAAAGAAAACGAAATTTGTTGAAATTTGTGTTTTTTTGTTTGTTAATTTTAACCAATTTTTTAATAAATTACAATTATTATTGTTCTGTTTTTTTTCTTGTTTGTTTAGTAATAATTTAAATAATTTGTAGTTATTGTTAATGTATATAGTTTCACTTTTGTCTTTAATTCTTGATATACAAAACACAATATTTTTTAAAAATTTTCATTTAAAACTGATGTTGCATTTTTATTGAAAAAAATATTGTTAGTATTGGTTTTATATACTTTTTTGTTTATTGTTTTTTTTTATTAAAAAAAAAGAAATTTGTACAAGTGCCTATTTTATTTATTTGTTTAATGAAATAGTTTTTAATTATTTCATTTATTGTTTCATTTTGTATTAATTTGTTGTTTTCTATTAAATTTCTGTCGATTGTCAAAAAATAAACAAAAATGAGTGTTGCTTGTTTTTTTGTTGTTGTTTAAGAGAAGGAGAATTATATAAAAATTTGTGGATTAAAAAAAAAAATATGTAATATAAAAAAGACACTTTGTAGTCAATTTTTAACACAGATGGCGCTCTTAGCTTTTAAAAAATATAATTCGGGGGCTTAATGATGATAATTTGAATTTTTCGCTAATAAATTGCTCAAGGAAATGGTTTTCATCAATTTTAGAGTTTTGATTTAAAAAATTGGATTTATTTTAAATTTTTGGATTACTTGTAAGACTTTTAAGGCAGATTCTGTTCAAAATTAAAAGAATATTTTCTCTTAATTATCTTTGCTTTAGAATTTTTTTAAATTTGTTTGAAACTTTTCGAGTTATGAACGATAAAGCAAAAATACATCTTTAATTTTGAATAGGTTTTGTCTTTGTAGCTTAGACAACAACCGAAATTGTTACATACCTCACTCTAGAATCTTGTTATTTACACAGCTAAGACATCAACCATTTCAATGACATAAAATACTCGATTTTTTATTACGATTTTTAGTTATATATAACTCAAAATTTTGGGAGAAATGAAAACTAACATATCTCCCAAAATTTTGAGTTTATATCGAAAATTTTTCTAAAATTTAAAAAATTTTGTATCGAAAAAATTTCTATAGAAAAAAAATTTTTTTCTAAAAATTTTTCTATAGAAAAAATTTTTTTCTAAAAATTTTTCTATAGAAAAAATTTTGTTTCAAAAATTTTTCTCTAGAAAAAATTTTGTTTCAAAAATTTGTCTATAGACAAAATTTTGTTTCAAAAATTTTTCTATAGACAAAATTTTGTTTCAAAAATTATTCTATAGGAAAAATTTAGTTTTTAAAATTTTTCTGTAGAAAAAATTTTGTTTCAAAAACTTTTCTATAGAAAAAATTTTGTTTCAAAAATTTTTCTATAGAAAAAAATTTGTTTCAAAAATTTTTCTATAGAAAAAATTTTCTTTCAAACATTTTTCTATAGAAATAAATTTGTATCGAAAATTTTTCTATAGAGAAAAATTTTTATAAAAAATTTTTCTATAGAAAAAATTTTGTATCGAAAATTTTTCTATACAAAAAATTTTGTATAGAATTTTCTTTTTATAGAAAAAATTTTGTTTTAAAAATTTTTCTAAAGAAAAAATTTTATATCGAGAATTTTTCTTTTTTTTCTATAGAAAACATTTTTTGTCAAAAATTTTTCTATAGAAAAAATTTTGTATAGAAAATTTTTCTTTAGAAAAAATTTTGTATAGAAAATTTTTCTTTAGAAAAAATTGTGTATTGAAAATTTTTCTGTAGAAAAAATTTGATATAGAATTTTTTTTATACAAAACATTTTATCAAAAAATATAATTTTGAACATTTTTTTATAAATCAAAAATGCTTCTATAAAAAAAAGTTTAAACAATTTTTTTTTATAGAAAATTTACAAATGTTTGAGAAGAAATTTTATATAAAAAATTCGATATCGAAAATTTTTGTATATAAAAAATTTTATTTTGAAAATTTTCCTATCGAAAATATTTAATATCCAAGATTTTTCTAATAAAAAAAGTTTTTTGAAATATTTTTCTATAGAAAAATTTTATGTCAAAAAATTTTTTCGAATATTTTTCTACAGAAAATTTTGTTAAAAATTTTGTCCATAAAAAAATTTACGAATGTTTGAGTCAAAATTTTATATCAGAAATTTTTTTGTAGAAAAATTTGATATTTAAAATTTGATAAAAAAATTTTATCTATAAAAAATTTATATTGAAAATTTTTAATTTATATTTATATAAAAAAATTTAATATTAAAAACTTTTCTATAGAAAAATATTTACAACAAAAAAAAAAATTTGTTTAGAATAAATTTTATATCGAAAATTTACGAAAATTTTGTATCGAAAAATTTTCTAAAAAAATTTGATATGAAAAATTTTCTATTAAATTTTTTTTTCGAATATTTTTCTATAGAAAAATTTGTCAATAAAAAATTTGATATTAGAAATTTTTTATAAAAAAAAATTATTTAAGAAATTTTTTTATAAAATAAATTTTATATCAAAAATTTACGAATGTTTGATTTAAAATTTTATATAAAAAAATTTGATATCGAACATTTTTCTAAAAAAAAATTTTATATAATAAAATTTTTCGAACATTTTTCTATAGAAAAAAATTTGTTTTAATTTTTTTTTTGTCTCTGAAGAAAAAAGTTTGTATTAAAAATTGTTCTTTTAAAAAATTGATATCAAAAACTTTTCTATAGGAAAAAAATTTAAATCAAACATTTTTTATAGAATAAATTATATATAGAAATTTTACGAATGTTAAAGACAAAATTTTATGTAAAAAATGTTTCTATAGAAAAAATTTGATATCGAATTTTTCTATAAAAAAAAAATTTATATCAAAAATTTTTTTCGAATATTTTTCTATAGACAAATTTTATATCAAAAAAATTTTTCGAATATTTTTCTATAGAATTTTTTTTTTAATTTTATATTGAAAATTTTTCTTTAAAAAAATTGATGTCAAAAACTTTTCTATAGAAAATAATTAATACCAAAAATTTTTTTTATAGAATAAATTATATATCGAAAATTTACGAATGTTTGAGTCAAAATTTTATATCAAAAATTTTTCTAATGAAACAATTTATTTTTTTTTAATATTTTGCTACAAAAAAAATTTTATATCAAAAAATTTTTTTCTAATATTTTTCTAGAGAAAAAATTTGATAAAAAATTTGATATTGAAAATTTTCTATAAAAATTTGATATCAAAAATTTTTGATATTTGATCAGGTTGTTATCACTTCTTAGTCAAGCCAGCAATTACTTTTGCACCATATGCCATACCATGGGCCAAATCACCGCATTCTATATCGATCGAAAACTCAGACTTTTGAGGAAATATTGTGTAGCGTACTTTAGGGATTTCCGAATAATTTATTTTGCAAAAGGTTTAATAAATTTGATATCTAAACATTCGTTCGTTTGTAGAATCATTTAGTTAAAATTAAATTTCTTTACTAAATATCAGGGAACTTTTGAAAAATAAGTTGTAATATAGTGAAAATTATATGCTATTTATATTATTTAGATTAGCCTAAAAGTATGCTAGACAAATTTTTCTGAAATATTTAAAATTTTGATGGATATCGAATGCCTTTTTCTAATTGCTTTATTTCCATCATTATTTTCGGAGATAAACCAAAACCTGCCATCAGGTTTTGGTTTTAAGAGCATGAGTTTAATCGTCTATATCTCCAAAAATAATGATGGAAATAGAGCCATTAGAAAAAAATGAGTTTTTGAAGATTAAAGCTAAATACTTATACGTTCTAGTTTAGGATATATATATTTAGTCCGTTATTTCCTAGTGAAACATAGGGCCTCGATATTCGGGATATGGTCAGAGCTAATGTTTGGTCTTCATTTTGCTTTGTAGTTAATAACTCGTTAATTAGTTAGCCGATTTTAATGATATATTTGGCAAAAATAGTACAAAGAATTAGTTATAACAATCTCTAAAAAAAAGAGATCTCCAAGTTATATCTTAATCTTGATTTTTAGATTTAACATAATTTTAATCAAAACTCTTGGATTTATATAATAATAAATTAATAATTAATACCAAATATCCTAGAATAATACAAAATTTTTCTTAGACTCTTCACATTGGAATTAAATATCTTCAAAAGCTAAGAACGCCATCTATTGCCAAAATGTTAACTAGCTCATAATGTCTTATTTAAGAGAACACTTTATAACAAAATTATTTAAGAGAGTTTTGTTTTAATATATAATACAAATTCTTTATATATATAAATGTTTTTGTATAAATATATTTATTATTAAAAAAAGAAAACAATAAGGGTTTTTGTTTTTAAATACATAATTATTATCATTATACATAAGTATATGCATGTAAATATACAATATACATATATATGAATGTGTATGTATGTATGTATAGGTATTGTATATAAAGAGATTTTGTTTGTCTTTATATTTAAGATATACTTAAAATTGTTATATGATTTAAGTATTTAGTTGTTTTTTTTTATTATTAACTATTTTTTATTATATTAATTATTTTTGTTTTTGTTTTGGGCTTAAAAAAAGACATATGTTTAAAACATTTGTTACCATTTTTTTACTCTGTACAAAGATCATATTTGTTACTCTTTAAATTTTCTCTTATTTAATTACTCTTTTTTATTTTTCTCTTTATAATTTTCATGTGTATGTATTTATGTGTATGTTTGTATTGTATTATTTTTAAGTTTTTTTTCTTATTATTATTTATATAATTTTCTTTCAAATTATATAAATTTTTTGTGGGTTTTTGTTTTATTTGTTGTTGCTTAATTTTCTTAAAAAAAATATATATAAACAAAAAAATTTTGACTAATTCCTTTTTTTTTCATTTTTCTTAATTCTCTTAATTATTTTATGCTCTTCTTGCTCTCTTTAGAATTAATTTCTGTTATGTCTTTAAAAAGTAGTAAGTTCGCTTTTTCACTTTCAATATTTGTTGTTTTTTTTTACTTAATTTTACTAAAATTTGTTTTCTAAAATATTATTTTTTTTTTGTTAATATTTTAGCTTTTTTGTTTTCAGTAACTGTAATAGTTATTAGCTAAGCTATCATCAACTCTTTGGCCCGGGGCCATTGTAGAGCCCGCCATCCCAGCATACCATGAAGTTTGAGCATGATTTTGATGTTGTGTTTGCTGTTGTGTCATTTGAGACTCATACCATGTTTGAGTTAGATGAGCATGAGGATTCAGATGATGATGCTCAAGAGTTTGTTGTTGCTGGTGGTGGTGGTGGTGATGATGTTGCCCATGATGAGCATGATAGTGTTGGCCTATATAATGCTGAGGTGCTAGAAGGTCTACACCGACACTTCCTCCACCTCCCCCTAAACCTGCTGTTAAATATGGCATTTGCTTCTATAAGTTTTCTTCTGATTCCTGCTGTTCGGCCTTGATTTGTGAGAGTTTCTCTTGTAAAATAGAGGTGCCTGTTTCTAGGTTAGGAATTTCGCTTTTGACATTTACCGCTCCCGCTACACCGCCACCACCCACCCCAATACCCGTAGAAGAGCCACCATTAATATCTATAACACTGTTGCCATTATTGTGATGTGTTGCCAAATGCTGATGATTGCTTAGATGTAATTCACTTTTCAAACTGCTATTATCGGTTTCCGAGTTGGAGTCTCTCGAATTTAGGCGCGTGCGTTTTAAGCCACCATTACCACTTAATGAAGGGCAGGTCTTGTTGTTATTATTCTCATAGCTCTCCTCCAAGCCGCTATGGGAAGTCTCATCCTCATCATCGCTGTGAGCACCGCCACTATGTGGAGAATTACGCTCACGCTTAATGGAGGTTTGACCCAACGCAGAAAGAGGACTTGCCGAACGTTTAATGGCTCCCAGATGATGTGATGAGGGTGATAAGGAATTATACTCATTACTTCGGTTATTGGTAAATGGTAAGGGTGTCTTTTTCATTAGCAACTGATCCAAAACCCCACCCGCTCCTCCACTACTAGAGGCGGCTGCTTCATTACTTTTGCGATCGAGGGTTTTACGTATAATGCCATCCAGAAATGAGGCTCCATTGGCAGCATTACTCTCGTATAGTTCTCTTGCCCTATTGATATCTTGACCCGACAAAATAGGACTTGATATGGGACTGGGACCATTTGAGGAATTAGTGGTGGTTGTACCGCCTACACTATTGGGCCCTCCTCCACCCGTCAAATCCTGATATCTTTGCATGTGACTTTTGAGTATATCACTGCTGCTTTCATTGGGCGAACTGGCTGAGGGTGCGGCTGTGCTATTGCGATTGAAATCCATTTGCAGCTGACTGAAGGCAGCCGCCTGGTTATGTTGCCAAAACAGGGGAGATGCATAGGGCAAGTGGGCGGGATCAAATATTGGCAGTTTCATACCATTTGCGGCATTACCCGGAAAAGCATTTGCACCAGTACCACCATTATTGTTCATTGCTGAACCACCTAACTTTAAATTGGCATTGGCCGCTCCATTGCCGGGCTTCAGTTTGTCAAGACCCGTTAGTCCTGCAGGAATGTTGGCATTTGTTTTTGAACTACTGCTAGTGCCATCAAGGCCCGGCTGGGGTTTTGGCTCTCTTTTGCGCGGTCGCATTAAATGGCGCTCTTTAACCTTGTACTCTAAAGTTGAATGTGGAACTCCATAATAACTGCCAGCCCTATGCACTGACATCTCACCGCGTTGCACTGCCTTAACGGCCTCCACCAGGCTATCGCGATCATAATTGCGATACTTTCCACGCTTGGGTCTTGTACCCTTGCCAGCAGCCAAGGCGGCTGCCTCCTGACGGCTAAGATGATGGTGGGCATGTTGCAAATGGGCTGAGTGATGATGATGATGAGGCATAAGATCTGAGGCCAGCAGATTAGGAGCAGCACCAAATCGTGAAGTATCCGTGCCGCCTATATTCTTAACCACAGAAATGGTGGGCTTCTTATAATCATTTACAAAGGCTGCCGCTACATTATTTCTCTCGGCATTGGCAAAACCTAAAAGGTTACCGGCATGCACTGCCTCCTTGTTGGCCTGCTCATTCATGGTGCGATGTATGCTATTGGCTATAACATCACTCATTCTTAGGGACTGAGGAGGCTGGTTGTCCACCGAACCATGCATTAGGGGAGGTGTCACTGATAAATTTTTACTATTCAATTTTTGGGCCGCATTAACAGCTGCCGCCAACAGCAAGGGTCCCGGACTATCACCATTACGATTCGAATTGCTGTTGCTATTGTGACAAAGAAGCGAGGGAGAGCCACGCGAACTGCTGGCTCCCAGGGAATTGGAGGGACCAGCCACTGGTGTATAGGACGGAATTTTCAATATCGCCGAGGGATCATCGCAGGCCTCATTCGGATCCAGTGAAGAGTTTGTTTCGGGTGTATCAGACTTTGGTAGGCGACGACCGCTGGCATATGAAGAAGGTTGCTGTTGCTGCTGCTGTTGTTGTTGTTGCTGCTGCAATAAAAGCTGTAAAAGGGGACGGTAGTCCTGCTGTTGATTGCCATTATTGAGGCAATTACTTTCACTGCCACTTGAGGTAGCAGCTGCACTATTGGCCGCTGCTGTAGCTCCCAGCAAAATGTCCTTTAGGTTATTAGTAGAATTGAGTAGCAAAGCACTAAAGACATCTCTCAGATTCTTATCGGACAGCAAGAGAGTCTGCAGTATCAAGGGCAGAGCGGCATCTAAAGCTGTTATTTGGCCTTGGCTATTAGGTTCTGTGGTGTTACCCTCTACAAGTTGAGGTTTCGAGGATTCTACATGGGCAGGTTTTGGTGACGAATGCAGCAACGAGACTACCGCATCTTCTCCACTCTCACCATTATTGAGGCATAATTTCTTTAGCATATTGGGGGTGGAAATTCGTGTCACCACTACATCTTCGGGTTGCGGGGTGGAGGCATTACTCTCCACCTCCTGATCTTCATCGCCTGACATTTCCTTTTCGAGTTCCTGCTGTAGGTGTAGCAATTCGGGTGTCGGCTGTTCGTTATTACGTTTCGCCTCAGTGGTCAACTTGTAGATTTTGTTGCGTAGCGTTGAACGTGGTACATTAAATTGTACTGCGGCCTTGCGTGTACCCAGTCTACCGGAGAGGATTTCTTGTAGAGCGTTATTTAGATCTTCTTCACTGTAGGTGCGTCGTGTCGAAGGATTAGGTGTAGCACGGGGTGATTTTATTCTGCAAGTAAAAGGGTGAGAAAATGTTTAAGTTTTTTTTTAAGAAATTAAAATTTTTTTATGGAGATTAAGTGAAAATTATGGAGGTTTATTAGGCACTTATTAAATTGCACCAAATGATTTAGAATTTTTTATAAAATTTTTGGTTTTAAGAACTTTAAAATTCTTTATCATATCATCACTATTTGTTAATAGATATAAAGACATTAATGAGTTAATAATTATTGTACAATAATATACTTGAGTCTTTATTACATATTGAGTCATTTATTGCTTACAAAACAAATTGGGCAAGGTAGAAGAAAGTAGAGATAAAACTCCTGAGTCTCAGTGTCTAATAAAGCGGTATTTCCTGAACTCATTCTTATAAATTGTTTTTTGTTAAAAAATTTGGTAATGATCATTTCTAAATCTTCGTGATCATTATTGTTTGAGTGTGAGCAATATAAGTGCCCGCAGGCATGGTTTTGCCGAAGACTGCACTAAAGTTAGACAAGACAGTAGAAAATGTTGTGTCTCTAGTTCTTTTTGTTAAGGCACTACTATCGACAGGCAGACTGTCATCGCTCAATCGTCTTTGAATTTCATAAGCAGGCGTAGGCAGCCGATACCACCAGAAGCCGATGATTTTTTGTAATTTTCGTAAGTACCACGAGCAGTAATAAAACTCGTGAAAATGAGTATTAAAATCATTCAGTTGGAATTTAGTTGTTAACAGAGCCTCTTGGTGCCGCTTTGTTAAAGAAAAGATAAACAATTTTCTATAGACAAATATTTGATAAAAAAATTTTCTATAGAAAAATTTTTGACGAAAAATGTTTGATAAAAAAATTTTCTATAGAAAAATGTTTGATAGAAAAATTTTCTATAAAAATTTTTAATAAAAAAATTTTCTATAGAAAAATTTTTGAAAAAAAAATTCTATAGAAAAACTTTTGAAAAAAAAAATTTCTATAAAAAAATTTTTGATAAAAAAATTATCTATAGAAATATTTTTGATAAAAAAATTTTCTATAGAAAAATTTTTTTTTAAAAAAAATTTTCTATAGAAAAATTTTTGATAAAAATAAATTTTCTATAGAAAAATTTTTGATAACAAATTTTTTGATACATTTTTGATAAAAAAAAAATTTTCTATAGAAAAATTTTTCATAAAAAATTTTCTATAGAAAAATTTTTGATAACAAAATTTTCTATAGAAAAATTTTAAATAAAAAAATTTTGTATCGAAAAAATTTTTGATAAAAAAAATTTTCTATAGAAAAATTTTTGATAAAAAAATTTTCTATTGAAAAATTTTTGATAAAAAATTTTCTATAGAAAAATTTTTGATAAAAAAATTTTCTATAGAAAAATTTTTGATAAAAAAATTTATATATAAAAAAGTATCTATACAAATTTTCTTAAAGAGAAATGTTTTTCTAAAAAATTGTATATCAAATCATTTTTATATGCAAAGTTTTTCTAAAGAAAATGTATTTATAGAAGATTTTGCTATTCTGTTTTTAAGACTAAATAGAAATGGCCCTTTACTACCAAATGATTTTAATATTTAATTTTTTAAATAATAAACATTGCTAAATTTTCTTTATTCTTAAAATTTTTTTTCTTACAAATAAAATTTGTATCTACATGTTATGCAACACTTTTTGGTTGCTTCATTTTTCATGCAATTGTTTTTGCTTTTTTTTCTGTTCGATGTCAGAATTGATTGTATTGATTGACGAAATTTGAACTGATAAATGAAATTGAAGGCAATTTGTTGAACATTAAGAAATTTAATTTTCGTTATTTTTTATTTGCTATCTGCTATACGCAATTTTTTTTATTATTATTGTAATACTCAAATATTGTGTCATGGTTTTTGGAGTGATAAGGGGATTTTTGTGTGTTGTAATAAAATAAAAATGAGGACATTGATATTGAAAAGAAGTATTAAACGAAATATTGAAATAACTTTAAGAAAGTTATCAATAACTTTTTTTATATAAAAAAAACAAGGGAATTGGCTTTCCCGTGCTCCAAGTATTCTCTTTAGTGCCTAAACTCAGGAAGTTATCGATAACTTTTCTATATAAATTGATAGTTATCGATAACTTTTCTATAGAAATAAAAAGCTATCGATAACCTTTTTATAAAAATGGAAAGTTATCGATAACTTTTCTATAGAAATAAAAAGTTATCGATAACTTTTCTATGGAAATAGAAAGTTATCGATTACTTTTCTATGGAAATAGAAAGTTATCGATAACTTTTCTATGGAAATATAAAGTTATCGATAACTTTTCTATAGAAAAAAATACAAAGTTATCGATTACTTTTCTATAGAAATATAAAGTTATCGATAACTTCTCTATAGAAATACAAAGTTATCGACAAATTTTCTATAGAAATAGAAAGTTATCGATAACTTTTCTAAAGAAATAAGAAGTTATCGATAACTTTTTATAGAAATAGAAAGTTATCGATAACTTTTTATAGAAATATAAAGTTATCGATAACTTTTCTATAAAAATAGAAAGTTATCCATAACTTTTCTATAGAAATATAAAGTAATTAATAACTTTTCTATAGAAATAAAAAGTTTTCGATAATGTTTCTATAGAAATATAAAGTTATCGATAACTTTTCTTTAGAAATAGAAAGTTATCGAGAACTTTTTTATAGAAATATAACTTATGGATAACTTTTCTATAGAAATAGAAAGTTATCGATAACTTTTCTATAAAAAAAAAATTTATCGATAACTTTTCTATAAAAAAAGAAAGTTATCGATAACTTTTCTATAAAAATAGAAAGTTATCGATAACTTTTCCATAAAAATGGAAAGTTATCGATAACTTTTCTATTAAAATAATAAAGTAATTGATAACTTTTCTAAAGAAATAGAGAAATAAAAATAACTTTTCTATAGAAATAGAAAGTTATTGATAATTTTTCTATAGAAATATAAAGTTATCGATAACTTTTCTATAGAATTAGAAAGTTATCGATAACTTTTCTATAGAAATATAAAGTTATTGATAACTTTTCTATAGAAATATAAAGTTATCGATAAATTTTCTATAGAAATAGAAAGTTATCGATAACATTTCTTTAAAAATATAAAGTTATCGATAACTTCTCTATAGAAATAGAAAGTTATCAATAACTTTTCTATAGAAATAGAAAGTTATCGATAACTTTTATATTACTTTTTCGATAACTTTTATATTACTTTTTGTACAAATATAAAGTTATAGAAATATAACTTTTTTATAAAAAAAGAAAGTTATCGATAACTTTTCTATAAAAATAGAAAGTTATCGATAACTTTTCCATACAAATGGAAAGTTATCGATAACTTTTCTATTAAAATAATAAAGTAATTGATAACTTTTCTAAAGAAATAGAGAAATAAAAATAACTTTTCTATAGGAATAGAAAGTTATTGATAATTTTTCTATAGAAATATAAAGTTATCGATAACTTTTCTATAGAATTAGAAAGTTATCGATAACTTTTCTATAGAAATATAAAGTTATTGATAACTTTTCTATAGAAATATAAAGTTATCGATAAATTTTCAATAGAAATAGAAAGTTATCGATAAATTTTCTTTAAAAATATAAAGTTATCGATAACTTCTCTATAGAAATAGAAAGTTATCAATAACTTTTCTATAGAAATAGAAAGTTATCGATAACTTTTATCTTACTTTTTCGATAACTTTTATATTACTTTTTGTACAAATATAAAGTTATCGATAATCTTTATAAATAGAAAGTTATCGAGAACTTTTCTATAGAAATATAACTTATCTATAACTTTTCTATAGAAATAGAAAGTTATCGATAACTTTTCTATAAAAAAAGAAAGTTATCGATAACTTTTCTATAAAAATAGAAAGTTATCGATAACTTTTCCATACAAATGGAAAGTTATCGATAACTTTTCTATTAAAATAATAAAGTAATTGATAACTTTTCTAAAGAAATAGAGAAATAAAAATAACTTTTCTATAGGAATAGAAAGTTATTGATAATTTTTCTATAGAAATATAAAGTTATCGATAACTTTTCTATAGAATTAGAAAGTTATCGATAACTTTTCTATAGAAATATAAAGTTATTGATAACTTTTCTATAGAAATATAAAGTTATCGATAAATTTTCTATAGAAATAGAAAGTTATCGATAACTTTTCTTTAAAAATATAAAGTTATCGATAACTTCTCTATAGAAATCGAAAGTTATCGATAACTTTTCTATAGAAATCGAAAGTTATCGATAACTTTTCTATAGAAATATAAAATTATGGATATCTTGTCTGTAGAAATAGAAAGTTATCAATAACTTTTCTATAGAAATAGAAAGTTATCGATAACTTTTATATTACTTTTTCGATAACTTTTATATGACTTTTTGTACAAATATAAAGTTATCGATAACGTGCATATATAAAAGGGAAGTTATCGTTAACTTTTCTTTAAAAAATACAATGTTATCGATAACTTTTCTTCTCTAACATCCCTTTTTTGAAGTTCATTTCATAGTATTATTTCGTTGCATTATTTTGGCAGTTGTAGATTGATTTTGACAGATATTTTCTTTATTACTGGTTGCATGAATAATGCAACATGCAACAAAATATTCGTATATCATCACCAACAAAAAAACTGATTTGAAGTGACTTCTTTATAAATCAGAAAAAGTCGTTTTCATTTTCGCAATTCTTTTTAGATGTTTTTGAATATTTTTTGTGATTTTTTTTGGATAACTCCCCGATGATTTTGAAAAAGGGAATAATAACTAAAGACAAAGCCAAATGGGAAACTTGGACAGGCTGAAAATGAGAAGAAAAAAGCCTAAATAAAAACTTCCTTTGCCAAGTTGATGAAAGAATGAATGAAGTTTTTTTGGGGGAAAAATTCAAATTCAAAAATACTTGATGGAAATAATGTATGATGACGACGGAAATAATGATTACGACAATGTTCATTAGGCGAAATGTTGATTATGATGATTATAATGATGGTTGATGGGTCATAGAGACATAAAGATGACAAGTGTTGTTTTCAAACTAAGAAGACATCTAACATCTTTTTTTTTTTGAAGTTCATTAGATGTCAGTTGGTATTTTTGTTTTATTTTTTGTTGCCAAAGCTTTCCTTTGTTTGTTGTATATGTTTTCCATAATTTTTTTATTTGGACTTGAAACATTGAAATAGAAAATCTGCAACTTGATGTGGCATGCAACATTAACATCAGAAACAAACAAACAACAAAATTTTAGGATGTCAAAACCAAATAAATATAAAAAATATTTAAAAAGGATATTCTATTTTTTTCGTATAAGAACTTACATATGTAATTGTGTATGTCATGTGAGTGTTTCTGTGTGTCTCTGAGTTAGTATTTTCAAAAAGGTAAAAGTAACTTAACAACAAAAACGTAACGGAAACTCAACATCTTTATGCTGCAGTAAACCGGAAAGTGACTACAATTTTTTCTTTCATTTCTTCTTCTTTTTTTCGTTGTTGTTGCTCTTTCATAAGCTTTGTTTGCAAAACGTTTGTGCCACACGAACAAAAAAAAAAAAGAAAAAACATCCAAAATTGTAACAAAATATATAAAAAAGAATTTCTTACAAAAAAGAACTGTTGTAGGAAAATGAAGGTTAGACAAAAGATGTCGGAGCTAAAGGAAAGCAAAAAACAGTAAAAAAAAAACAAAATTTTGACAGACTTTTTGATATAAACACTCACTTACATACACAATTACAAAGACACATTAGAAAGGGAGCCAAGGAAACATGAAGGTTGACTGACTGACTGCCTGGTTACATAAAGATTTACCATTCTCTACAAATGTCGTTGGAAATTGTATATATATTTGCAGACTGAGAGTGAGTCAGTGCCAGACAGGTGAGGAAGCTGAGTTGTTTTTTTTTTTTGTTAGAGCATGACGAATTTGCAAGTCCTTAACATCTTGTCACAGACAAATAATTGTGCATGTATTTTATGTTTCCGAAATGATGGAAAAGGGAGTCAGAGGTTCTTAAGGGAATAAAGAGTAGTATAATTGAAAAAAATATTTATATATACCTATATTTGTAGAAAACTTATCAATAACTTTCTAATTCTCTAAAAAAGTTATCGATAAATCTTTATTTCTATAAAAAAAGTTATCGATAACTTTTTATTTCTATTAAAAAGTTATCAATAACTTTCTATTTCTGTAGAAAAGTTATCGATAACTTTCTGTTTTTATAGAAAAGTTGTCGATAACTTTCTATTTCTATACAAAAGTTATCGATAACTTTCTGCTTTTGTCGAAAAGTTATCGATAACTTTATATTTTGATAGAAAAGTTATCGATATCTTTCTTTTTTATGGAAAAGTTATCGATAAATTTTTACTTTTATAGAAAAGTTATTGATAACTTTCTATTTCTATTGAAGAGTTATCGACAACTTTATATTTTTTTATAGAAAAGTTATCGGTAAATTTTTATTTTTATAGAAAAGTTATCGACATCTTTATATTTGTATAGGAAAGTTTTCGATAGCTTTCTATTTCTATAGGAAAGTTAATGACAACTTTCTAATTCTATAGAAAAGTTATCGATATCTTTTTATTTCTTAAAAATGTTATCGACAACTTTCTATTTATATAGAAAAGTTATCGATAGTTTTTTATTTCTATAGAAAATATATCGATAACTTTCTATTTCTATAGAAAATATATCGATAACTTTCTATTTCTAGAGAAAAATTATCGATAACTTTGGTTTTTTACAGAAAACTTATCGACAACTTTCTATTTCAATAAACAAATTTATCGAAAACTTTCTATTTCTATAGAAAACTTTTCGATAACTTTCTATTTCTATTAAAGAGTTATCGATAACTTTATATTTTTATAGGAAATTTAACGGTAACTTTCTATTTTTATAGAAAAGTTATCGATAACTTTCTAGTTCTATAGAAATGTTATAGACATCTTTATATTTGTATAAAAAGATATCAATAACTTAATATTTCTATAGGAAAGTTAACGATAACTTTTTAATTCTAAAGAAAAGTTATCGATATCTTTCTATTTCTAAAAAATGTTATCGACAACTTTCAATTTTTACAGAAAAATTATCGATAACTTTCGTTTTTTACAGAAAAGTTATCGATAACATTATATTTCTATAAAAAATTTATTGAAAACTTTATATTTCTATACAACAGTTATCGATAACTTTCTATTTCTATAGAAAAGTTATCGATTACTTCCTATTTCTATAGAAAAATATCGATAACTTTATATTTTTATAGAAAAGTTATCGATAATTTTCTACTTTTATAGAAAAGTTATCGATAACTTTATATTTATATAGAAAAGTTATCGATAACTTTCTATTTCTATAGAAAAGTTAACGATAACTTTCTATTTCTATAGAAAAATTATCGATAACTTTCTAATTCTATAGAAGAGTTACCGATAACTTTCTATTTCTACAGATAAGTTATCGATGACTTTCTATTTCAATAAAAAAGTTATCGATAACTTTATATTTATATAGAAAAGATATCGATAACTTTCTATTTCTGTAGAAAAGTTATCAATAACTTTCTATTTCTATAGAAAAGTTATCGATTACTTTCTATTCCTATAGATAAGTTATCGAAAACTTTTTATTTCTGTAGAAAAGTTGTCGTTTACTTTATATTTCTATAGAAAAAATTTCTTTTTTTTTTTAAGTTATCAATAACTTTCTATTTCTTAAGAAATGTTATACATAACTTTATATTTCTACTAGAAATTTTTCGAAAACTTCCTTTTTCTTTAAAAAAGTTAGTTAATTTTTTTTATGAAAAAGTTTGAGAACTCCCTTCTCTTTAAATCTATATCAGTCGAATCGAAATGCATTCATTGCATTCTATAAACAGCAAAACAGAAAAAAGAAAAATTGCAGCATTTAAATACAAAAGAACGAGAGCAAAACGTACAACAACATAATGACGGCTGGGGGTTTGGGTATTAAAAACATAAAAACCATTTGGATTTTTGTCATTAAATACGTTTTCGTTGTTTTTTTTCGAACCAAATTTTTTAATGCAGTTTTTGCTTTGCTTTTTTTTTGACTGTAATTTGGTGATTTTTATTTACGTTTTCTCCAAACTCTTGCCATTAAGGACCCCCTCTCTTGCGTGTCTGCTAAAAAATGCAACAGCAACAACGAAAAAGGTTGTAATTTTACTGCAAATAATAAAAAAGAGAACAGAATATCTGAAAAAAAACCAAATAATGCAACAAAAATTGTTAAAAAAAACTGTTCTGGGGAAAAAGAAAAAATTCAGTGTCGTTTGCGTGTGTCGTCTACCTTTTCATCATCATCATCATCGTAGTCGTAGTTGTCGTCATCATCGTCATCCTCATACTCGAACACAGACTGACTGACAGACAGACACACTTTTAAACTGCATTTGCTGCAGTTCTTTTTTGGGCTTTTCATTTGTTTGAGCTTGAATTTGGGTTTGGGTTCGTGTGTGTTTGAGTTTTGTCTTCTGTTGCAATTGCAGTTGTAACTGATTTTTTTTAGTAATTGTTGTTGCCGTTGCTGTAGCAGTGTTCACTTTCTGTTGTTGTTGTAGTTCGTTTGTTTTAATTTTTTCATAATAAAAGCACACGCATGTAATAGAATTGTATGAACAAATTCGTATACATAAACAAATATTCGCTCTCAAGCTCATACTCACACTCACGTTCACACATACATTCACTCAGTTATTCTCCTTTTTTTGGGATATTTTTTTTATAGACTGAATTTTTGTTGGTTTATTTGTGTGCGTGTTTTAACGATTTTTTTTTCCGTTGAATTTTTTCGCATAATTTTTTTTTTAACTGAAATTTCGTTGCAATTTGTGGCAGAAAAGGGTTGATTTTTTCGCATATTTTCGGTGTGCATTTGTGTATATTTTTTGGTAGCATCCCACACTTGGTTGGTAACGTGCAACGAATGCAATTTGTTGGCATGAACAATGAATGCAATTTTGTTGTTTCAACAAAAAAAAAAAAAATTATATTTTTTTAAAAATTGTTACCGTAAAGGTATGGAGAAATAAATGTGCATTATATTTTTATAATTAAAAAAAGGTTTTACTTAAATGAAGAATTTAAAATTTGTTTAAAGCATTTTACCAAAAATGTACAAAACTTTGCCGAAGAAGAAATATGAAGTTATTTATAAATTTTCTATAGAAATTAAAGCTATCGATAACGTTTTATAAAAATGGAAAGTTATCGATATTATTTTTTATAGAAATAGATTCTTATAGATAACATTTCTATAAAAAATAAAGTTATCGATAACTTTTTTATAGAAATATAAAGTTATAGATAACTTTTCTGTAGAAATAGAAAGCTATCGATAAGTTTTCTATAGAAATAGAAAGTTATCTATAACTTTTCTGTAAAAATATAAAGTTATCGATAACTTTTCTGAAAAAAATGGAAAGTTATAGAAATATTAAGTTATCGATAACTTTTCTATAGAAATATAAAGTTATCGATAACTTTTCTATAGAAATAGAATGTTATAGATAACTTTTCTATAGAAATAGAAAGTTATCGATAACTTTTCTATAGAAATAGAAAGTTATAGATAACTTTTCTATAGAAATAGAAAGTTATCGATAAATTTTCTATAGCAATAGAAAGTTATCGATAACTTTTCTATAGCAAAGAAAGTTATCGATAACTTTTCTATAGAAAAATAATGTTATCGATCACTTATCTGTAGAAATAGAAAGTTATCGATAACTTTTCTATAGAAATAGAAAATTGTCGATAATTTCATCGATAACTTTTCTATGGAAATAGAAAATTATCGATAACTTTTACATAAAAATAGAAAGTTATCGATAACTTTTCTATAGAAATAGAAAATTATCGGTAACTTTTATGTAAAAATAGAAAGTTATCGATAACTTTTCTATAGAAATATTAAGTTATCGATAACTTTTCTATCGATAACTTTTCTATAGAAATAGAAAGTTATCGAAAACTTTTCCATAGAAATAAAAAGTTATCGACAACTTTTCTATAAAAATAGAAAGTTATGAATTACTTTTCTATAGAAATAGAAAGTTATCGATAACTTTTTTATAGAAAAAGAAAGTTATCGATTACTTTTTTATGGAAATAGAAAATTATCGATAACTTTTACGTAAAAATGGAAAGTTATCGATAACTTTTCTATAGAAATAGAAAATTATCGGTAACTTTTATGTAAAATAGAAAGCTATAGATAACTTTTCTATAGAAATAGATAGATATCGATAACTTTTCTATGGAAATAAAAAGTTATCGGTAACTTTTCTATAGAAATATAAAGTTTTTAATAAGTTTTCTATAAAAATAGAAAGTTATCGATAAATTTTGTGTAGAAATAGAAATTTATATATAACTTTTCAAAAGAAATAGAAATTTAGCCATAACTTTTCTATAGAAATAGAAAGTTATCGATAACTTTTATTTAGAAATATAAAGTTATCGATAACTTTTCTATAGAAATAGAAAGTTATCGATAACTTTTGTGTAGAAAAAGAAAGTTATCGATTACTTTTCTATAGAAATAGAAAGTTATTGTTAACTTTTATGTAAAAATAGAAAGTTATCGATAACTTTTCTATATAAGGAGAAAGTTATCGATAACTTTTTGTACAAATATAAAGATATCGATAACTTTTATATAGAAGTAGAAAGTTATCAATAAGTTTTCTATAAAAATAAAAAGTTATCGATAACTTTTCTGTGGAAAAAGAAAATTATAGATAAATTTTCTATAGAAATAGAAACTTATCGATAATTTTTCTATAGAAGTAAAAATTTTGCATATTAAAAAATTGTGAAATTTTTTATATAAAAAAAATTTTATGAAATTTTTTATATAAAAAATTTTGACGAAATTTTTCATATAAGAAATTATGATGAAATTTTTCATATAAAAATTTTGATGAAATTTTACATATCAAAAATGTTGATTAAATTTTTTATATACAAAAATTTTGATAACATTTTTATATAGAAAAAATTTGATTAAAATGTTTATACAGAAAAATTTTGATGGAATTTTTATATACAAAAATTTTAACAAAATTTGTCATATACAAAAATTTTGATGAAAATTTTCATATACAAAAATTTTAATAAAATTTTTCATATAAAAAATTTTGATAAAATTTTTCGTATATAAAAAATTTATTGAAAATGTTTATATATAAAAAATTTTGATAAAAATTTTCATAAAGAAAAATTTTGATAAAGTTTTTCTATACAAAAATTTCGACGAAATTATTTATATACAAAAATTTTTATGAAATTTTTCATATGTAAAAATTAGAATGAAATTTTTCATACAAAAACATTTTGTTCGAATTTTTCATATACAAAAATTTTGATGAAATTTTTCATATAAAAAATGTTCAAGAAATTTTTCATTATGATACAATTTTTAATAGAAGTAGAAAGTTACCGATATAATTTCTAGTACTTAAACTTTAAAATTTTAAAACTTTAATGAATATATTTAAATCAATATATTGTTTATCAACATTGAGAAAATTTTCCTTAGCGTGAGTTACTTAAGTATGAAAAGTATAACATGAAAAACTTCAAAAAAGTCTATCCTTTTCAAAAACTATGACAAATTGCGTTTTTTTTTCGTTTTAGTTGGCTTTCAAATAAAATTTCTTTCTACTTAAACAAACAAAAGTAAACACATAAATAGTGTTTACTAAAACACACACAAACACACTCAACTAACATAATTCTAACAATAAAACAAACACACACACACATACACTTAAAGACTGGAAATAAAATAACGGTTGAAAACTTTATGAATGTTGAAAGAAAGTGCGAGTTTGTGTGTGTATGTTTGTGTAAGTGCATGTGTTTGCTTAGAAGGACACTTTTAGTGTGTGCGTTTGTGTTTTTTTTATATTTTAATGTTGGTCGGTTTGACATTTGGGTCGGTGGACTTAAGGAACCTACAAAAACAACATTAGCAGCAGGAGCTACGAAAATAACAAGAACAACAAAAAAGTCCATAGACAGACAGTGACATAGACAAATCATACTTATAGAAAAACGATTTTTGTGCACTTTTCATTTTTTTCTCTAGTTTTTTTTCTAATGTCTTTTTTCTTCTTCTTAAAAATAAGAAAAAAAAGTCTATTAAAAAAATAAAATAAAGGAAAAAGCACGTTGTGGTTTGAAAATAGATTTAAAAAAGAAAAATTATACCAAAAACTACATCAACGAATTATGAGCAGAAAAATAACACGAAAAAAAACAACTGAAAATGAAGACGAAAATATGAAAAAATACATAAACGATCGATATGATGCACTCATTTCTGTCTGGTGCGCAGTGTGAAGTGCATGGCATCCAATGTTTTCATTTCTGTAGGGATACAAAAGCTTTAGCACACAGACACAAAACACACACATACACACTTGCATACATCGATTATTTACACACAAAAATATTCAGAGCTACGAAAAAAATCTATTTTTTCGACTTTAACTGACATTAGATGATGTTGGGTAAGAAAATGATGATGAGGAAAAGGAAAAACTGACGACAAAACATTCAGTTTGAATCTACTAGTCCCTGCTGTAATGAGCGTAGTCAGTCTACAGATGTTGTGAGCTGATGGTGGTGGGTTGTAATAGTAAGCAGTTGGGGTCTATAGGTGCCTTAGAAATTTTCAAAAAAAAAAAAAAAAAACTACAAGACAAAATCATCGTAACAAAATAAAAGAATGTAAAAATATTGTAATAATGCAGCATAATAATGAAAAAATAATAATAAACGTTCAAAAATCTAAAATTTTTGCAACGTCAGATTTTTTTTCTCAAGTGTTTCTTAATTGTGTTGTCCTCGTGTGTGTAACTCATATACACACAAACACATGCTCTTGCATTCGGTCGGTTCCAACCAGACTTTTTAGATTTTAACAAAAAAAATTTCGAAATTTTCCTTTTTGTTTGTAGACCTTTTGTACGTGTGTTTGTTGTTATGTCTAACGGGTGGTATGATGAATGTTTTGTCATAAAAATTCCACATACTCATACATGTCCTGTATTAGGAACATACATTCATACTTATGTAGTTGTATATGTTCATATTATAAATTTTCTTAAGCAATCAGAAATTTAAAAGAATAAATTTTTAATTAGCATCAAAAACTAAAAGAGATTTCTGTAGATAATGAAAAGTATTGATAACTTTTCTATAGTAAAAAAAATTATAGAATTTTTTATACAAAAGGAAAATTTGTCGATTTCTTTTTTATAAAAAAAAAGTGATCGACAAGTTTTTTATATAAAAAGTAAGTTATCATTAATTTTTCTATACAAGAAGATGCTATCGATTAAAAGATATAGAAAAATAAAGTTATCGATAGCTTTTCTAATAGATTAAGAAATTTATCGATATCTTTTCGATAGAAAAATAAAGTTACTCATAAGAAAGTTATTGCTAAATTTTCTATAGAAAAGAAAAATATCGTTAACATTTCCATAGAAAAGAAAGTTATCGATAACTTTTCGATAGAAAAATAAATTTATCTATCAGTTTTCTATGAAAAAAGAAAGTTATCGATGACTCTTCTTTGGAGAAAAGTTATATATAGCTTTTTTCAGTTATCGATAACTTTTATATAGAAAAATAAAATTATCGATGTCTTTTCTATAGAAAAATAAGGTAACGATAAACTTTTTATATAAAAAAGAAAGTTATTGATGATTTTTCTATAGAAAAAGAAAGTTGTCGATAACTTTTGTTTAGAAAAAGAAAGTTATAGATAACTTTTCTATAGAAACAGAAAGTTATAGATAACTTTTCTATAGAAAAATAAAGTTATCGATAACTTTTTGATAGAAGTAGAAGTTATCAATAACTTTTCTATAGAAATAACATTTCTAAAGAATAAGAAAGAAAATTATCGATAACTCTTTTATAAAAAAAATAATGTTATAGTTAAGTTCGTTTTATAGAAATAGAAAGTTATCGACAACTGTTTTATAGATATAGAAAGTTATCGTTAATTTTTCTATAGAAATAGAAAGTTATGTATAACTTTTCTATAGAAATATAAACCAATTGAAAACTTTTCTACGAAAATAGAAAGTTATCTATAACTTTTTTATAGAAATAGAAAATATCGATAAGTTTTCTATAGAATTAGAAAGTTATCGATAAGTTTTCTATAGAAATAGGAAGTTATCGATAACATTTCTTTAAAAAAAAAAGTTATCTATAAGAACAGAAAGTTATCGAAAACTTATCTTTAGAAAAAAAAGTTATCGATAACTTAAAAAAAAGTTGCCGTTACATTTTTTTTTAAAGAAATACAAAGTTATTGGTAAATTTTCTATAGAAATTGAAAGTTATCGATAACTTTTTTTTTATAGATACAGAAAGTTATCGTTAACTTTCTATAAAAATAGAAAGTTATCGATTACTTTTCTATAGAAGTATAATGTTATCGATAACTTTCCCATAGAAATAGAAAGTTATCGATAAGTTTTTACAGGAAAGAAAGTTATCGATAACTTTTCTATAGAAATATGAAGTTATCGATAAATTTTCTTTAGAAATAAAAAGTTATCGATAACTTTAGAAATAGATAACTTTTCAATAGAAAAAAGAAAGCTATTGATAACTTTTCTTTAGAAATTTAAAGTTATCGATAACTTTTCTTTTAAAATAGAAAGTTATCGTTAACTTTTCTATAGAAATAGATAGTTGTCGATAACTTTTGTATAGAAATAGAAAAGTTTCTAAACCTTTTCTATAGAAATAGAAAGATATCGATAACTTTTCTATAGAAATAGAAAGTTATCGATATCTTCTCTTAAGAAATAGAAAGTTATCGATAACTATAGAAATAGAAAGTTATCGATAACTTTTCTGTAGAAATGGAGAGTTAACGATAACTTTTCCATAGAAGTTGAAAGTTATAGAAACTTTTGTACAGAAAAAAATGTTATCGATATTTTCTATATAAAAAAAAAGAAAGTTATCGATAACTTTTCCTAATTTTATCGTTAACTTTTCTATAGAAAAAAAGTTATTGATAACTTCTCTTTAGAAATTTAAATTTATCGATTATTTTTCTGTAAAAATAGAAAGTTATCGATGACTTTTCTATAGAAATAGGAAATTGTCGATAACTTTTTATAGAAATAGATTGTTATCGATAACTTTTCTACAAAAATAGAATGTTATCGATAACTTTTCTATAGAAATAGAAAGTTTTCGATGACTTTTCTATAGAAATAGAAAGTTATTAATAACTAACTATGTAAATAGAAAGTAATCAATAACTTTTCTATAGAAAAAGAAAGTTATCGATAACTTCTTTACAGAAATAGAAAATTATCGATAACTTTCTATAGAAGTAGAAAGTTGTCTATAATATTTCTATAGCTATAGAAAGTTGTCGATGACTTTTCTATAGAAATAGAAAGTTATTAATAACTAACTATGTAAATAGAAAGTAATCAATAACTTTTCTATAGAAAAAGAAAGTTATCGATAACTTCTTTACAGAAATAGAAAATTATCGATAACTTTCTATAGAAGTAGAAAGTTGTCTATAATATTTCTATAGCTATAGAAAGTTGTCTATAATTTTTCTATAGATATAGAAAGTTATCGATAAGTTTTCTATAGAAATAGAAAGATACCCCTGTATTGAAAAATAAAGTTATTATCGATATTTTTAAAGAAAAAAAAGTTTATCCATAAGTTGTCATTTTTATCGTTCATTTTTTTTAAGAATTCATTATTTGTGAACTCTGTAAAATTGTTTTTTTCTACTTCTTCATATTTTCCTTATACTCATAATCATATGTGCTTATATGTATGTATGTATTGGTATGAATTTGTAATATGTGTATGTGTGTGTGTGCAAATGCATTTTTTCGTATGTATTTAAAACGTGTCTTTGAAGTAATTTACCGGGTATATATATTTCTTTTTTCTATTTCTCTAATTTTTTCTAACATATGTATTTTGTTGGGTTATTTGCAAAAGGGTATAATGTGTAGACAAGTGTTCCCATTTCGTGAATTCGATGTTAGACGTTTGAATGTTTATAAGTATAAATGTGTTAGTGTATGTTTGAGTGTGTGTGATTACGAGTAAGTGTCAGTGTGTTATTCATTATTTAATAAATAAGTGTTAATAGAAAACTAGTGTTTATTGATTTTAGTTCAATGTTGTTTAAAAGAAATTAAATATATTTTTGTTTTTTAGCTTTTGTTGTAATTCATACCGAATAAAAACCAACTTTTTGTTGTCTCTGTTTTTGTTTTTTTTGTGTTCCTTAGCAAAAGTTTTAGGTTTCTTTTGAAATAAATAAATACACAAAAATAATTAACAATTTTGTCTTTGTTTAGTTTAATTGTAGTTGACGACTTTAAATTAAATATTTTGTTATTGTTAAGTTTTGTTGCCTTTATACTCGATATGAATCATGAGACTGAATTTAATAAACTTTTAAAATAAGAAAAATAATACAATTATTGCGATAAGAACAAATTGAGGTTTTGAAAATTTCCGTGAATCAGTCGTCGAAGTTTTGTGATTCATTTAATTTGCGCAAACGAATTTTAATTTTAAATATTTTTCTTAAAGATTATAAAGAAAATGAAAATACATTTTTATTTTAGGAGCAAAGTCTTTGATTGAGTTGTTTATATCTTAAGTAAAGTTATCGACAACTAAAGGAAACTTATTGATTATTATTATATAGAAAAGTTATCGATAACTTTCTTTTATGTAGATAAGTTATCGATAACTTTCTTTTTCCATAGAAAAGTTATCGATAACTTTCTTTTTCTATAGAAAAGTTATCAATAACTTTCTTTTTCGTTACAAAAGTTATCGATAACTTTCTATTTCTATAGAAAAGTTATCGATAACTTTTTATTTCTATAGAAAAGTTATCGATAACTTTATATTTCTAAAGAAAAGTTATCGATAACTTTCTTATTCTAAAGAAAATTTATCGATGACTTTCTATTTCTAGAGAAAAGTTATCGATAACTTTTAATTTCTTTAGAAAAATTATCGATAACTTTCTATTTCTAAAGAAAAGTTATCGATAACTTTCTATTTCTATAGAAAAGTTATCGATAACTTTCTATTTCCATAGAAAAGTTATTGATAACTTTCTATGTCTATAGAAAATTTATCGATAACTTTATATTTCTATAGAAAAGTTATCGATAACTTTCTATTTCTATAGAAAAGTTATCGATAACTTTCTATTTCTATAGAAAAGTTATCGATAACTTTCTATTTTTATAGAAAAGTAATCGATAACTTTCTTTTGCTATCGAAAAGTTATCGATAACTTTCTTATTCTATAGAAAACTTTTCGACAATTTAATTTTTCTTGCTTTAATTTATCATTTTTTTCAATCATAGAATTTGCGAAAAATATAATTTTAATCCCCTCTCGCTTTCCATTCCCAAAAATTTTCATTTTAATGATTTTGAGGTGGTTTCAGTCGCTGTCAGTACTTTTTTTCTGGAGGACGAAGGGAGCCAAATAAAGGTTTAACAAAATGTTAATTCATATGAAACACTCCAAATATAAAAAACGCATTTGTAAAAAAAAACTGAAAATACTAATTGCGCAAATGCAAAAAAAGTAAAAAAATACCGAAAATGGGGAAAAATATTCGTTAAAATTTTTTTTTCATACAAAAAACAAAAAAATTGTACATAAAAAATTAACAAAAAAATTTCAACCAAAAATAGAAGGGAATGAAGGCGTTAGATGTTGGCCCCAAAAACATTTTAAAACTCAAGCTAAAGTTAATTTTTTTATATAGAAGCAAGCGGCAGCAGCTACAAATGCAACAACAACAACATCAACAATTTAGTCAGCAGCAAAAGCAACAATAACGACGATAATAATAAAAGTGCAACTGACACTGTCCTTTAAATGACAAGGAAACAAAACGACGGCAGCAACAACAATAGCAAATGACAACAACAGTTACAATAACAACAAGAACAAAATTATTATAAGCTGAGTAAAAATAATGGAAATCACCGAAAAAGGGAGAAAATTATTTGGAGAAAATTAAAAAAAAGTAAATAAAAACTGTGGGATCTTTTGCTAAAGAAAAGTTATCGATAACAATCTTTTCACAAAAAAAAAAATTCTAAAGAAAATTTTTAATAGAAACCCTTTTTAGAGAAAACTTTCGTATAAAATATTTTTAGAGAAAATTTTTTGATAAAAAAATTTCTATAGGAAAATTTTCATATTAAAAATTTTTGATATGAAAATTTCTATAAAAATTTTTCAAATAAAAATTTCTATAGAAATTTTTTCATATAAAAATTGCTATAGAAAATTTTTCATATAAAAATTTCTATAAAAACTTTTTCAAATGAAAATTTCTATAGAAATTTTTTCATATAAAAATTTTTTAGAAAATTTTTCGTAGAAAAATTTCTTTACAAAATTTTTCGTATAAAAATTTCTACAGAAAATTTCTATAAAAAATTTTTCACATGAAAATTTCTATTGAAAATCTTTCATATAAAAAGTTCTTAAGAAAATTTTTAATATAAAAATATCCATAAAAAATTTCTATAGAAAATTTCGACAGAAAATTTTTTAAATAAAAATTTCTACAAAAATTTTTTTAATGAAAAGTTTTAATATAAAAATTTCTATATACATTTTTTTATGGAAATTTTTTATATAGAAATCTTTTTATATAAAATTTTTCTATTGAAAAGTTTTCATATACAACTTTTCTATAGAAAAGTTTTCATATAAAATTTTTCTATAGAGAATTTTTCACATACAATTTTTCTATAGCAAATTTTTCATACAAAATTTTTCCATAGAAAATTTTTTATATAAAATTTTTCTATGGAAAATTTTTTAAATAAAAACTTCTATACAAAATTTTTTAATGGAAAATTTTTAATATCAATTTTTCTATAGAAAATTTTTCATATAAAAATTTCAATAGAAAATTTTTCATGTAAAATTTTTCTATGGAAATTTTTTTTAAATAAATATTTCTTTTTAAAATTTTTTAAGAGAAAATATTTAATATAAAAATTTCTACAGAAAATTTTTCATATAAAAATTTTTATAGAAAATTTTTCATATAAAAATTTCTATAGAAAATTTTTCATATAAAAATTTCTATAGAAAATTTTTCATATAAAAATTTTTCTATAGAAATTTGTTTTTATCAAAATTTCGATAGAAAATTTTTTATAAAAAATTTTTTAATGGAAAATTTTAAATATAAATCTTTTATAGAAAATTTTAAATATACATTTTTTAAAGAAAATTTTAAATATAAATTTTTTATAGAAAATTTTAAATATAAATTTTTTATAGAAAATTTTAAATATAAATTTTTTATAGAAAATTTTTCATATTAAATTTTTCTATAGAAAATTTTTTATAGAAAATTTTTCTATAGAAAATTTTTCATATATATTTTTCTATAGAAAATTTTTCTATAGACAATTTTTCATATAAAATTTTTCATATAAAATTTTTCTATAGAAAATTTTTCATATAAAATTTTTCTACAGAAATTTCATATAAAATTTTTGTGCAGAAAATTTCCCAAAAAAATTTTCTATAGAAAATTTTTTTTTATCAAAATTTCTATAGAAAATTTTTTGTATAAAAATTTTTATTAAAAATTTTTCTATAGAAAATTTTTCGTATAAAATTTTTCTATAGAAAATTTTTCATATCAAATTTTTCTATAAAAAAATTTTCATATTTCATTCTTTAGGTAATTTTTTCATAGAAAATTTTCTATGAAAAATTTCTATAGAAAATCTTTCATATAAAAATTTCTATAAAAAATTTTTCGTATAAAAATTTCTATAGAAAATTTTCATATAAAAATTTCTATAGACAATTTTTCTATAAAATTTCTTTAGAAAATTTTTATATAAAAATTTCTAAAAAAAATTTTTTTATATAAAAATTTCTACAAAAAATTTTTTATAAAAAATTTTTTTTTATCAAAATTTCTATAAAAAAATTTTTATATAAAAAATTTTCTTATAAAGTTTTTCTATAGAAAATTTTTTATAGAAAAATTTCTATAGAAAATTGTTCATATAAAAATTTCTATAGGAAATTTTTCATATAAAAATTTTTATAGAAAATTTTTCATATAAAAATTTCTTTAGAATTTTCTTTCGTACAAAAATTTCTATCGAAAAATTTTCATATTAAAATTTCTATAGAAAATTTTGTGTAGAAAATTTTTCTATAAAATTTCTTTATAGAAAATTTTTCATATAAAAATTTCTATAGAAAGGTTTTCAAACAAAAATTTTTACCAAAAATATTTCATATAAAAATTTCTATAAACAATTTTCATGTAAATTTTTTCTATAAAAATATTTTCATATAAAATTTTTTTTATAGAAAATTTTTCATATAAAATTTTTCTATGTAAAATTTTTTATATACAATTTTTCTATAGAAAATTTTTCTTTTTTTTTATAAAATTATCTATAAAAAAATTTTCATATTAAAATTTCTAAAAAAAATTTTTCATATAAAACATTCTATAAAAAAATTTTTATTAAGAAAATTTTTCTATGTAAAATTTTTTATATAAAATTCTTCTATAGAAAATTTTTTATATAAAATTTTTCCATAGAAATTTTTTTTTTCTTTATAGAAAATTTTTTATATAAAAATTTCTATAGAAAATTTTTCGTATAAAATTTCTATAGAAAATGTCTCATATAAATTTCTGTAATTCTGTTAGAATGTTTTAAGTTCCATTTTTTTAGTTTGTTTACCCCACTGTGCAGCCCCTTTAGCTAATGTTTAAACTGCTCTTGGTTGATACATGAGCAATGATAAATATAATGTGAATTTTTTCAAAATTTTTTTATGTACCTTAAACAAATTTACATGTTAAAATGTATGTTATACATATGTAGTTATTGTTGTTGTGTTAGAATGTGTTAAAAAAGCTTTTAACTTTTTAGAACTTAAATTTCGTGTCTTGTTTTAATGTTTCAAATTTTTTTTTTTGGTTCATATTTATAATTTTCTATATATTTATTTTAGAATTTTTTTGTTTGCAAGCGAAAAAATAAAACCAGCAACAAAATTTCAATTGTTAAGCTCTACAATGTTGCTGTTGTCGAAGAATCTAAATGATGCATGTTGTTGTTGCTATCGTTGTCGTCGTTGTTGCTGCTGCTGCTTTTGTTGTTGTTTAGCACCTATTCATGTTCAAGTCTAGTCTATAATAAATTGTTTGCCAACCTCTTGCTCTTGATTTCCCCATATGTATCTACCAGATACATTTTTTTATTACAATTTTGGAAGGTTTTTCCATGCAACGATTTTTTTTTCGTATTTTTTATGTATTTCATATTTTACAAAAATTGTATTTTTGTCATGTTTTATGTAGATTTTGTTTTTTAATAACACCTTCGTCTGCTTTAGCAGGCACTTGTAAAATACTTTTGCAACACACACTTATAATAGTATACCTCCATCCCTGCACCTACCTATCAAATGCCTCCCCATTACCCCATTATTTTTTGTCGTAGTCTAGAAATAAACCCCTTCTCCAAAACATTACAAGTGAGTGCATCTTTTACTTAATTGTTGTTGTCGCCTTTAATGCTGCTATTGCATTTCCCAAATGTCTGAAAAAATTTTAAGCTTTTCACAAAAATAAGAGAAAATAAAAGGAAATATTGTAAAAAAAAAAAAAATTCAATGTTGTCGCGACATGTTTTAGCTTTATTTTGTAACTTTTAATTGCAGAATTAATGTTGCAACATTTTTTGTTGTTGATTTTAAAAGCAGACAAATTTTAAAGAAATTGCCTGCAATCATAAATTTGATATTTATCGCAAAGAGCTTTCCAAAGGGAATTGTTTTGAAATTCTGTTTATATAAAAACTTTTAGTTTGATCAATTTAGTTAGAGCTTTTTTAAAAGCTTTACTCCTTATAATTAATATGATGAAAGTTTTTTGTAATATTATTCGCTATACAGCTTAATCAAAGCTTTTGTTTGTATGAAATACAAAATGTGATTAAAGCTTTTCGTAAATCTGACCATACAAGTTTAAAGAAACATTTTTTGTTTCAATTAATTGATAACTTTAATTAAAGAATTATAGTAGTTTTTCTTAACCATTAAATTTAAGCTTTTGGTTAAATTAATTTGAGTAAATCTTTATAAAAGCTGATTTCTTTGTTTAAACAGTTTAATTTAAGCTTTTTGATATGAAATGCATAATCTGATTAAAGCTTCCATGTAAACTGCTCAAACATGATAATTTAAATGTACTTTTAAATTATTGAATACCTTCAATTAAAGCTTTTAAAGCTGTTCTTAACAATTTATTTAAAGCTTTTAATTTGATCAATTTATTTAAAGCTTAATAAAAGCTTTCAAAAATGTTTGATATCACTTACCTAACACTCTTCAATTCACCACTAATTGATGAATTTGGAGACGGTTTGGAACTTAAATCTAAAGGCTGTTCACCACCGGTGGCATCACTGGGACTGGGTGAATCCTTTAGAGAGGGACTTATTGCGGCGGCTGATGTATCTGAGGTAGTTGGTGTAACCGAGTCTGGTTGAGATTGTTGCTGTTGTTGATTCATCCAATTGAAATCTGATTAAGAATGATACAAAATTTTATTGAAAGTATTTTTATTTTGAATTGCAATCTTTTTTTTTATTTTCAAAAGAAGCCCTTACTTGGTAATATAGATTGTATGGCGGCGAATTGTGCTGCCACCGAATCCATTGAGGCCATTTTCTGTGTAAGTAACTTATTTAAGGTTACACGATTGTTATCCGTCAATGGCCCGGCACCAGTCATTAATGGCAGATTACCATTTGTTGTGGCGGTAACGGCTAGGGATGACGATTCGTTTGAATCACTTTCGCAATCCAACTGGAAAAGAATTACAAAAAAATAAATTTATAGAAATTTTTAAAAGAAAATTTTCTTTTGGAAATTTTCATAAAAAAAAAATTTTTTTTAAATTTTATATGAATAATTTTCTAAAGAAATTTTTATATGAAAAATTTTCTAAAGAAATTTTTATATGAAAAATTTTCTAAAGAAATTTTTATATGAAAAATTTTCTCAAAAAATTTTTATATGAAAAATTTTCTAAAGAAATTTTTATATGAAAAATTTTCTAAAGAAATTTTTATATGAAAAATTTTCTAAAGAAATTTTTATATGACAAATTTCTATAGAAAGTTTTTATAAGAAAAAAATATCTTTAAAAATTTTTTAAAGGAAAAATTTTCTATGGAAATTTTGAATAAAAAAATTTTTTATAGATATTTTTTATAAGAAAAATTTTCTATAGAAACTTTTTATATGAAAATAATTTACTATAGAAAACAAAAACAAATAATTTTCTAAATGAAAATGTTTCTTTAAATATTTAAACTGTATTAACACTGCACAAATTTTTATAGAAAAAATTTTCTAAATAAATTTTTATATGAAAAATTTTCCAAAGAAATTTTTATATGAAAAATTTTCTAAAGAAATTTACTATTAAAAATTTTTTATTGAAAATTTTCTATAGAAATTTTTTAAAAAAGTTTGCATAGAAAGTTTTATATGAAAAATTTTTTATGGAAAATTTTATAGGAAAAATTTTCTAAAGAACTTTTTATATAAAAAATTTTCTAAAGAAATTTTTATATGAAAAATTTTCTATATAAATTTTTATTTGAAAGATTTTCTTAAAAATTTTCGAAATAAATTTTTATATGAAAAATTTTTATAAAAATGTTTCTGTTTATTTTTCGATTATCTAAAAAAAATTTTATACGAAAAAATTTCTATAGAAATTTTTATGTGAAAATTTTCTATAGAAATTTTTTTATGAAAAATTTTTCTATAAACTTTTTTTATATAAAAAATTTTTCTATAAATGTTTTCTTATTCAAAATTTTCTATAAAAAATTTTATATGAAAAATTTTTAATGAAAATGTTTATAAGAAATATTTTCTATAGAAATTTTTATGAGAAAAATTCTTTATAAAAATTTTAACATGAACAATTTTCTATAGAAATTTTTATAAAAAAATTATTCTATAGAAATTTTCTATAAAAATTTTTATATGAACAATTTTAAATAGAAATTTTTATATGAAAAATTTTACATAAAAATTTTTATATGAAAAATTTTCTATAGAAACTTTTATTAAAGAAAATTTTCTATAGAAATATTTATATTCAAAATTTTCAATAGAAATTTTTATAAGAAAAATTCTCTATAAAAATTTTTATATAAATAAATTTTCTATAGAAAATTTCTATATAAAAAATTTTCTATAAAATTTCTTTATAAAAAATTTATAGATTTTATAGAAAATTTTTTATATGAAAAATTTTCTACAGAAATTTTTATATGAAAAATTTTCTCTAGAAATTTTAATATGGAATGTTTCATCATTTTCTATACAAATTTTTATATGAAAAATTCTCTATAGAAATTTTTATATAAATAAATTTTCTATAGAAATTTTTATAAAAAAAAAAAATTTATAAAAAATTTTTATATGAAAAATTTTCTATAGAAATTTTTATATGAAAAATTTATAAAAATATTTTTATATGAAAAATTCTCTATATAAATATTTAAATGAAACATTTTCTATAGAAATGTTTCTATGAAATCTTTTCTATAGAAATTTTTGTATGAAGAATTTTCTATTGAAATTTTTGTATGAAAAATTTTCTATAGACATTTTTATCAGAAAAACGCTATAAAAATTTTTATATGAAAAATTTTCTATAGAAATTTTTATATGAAAAATTTTCCATAAAAATTTTATATGAAAAATTTTCCATAAAAATTTTATATGAAAAATTTTCCATAAAAATTTTATCTGAAAAATTTTCCATAGAAATTTTTATATGAAAAATTTTCCATAACAATTTTTATTTGAAAAATTTTCCATATAAATTTTTATATGAAAAATTTTCAATAAAAATTTTTATATGAAAAATTTTCTATAGAAATTTTTATAACAAAAATTCTTTATAAAAAATTTTCTAAAAAAATTGTTAAATGAAAAACTTTCTATAGAAATTTTTTTAAGAAAAATTCTTTATAAAAAATTTCCCATAAAAATTTTTATATGAAAAATTTTTTATAGAAATTTTTATATGAAAAATTTTTTATAGAAATTTTTATATGAAAAATTTTTTATAGAAATTTTTATATGAAAAATTTTTTATAGAAATTTTTATATGAAAAATTTTTTATAGAAATTTTTATATGAAAAAGTTTCATATGGAAAATTTTCTGTAGAAATTTTTTACATAGAAAATTTTTTTTAGGAATTTTTTATATGGAAAATTTGCCATAGAAATTTTTTATTTAAAAAATTTTCAATAGAAATTTTTCTACAGAATTTTTTTTTCTAAAGAAATTTAGAAATTTTTATATGAAAAAATTTTTATTGAATTTTTTTGGATATCAAATTTTGTATAGAAATTTTTTATATAGAAAATTTTCTACAAATTTTTTTTTTTGAAATTTTATATAAAATATTTTCTAAAGAAATTTTTTGAATAACAAATTTTCTTTAGAAATTTTTTATATACAAATTTGTTTATAGAAACTTTTCTTTAAAAATTTTTCTACAAACATATATGAAACATTTTTATAAAAAAAAATTTTCTTTGAAAATTTTTTATATGATAGAAAAATTGTCTTTAAAAGTCTTTTATATAGAAACATTTTAACATACCCTTTGTATGTGGTCCGTTTCAGACCCGGTAGGGCCAGATTCGGCCACTAGTTCACCTTTAGCGTTCACTGTGAGTAATTTACCGTTAACACAAAAATTACACTTATCATTCGGTTTCCAGTCGATGGGTTCCGGTGGTGGCGGTGATGGTGATCGTAATGGACTTTTCTTCTGTGATTCAGTTGATGTTTTTATATCTAAATTCAAATGTTTTACTGTGATGTCCGCGGTTACAATTGTATCGCTTTGATTTTGTGATGCTAAATTTGTTATGGGATAAAATTTTAAACTATTAAAACTACATTTTTTTTCAAAGATATACCTGTTGTAATTTCCGTTAAATCCTTGTTATCTTCTTCTTTTAAATCCTCCTTTTTAACTTCCGTTTTAGTGTGATGTTGATTTTCTTCTGTTTCTTGCAATTTTTGAGGTTCTTGTGAGATTTCGTGCTCCCGATCTTTTTGTGTATTTTTTGTATTTTGTATTTCTAGATCTTTGCGGTGGTTCTCTTCGAGGTTTGGGGTTTCTATTGTTGTTTCTTCTATTGATTCTTCTGTTTCTGCTGTTTTGGGTTTTGTTGCTTCTAATGTTTTACTGATTTCAATAAATTCACCGTTTTTAAATTTATCCAGCTCTTTCTTCAGTTCGATATTGTTGTCTTCGATTGAGGCAACAAATTGGTCGGAATTTAATTGGGTTCGCATTAATGTCTCTTGATATTGCTTCCATTTCCTGCGCCCCATTAGCTCCTCAGCGACCCGTTCTAAGCCTGCAAAAAAAGGAAACAATTGAAAATGATTTAATACCTTTAATTAACTGTATGCGTATGTAAATATTTATGTGTAAATATTTATGTATAAATAATTACATGTGTGAGTGTGTGTCTGTTTTTATTTCTTTTTAAGTTTATTTTCCCCATATTCGTGTCGTTTATTGCGGTTTCTGTTTATTTTTCTCTTCTTTTGGGTTTTTTGTTACAAAAATTTCTTTAATGTCTGTGGAAATTCTACGAGTACATTACAAATTTCATTGGTTCAGAATTTAAAATTACAGGGTGTGTGTTTAGTCATACATTTCGAGAAAAAATATATAAAAAAAATCATATATATATTTTGCAAATATTTTTATATTTGTTTTCTGATAGCGATGAAACCTAGAATTAATTTTAAAATGCGGTTAAAAAATTTATATTTTTACTATTTAAGAATTTAAGAGGAAAAAAGTACATAATTGCATTAAAAATATTTTGTGACTAAATTGATTAAATTGTTTCAGTATTTCGATTTGAACTGAGAAGAAGTACCCAATGGGAAAATATAACGAAAAACATTTTTCGGGCTTTTTATAAAGCTTTTATGCTTTAAATATGAAAATATAGAAAAGTTTATAACTAAAAATTGATTTTAAGAATTTACTTTTGTAAAAGCTTTTAGTATTTATTTAAGTAACTCTAAAAGCTTCTTTACATAAACTTTAACTCATGTCCATCCAAAAGTTTTAAAAAAGCTGTTATGAGCAAACGTTCGTCTATTTAATACATAACTATTTTCCTATAAAAACTTTGAAAAATTCTACTAAAAAGTTTTACGATAGCTTTTTAATTATAAATTCTATTGAGTCATACCAATTTATCATTCATTCCCAAAGAAAAAAACTTTAGAAAACTACCATTTAGTGGTCATTTTTAAAATTCATTTTCATTTACAAAAATTGTCTTTAAAAATGTTATATATTATTTTTTAAATAATGTCAATTAAGATTTTTTTTAAAAGCTTTATCGATTTCACGATAGAAAGCTAACTTAATATAGAAATATGACTCTTAAGGAAATGACTTTTAAGTCCTCATTTGTAAAAAAGCTTTGTAAAAAAGCTCTTATCGAAAAATATCAATCCATTAAAAAATCAACTAATTAAAAGCTCGTACATCCTTTTTCACAGAAAAAAGAATAAATATAAAAAAACTACACAATAAAATATTTTTTTTTAATTTGGCAAAAAATTTTATATTTTTTAAATTTTAAAAATTTTTGTTTTAGTGAATTAAGAGCTTTTTCAAAAACAATGACCTACAAAAAAAGCTTTCTTTCTAAAAGCTAATATATGTAGCTATATTTTACTCCCAGGCGAACTTTTAGTTTAATTTAAGAGATACATTTTTAAGTTAAGAATAATGGAAAAGCTTTTTTTTTAAAATTAAGATATTTTGGCCATAAGAGATCTATTATGACTTAGAAAATCTGAGACCTTTTAAAAAAGCCTTAACATTACATATTTTCACATAAACGTTTTAAAATAAAATAAAGCTAATTTTTTTATATTTTAAATATAAAAAAGCTTTTTTTTTAATCTACATAGTCATGTTTGAAATATACTCCTTTCAAAAAGCTTTCCATAGCCATTAAAGTAATGTTTACACTTAAACAAATTAAGAACTTTTAAATACTGTTTGAAAAACATACATCTTTTAAAAAGCTTTCCATAGCCATTACAGCTCCGTATTGAGAACTTGTTGAAAAGCTTTTGCTTACCATTAAACCTTTATTTTCATTGAAATTAGATGAGAAACTCTTTTTGTAAGAAAAAAATGAAAGCTCAGCAGTAAAAGCATTTTTAACTTTGGAAATTGCGAGCTTTTAAAAAAGCGAATTAAAGACTTTTAAAGAAACAAGGTCATCAAGCTCTTAAAGTTAGCTTTTAATAAATCTATATACACTTGTAAAAGCTCACTTTTTTACATTTTGAATTAAAAAAAGCTTTTATTAAATCTACACAATCATGTTTGAAATATACTCCTATTAAAAAGCTTTAAATAGCCATTAAAGTTCTTTTTACATTTAAACGAATTGAGAACTTTTAGTAAAGCTTAAAATATGCTCGGCCTTTGACCTAAACCGGTTGTAATTATAGGCCATTTAAGTAAATAAGTAAGTAAAGCTTTTACTAACCATTATAGTATACCTGTATTTTTACTAGAATTATATGCAAAATGTGTGTAAAGGAAAACCTGAAAGCACAGCTTCAAAAAAGTTTGTAAAACATAGAACTTTTAGCAAGCTTTCCATAGCCATTAAAGTTTTATTTACATTTGGTCGAATTGAGATGTTTTTGGAAAGCTTTTACTAACCATTATAGTGCACATGTATTTTACTGAAATTATATAATAAATGTGTTTTGTAAAGAAAAACGTAAAGCTTCGTAATATTGTTAAAAAAATCATATTTTAAAAAGCTTTTCATTAAAGTAAATAACTTCTAGGAAAGCTTTTGCTTATCATTAAATTATATCATTATCATTAAACCTGTTTTTCATTGGAATCAGGTGCAAAATGTTTTTTTTTTTGTAAAAAACAACTGAAAGCTCAGCTTTAAGAGCATTTTTTATTCAATCTACTACCACGAAAATTGTGAGCTTTCAAAAAATATATGTGCACTTAAGCGAATTAAGGAGTTTTAAAGAAACACGGTTAGCTCTATCTTAAAAATATCTTTTAACATCTCTATATAATCATGTATGTAATCAGTTTTAACAAAGCTTTTGATAGTAATTAGAGTGTAAATATAAATAAATATATTAGCTTAAGCTTTTAATTTTTTTCGTATATAAATATGACCAAAGCTTTGCTTCTGATGGTTACTAAATGGGGATCGTTCAAAGATATATGTAATGATTTTGAAAAGCTTTTTGTAAATACTTTAACTTTATACTCTTTGACATTTGAATAGAATAATTTTGCATAAGGAACCAAAATTTCCTTTAAAGACTTTAATTTTAAAATGATTAAGGAAATTTTTTTACCGAGGGTACTTGTAGAGGAGGTAGTTCGAAACTTTGATGGAAAGACCTATTAGAAGAATAAAATATTTTAAAGCTTTATCTATGATATTGGAGAATATGCACACAAGATCAAAACTCATGGAGTTATAAAATATGCTTGCCCTTTGACCTTAGCATGTTGTAAGTATAGGCTAATTAAGTAACTTATTTTAGATCTTTTTTTCATGTTACTTCTAATTAATGAAAAAATATCTAAAATTTAGATGAGAGTGTATTTCCTAACAAAAAATCAAAAAGCTTTATATTATATACTAATGACTTTTTAAATCATAAGAAATTCTTATTGAGAAAGTAAGTTTTTTCCAAAACATTCTTTTGTTTTTGAAACTGAAATGGTAAAGCTTTTCAAAAAAAAGCTTTTGTTATTCATAGGATTTTCTTTCGAAACTTTGACAATAAGGTAAGGTTAAAGTTTTTATAAAAGTAATTTAAAAAAAAAACTTATTTAATAAGAAAATTTTAAAAATTGAAATTGGTTTTGGTAGGATTTGAACCCGGGCAATTATAATACAATTACCAATCGAATTTTAAACATAGTCATTACAAGGTAATATAATACCTGAGTACTTCTTACTACCAACATTTTTCTGGTAAGGTATGAAAGCTTTATTTAGTTAGTCAAGCCCTTGTCATCTTCAACAGAAAAATTTTTCTGAGTGTTTTTTCAATTTTTTTCTCAATAGGATTACCACATATTTGTTTTCCTATTTTAAAATTTATAATTGTAGTATGTCAAAAAAACCCACCAATTAATTATAGTCATTTTGAATTAGCGTGTTTAAGAATTTTACAGTTTGTACCTTCCTCCAAAAAACAAGCGTTTGAAAGCTATTTATTATTTTGTCTTGGGAAAAAAATGTCATAGTGCGAAGGGATAAATATAAAGGAAGGAATTCTAGGAAAGTAGTTATCAAAATATTTATGAGTAAAAATTTTGGAATTGAAGAAAAAAGGAAAAAAGCAGAAGTCAGAAATTTTAATTTTAGGATAAAAGGAAGATTTTGTTATAAAATGGAATTCTAGGAGAAAAACTATAAACCTTATACAAATAAACAGGAGTAGGCAGCCCATACCACCAGTAGCCGATGAATTTTATATAATTTTCGTAAATACCACGATCGTTAATAAAACTCATTCAGTTGGAGTTTGGATGTTAACAGAGTTGTTTGGTGCCTCTTTGTTAAAGAAAAGACAAAAGCAAAATAGACCAGAAACAAATCAAAATCCTATTTATAGCAACAAAATACATGGTTCGAGAGAACAAAGAAATAAAATCTCGAATATTGTTGCCACGACACTATTATTTTTGTAAACATTGGGAATATTTTAGTAAATTTTGGGAATCTTTTTCAAAACACAAATAAATTCTAATATTTAAGCATTTTTAGATTTTAATATTTTTTATATAAAAATAAGGTTACAAACAGAAGTAGGCAGCCCATACCACCAGTAGCCGATGAATTTGATATAATTTTCGTAAATACCACGATCGTTAAAAATGAAATAGAAAAATAGAAAAATTTTTGATAACAAAATTTTCTATAGAACAATTTTTAATAAAAAAATTTTCTATAGAAAAATTTTTGATATAACGATTTTTTATAGAAAAATATTTGAAGAAAAAATTTTCTATAGAAAAAATGTTGATAAAAAAATTTCCTATAAAAAAATTTTTGATAAAAAAAAATTTCTATAGAAAAATTTTTATAAAAAAAAATTTCTATAGAAAAATTTTTATAAAAAATAATTTCTATAGAAAAATTTTTGTTGAAAAAATTTTCTATAGAAAAATTTTTGATAAAAAAATTTCTATAGAAAAATTTTTAATAAAAAAATTTTCTATAGAAAAATTTTTAATTAAAAAAATGTCTATAGAAAAATTTTGAATTAAAAAATTTTCTATAGAAAAATTTTTGATAAAAAAAATTTCTATAGAAAAATTTTTGATAAAAAAATTTTCTATAGAAAAATTTTTGATAAAAAAATTTTCTATAGAAAAATTTTTGATAAAAAAATTTTCTATAGAAAAATTTTTGATAAAAAAATTTTCTATAGAAAAATTTTTGATAAAAAATTTTCAATAGAAAAATTTTTGATAAAAAATTTATATAGAAAAATTTTTGATAAAAAATTTCTATAGAAAAATTTTTGATAAAAAATTTCTATAGAAAAATTTTTGATAAAAAATTTCTATACAAAAATTTTTGATAAAAAATTTTCTATATAAAATTTTTTTATATATAATTTTCTATAGAAAAATTTTTGGTAAAAAGATTTTCTATAGAAAAATTTTTTATAAAAAAATTTCTATAGAAAAATTTTAGATAAAAAATTTTCTATAGAAATTTTTTTGATAAAAAAATTTTCTATAGAAAAATCTTTGAGATAAAAATTTTCTATAGAAAAATTTTTGATAAAAAAATTTTCTATAGAAAAATTTTTGATAAAAAAAAAATTCTATTGAAAAATTTTTGATAAAAAATTTTCTATAGAAAAATTTTTGTTGAAAAAATTTCCTATAGAAAAATTTTTGATAAAAAAATGTTTGATAAAAAATTTCTATAAAAACATTTTTGATAAAAAAATTTTCTATAGAAAAATTTTTGATAAAAAAAATTTTTGATAAAAAAAATTTTTGATAAAAAAATTTTCTATTGAAAAATTTTTGATAAAAAAAAATTTTTGATAAAAAAATTTTCTATTGAAAAATTTTTGAGAAAAAAATTTTCTATTGAAAAATTTTTGAGAAAAAAATTTTCTAAAGAAAAATTTTTGATAGCAAAATTTCTATATAAAAATTTTTGATAAAAAAAAGATAGAGTAGAAAACTTTTTCTTTACTATGTATATCATTACTTTGTATATCATTTATGTAGGTTAATTTTGTACATATTTTGATATACTGAGGGTATACTTTTAAATCGTTTTGTATCATTAACAAAAAAGTATTTCAAAATATTTCCTAAGTTGACAAACAATTTTAAAGCCCATCATTTAGCTTTTATTTTGGTGTCCTTAACAATTTTTGGTAGATTTTATATTATTTTCATCCCATTGTGCAATGCACATAAATTGGATCCTATGCGTGAAAAGGATATTAAAATCTGTTATATTTAAAATATTTAGCAATAAAACTACAAATACCTTTACATTATTTTAAATAAACAACTCTCACCCATTAATAATAAAAAAATATGCAAATTTCATAAATAATTATGTATGTATAGCTAAATTAAATGCTAAAAATCTAAAAAGCAAATATGTAGAACTAAATAACATAAAATTAAAATTTAGTTTTGAAAAAAGCATAAGGAAAAAGTTCACAAAATAAAGGAAAATTATATGCAAAAAAATAATAATGCATAAAGGAAAATATAAAATTTTACGCATCAACAATAATTTTAAGCCTAAAGAACTCAAAAAAAAAAAACGTACGAAAAGGATGAGGTCGTCCTCATCATTTACTCGTACACGCACCAACAAAAATTTTAAACAAGAAAAATTAAAATAAACAAACAAACTAACACATGCTCAAATGCACGCATTCATACACTAAAACATAAACAAACACAGCCCTGAAGATCTCAAATGAAGAAGCATTTCTGCAACTAAGCAAATGAGTAGTTAAAATAAAAAGTGGGTTTTGAAAAGCTTTGTGTCACATATCGATTTTAAAGAGACTTATTACTTGTTATCATTTTTAAAAGTTTTAAATAAATTTGTTTATCATCTTACGAGTAGTCTCGGAGACTTTCTTCCATTTAGAAACTACCGGGTAATTATGCTATTTTTACCTTAAAATGTTATGAAACTCTCACTCTCTTTTTCGTTTGTGCTAATGCACCCTCTCTATTTTGGTTTAAATGTTGAAATGTGTGTGTGTGAGTTTTAGAGTGTGTGTATGTGTGAATGTTTGTTTTCATGTGATATTTGTTTAGACGAGATTTGAAATTTGAATTTTTTAACAAAAACCGGAAACTAAAACTAACTACAGCAAAAAATGGAAGACGTAGCAAAAAAATAAAAAAAAACAAAAGAGGGGTACGGTGGAGAAATTTGCGATATCAAAAATTTGGGATATTACAAGTTTTCTAGATAATCTTATGGCATATTTGAAATATTTTGAAGACAAATTTGTGATAAAATTTATTTCCAAAAAAAATATTTTTATAAAAAAATTTTCAAAAAAAAAATTTATGAAATTATTATTGAATATTTTGCGCTATCATGAAATTTTTTTCAAAATTTTTAACGATATCATAATTTTTTATAGAATAAATTTGATAAAATGAAATTTTTATAGAAAATTCTACAGTATCACAAAAGTTTTCGATATCATACATTTTTTGTAGAAAAAAAAAATTAACGATGTAATTTATTTTTCATAGAAAATTTTATCATATCATGAAATAATCACAGAAAATTTTTAAGATATCATGGAATATTCGAAAATAAATTTTTTTAATATATCATAAATGTTTCATAAAAAACATGAAAATTTCTTAAAGAATTAACAATGTCATGAAATTTTGGTAAACGAATTTTTCACAAACAAAAATTTTTAAACGAAAATTTTTCTTGAAAAAATTTTTAATCAAAAATTTTTCTTTAAAAATTTTTTAACGAAAATTTATCTATAAAATTTTTATAATGAAAACTTTTCTATAAAAATTTTTCTTTAAGGAAATTTTGTTATTAAAATTTTATAGAAAAACTTTCAATTTCTATAAAAATTTTATAACGAAAAGTTTTCTATAAAAATTTAAGAACGAAAATTTATCTTTAAAAAATTTAAGAATCAAAAATTTTTTATAAAAATTTTTCTGTAAAAATTTTAGAAGTAAAGTTTTTCTAAAAAAAATTTAGAATGAGATTTTTTTTGTAAAAATTTGAAAACAAAAATTTTTTTGTAAAAATTTGACAACAAAAATTTTTCTATAAAAATTTTAAAATGAAAATTTTTATATTTGATTTCCCAACGAAAATATTTCTATAAAAATTTTATAACGAACATTTTTCTAAAACAATTTTATAAACAAAATTGTTTCATAAAAATTATAGAATTCAAATTTTTCTATAAAACGAAAATTTTATAACAAATATTTTTCTATATAAATTTTAGTTTCAATAAAAAATTATGGATCAAAAATTTTCATAAAAAAATTTTAGATCGAAAATTTTTCTATACAAATTTTAGAACGAATATTTTTTTATAAAAAATTAATAACGAAACTTTTTCTAAAAAATTTAAATGAAAATTTTTCTATAAAGATTTTATAACGAGAATCTTTTTCAAAAAATGTATAACAAAAATTTTTCCATATAAATATTATATAGTAAATTTTTCTATAAAAATTTTATAACGAAATTTTTTTTTATAAAAATTTTATAACGAAAAATTTTTCATAAAATTTGACAGCAAATTTTTCGCTAAAATTTCGAAAATAAAATTTTTCTATAAAAATTTTATAATGAAAATTTTTCTATAAAAATTTTAAAACGAAAAGTTTTCTATAAAACTTTTTAACAGAAAAATTTTCTATAATAATTTTAAAACGAAAAATTTTCTTTAAAAATTATATAAAGAAAATATTTTTTTATAAAAATTTAATAACGAAAATGTTTATATAAAAATATTTCTAAAAAAATTTTATATCGAAATTTTTTTTTATAAAAATTTTATAACGAAAATTTTTCTAAAAAAAAATTATAACGAAAATGTTTCTATAAGAATTTTATAACGAAAATTTTTTCTATAAAAATGTTTAACGAAAATTTTTCTAGAAAAATTGTTTAACAAAAATTATTTTATAAAAATTTTATAACAAAAATTTTAAAACGAAAATTTCTCTATAAAAATTTTATAAAGAACATTTTTCTATAAAAATTTTATAAAGAAAAAAATTTTGTAAAGAAATCGAAAAATTTTCTATAAAAATTTTAAATCGAAAAATTTTAGGAAGAAATTTTTTTTTAAATTTATAACAAAAATAGAAGAATTATAATTTTATAACGAAAATTGTGTATAAAAAATTTTTCTATAAAAATTTTATAACAAAATTTTTTTATAAAAATTTTATGAAGAAAATTTGTCTATAAAAATTTTATAACGAAAAATTTTTCTTTAAAAATTTTATAACGAAAAATTTTTCTTTAAAAATTTTATAATAAAAATTTTTAATTAAAATTTTATAATGAAATTTTTTTTTACAAAAATTTTATAATGAAAATTTTTCTATAAAAATGTTTTAATGAAAAATTTTTCGATACAAATTTTATAACGAAAATTTTTATGTGAAAACTTTATAACGAAAATTCTTCTTTAAAAGTTTTATAACAAACATTTTGCTATACAAATTTTATAACAAAAATTTTTCTATAAAAATTTTATAACAAAAATTTTTCTATGAAAATTTTTTTTTAAAAAGTTTTATAACGAAAATTTTTCTATAAAAATTTTGGAACGAAAATTTTTCTATAAAAATTTTTTTAAAACGAAAATTTTTCTGTAAACATTTTATAACGAAAATATTTCTGTAAAAATTTTATAAAGAAAATTTTGCTATAAAAATTTTTTTATAAAAATTTTATTAAAAAAATTTTTCTATAAAAATTTTATAACGAAAATTTTTCTATGAAAATTTTTTTTTTGTATTTTTGTATTAAATTTTTTTTTTTATAAAAATTTTATTAAAAAAATTTTTCTATAAAAATTTTATTAAAAAAATTTTTCTATAAAAATTTTATAACGAAAATTTTTCTATGAAATTTTTTTTTTTTAAATTTTATTATGAAAATTTTTGTATTAAAATTTTTTTTTTTTATAAAAATTTTATAACGAAAATTTTTCTATAAAAATTTTGGAACGAAAATTTTTCTATAAAAATTTTGGAACGAAAATTTTTCTATAAAAATTTTGGAACGAAAATTTTTAAAAAAATTTTTCTATAAAAATTTTATTAAAAAAATTTTTCTATAAAAATTTTATAACGAAAATTTTTCTATGAAAATTTTTTTTTTAAATTTTATTATGAAAATTTTTGTATTAAAATTTTTTTTTATAAAAATTTTATAACGAAAATTTTTCTATAAAAATTTTGGAACGAAAATTTTTCTATAAAAATTTTGGAACGAAAATTTTTCTATAAAAATTTTGGAACGAAAATTTTTCTATAAAAATTTTGGAACGAAAATTTTTCTATAAAAATTTTGGAACGAAAATTTTTCTATAAAAATTTTGGAATGAAAATTTTTCTATCAAAATTTTTTGATAAAAAAATTTTTAATGAAAATTTTTTTATAACAAATTTTATAATGAAAATTTTTCTATAAAAAAATTTTTCTTTTAAAATTTTTGGAAAGAAAATTTTTCAATAAAAAGTTTTATAACGAAAATTTTTTTTATAAAAATTTTATAACGAAAATTTTTCTATAAAAATTTTTTAACGAACATTTTTCGATGAAAATTTTATAATGAAATTTTTTTTTTTATAAAAATTTTATAAAGAAAATTTTTTATAAAAATTTTATAACGAAAACTTTTATATGAGAATTTTTCAAAGAAAATTTTTGTATTAACATTTATCAACTAAAATGTTTCAGGATATCCCCGATAATTGCCCACTGTGCCCTTACTATTAGAAAAAATAATCGACTAAAACTTGTAAATATTAAAATTGCATGTAAAAACCAGGTTGCCAACACACCTGCAGCATGGTGGCCACCTAGAGGAAAAAAAACCTAAGGAACTGACTTAACAAAATTTGTATATTAACAAAACCAACAAAAAACGCTAGGTAATGTCAAACCGAAACAACCAAAGTTTTAGAACCTCTTCTTCTACTACTCTTTGCTGACTTATTTTTCCTTTTTAGCAATATTCCTTTTTGTAGCAGTGTAAACTTAAAAAAAAGCAAATATATGCACTCACTTCCCTTTTATTTTGAAGCTAAAATAAAAAATGCATTTTAAAATATAAGTGCGTGTCTGTGTGTGTGAAAGACACACACACAATCTTTCTTTAGACATAGAAATGTATATGAAGGTGCTTAATTTAGGACGTTAAGCTGTCGATATGACGTCTAAACTAACGTGACACAACAACAATAACAATAACATAAGTGTATGAGTTTTTTTGCATTTAGTTTTCGACTTTATTTTCTAACATTTCTAAAACCTTCTCTCGTCCAACCATTCTCCTTGCCAGACGTTTCCTCTTCATCCTAGTCATTGCCTGCCTGCCTGTGCGTAAGTACGTATATGCGTGTGGATTTGGCCAACTAAATACAATGGCAGCAGAGGTAAAAAAGGTATAAAATTTAGAATTAGAAAGGAAAAAAGTATAAAATGAATGAAAAACTTTTGAAAACTTTTGTTTTGTGAAATGGCTGGAATATGAAATTTGCTGGCAAACAGAACAACTGCTCAAACAAAAAAGAGGTTAAGAAAATATGGCGCCATTTTTTTGTAGGACATTTACCCTACCAGTCGCTGGAGTGAAGGTAAAGTTTGTTAAGTCAATGATAAGGGATTAATCAATATTTTGTTTAATTTAGATTAAAGTAAATGTAAATCGAGAGGATAATGAAATTAAGATGATTTTATATGGGACAAAAGCTAGACCTAGTGACCGTTTTTATGTTAGCTCTAGTTTTGGAGATATAGCTTTATACAAAAATGAAGGAGGTTGCGCAATAAATATTCAAATAACTCGAAAACTGTTTATTTTCTTGAACTAAGTGAAAAAACCGAAATTCGGCAACAAAATCATCTTTCACGACCACTAATTATTTTTTAATGCAAAAATTCCTTTTAGAAATATTTCTTTTGTTTAAAAAAAAAATTTTTTTAAATCACAAAAATTCCCATTTTCAAAAATATTTTTTTTTTGCTAACAAAAAATTTTTTTTCCAAAATGACTGCTCTGATTAAAAAAAGTAATTTATGTTCCTGAAAGATAATTTTGTTGCCGAATTTCAGTTTCTTTTTTTAGTTCCTGGAAATGATTTTTTTGTTTGCAAAAAATTTTTTTTTTTTTTGAAAAATCACAAAAATTCCCATTTTCAAAAATATTTTTTTTTGCCAACAAAAAAATTTATTTCCAAAACGACTTCTCGGATCAAAAACGTAATTTGTGTTCCTGAAAGATAATTTTGTTGCCAAATTTCAGTTTTTTTTCATAGTTGAAGAAAATAAACAGCTTTCGGGTTATGCGAATATTTATTGCACAACCTCTTCCATTGTTAATATAACGCTATTTCTCGAAATGAAGAGCTATCTTAAAAAAACGGTTAGCACCATTGAATTCAGCGTACACGAATTATCTTTACCCACTAGGTCATTAGATAGATAGATTTTTCAACTATCATAGTGTAATTAATGTAAAATATGTACAAGTCCTTCATTGCGGACGTTTTGGATTTTGTTTGTTTGTGTTAAATCAGTTCCAATTGAGATATTTTTGTGTAAAATCTGGAAGTAATTAATTTATATGAATGATTTTATTTATTTTTTTTTTGTTAAACCAAATAGTACTGAAACTTCCGATGCGGACGTTATTTATATTAATTCAGTTCCAAATGAGATATCTTTGTGTAAAATGTTGGGGTTCTTTTTTTATCCATTGCGGACGTTGAAAAAATTAGTCAATTTTATAGTTCAATATCAAAATCTAAAATTAAGTGTCACTTCGGTTTCTTTCCATTAACTTTCAAAATTTATATAAAATCAACATTTTCTGATATCGTAAATTTTTTAAAATTTTTAATTTTAACAAAATTTTTTAGAAACTTTTTATTAAATATTTAAAAAAGGTTTTCTTCAAGATAAAATACCTCCGCAGGGCATTTGCGAAATAGTACTGAAACTTCCGTTGCGGACGTTATTTATGTTAATTTAGTCCCAAATGAGATATTTTTGTTTAAAATGTTTAAGTTTTTTATTTTGTCGTTACGGACGTTAAAAGAAAGGAGTCAATTTTATAGTTCAGTAACAAAATCTACCATCAAATGTCACCTCGGTTTGTTTTCATTAATATTCAGAAATTATACATACATTTTCTGATATCGAAAGTTTTAAAATTTTTATATTAAAAAACAATTTTTTAAAAACTTTTTAATAAATATTTAAAAAATATTAAAACAAATAAAACAAATTTACAAAATAGTACTGAAACTTCCGTTGCAGACGTTATTTATGTTAATGCAATCCCAAATGGTATATCTTTGTTTAAAAGGTTCAAATTCTTCATTTATTCGTTGCGGACGTTAAAAGAAAGGAGTCAATTTAAAAGTTCAATATCAAAATCTACCATCAAATGTCACTTCGATTTCTTTCCATTAAAATTAAGAAATTATATCATATGTACATTTTCTGATATTGTAATTTTTTTAAATTTTTAATTTTAAAAACAGTTTTTTTGGAAAATTTTTAATAAATATTTAAAAAAGGTTTTTTTGTGAAATAAAACAGCTCTGCGAGGCATTTGCAAAATAATAATGAGACTTCCGTTGCTGGCGTTATTTGTGTTAATAAAGTCCCAAATGAGATATCTTTGTTTAAAATGATCAATATCTTTATTTATTCGTTGCGGACGTTAAAAGCAGGAAGTCAATTTTATAGTTCAATATCAAAACCTACCATCTAGTGTCACTTTGCTTCCTTTCTATAAACTTTCAGAATTTATATTATATCCATATTTTCTAATATCGTAAATTTTTCGTAAATTTTTTTAGAAACTTTTTAATAAATATTAAAAAAATGTTTTCTAACAAATAAAACAGCTCTGCAGGGCATTTGCTTAAGCCATTCATGACCTATGAATCTATTATTCTCTATAGTTTAATACCGATTTTTTTTAAACAAAACAAAAGTTCTTTAGTAGAAGAATCAAATAACTCGGGCTGGTTTGTTTTCCACAAGTCAATGAAAAGTTATGAAAATAAAAGGCTTAGAATAAAGAAATTAACAAGAAAACTTGGAAAAAAAATACACGCACTTTCAAATAAAACACACACACAAATTCAGATAAAAAATTTTTTTTCAAATAAGTAAGTATGAGTGTGCAAATCATTATATTGTAAGTGTATTTTCAAATAAAAAACAAATGAGGGGGAATAATTTTAAAGAAAAATATGGCTCTACAATTTTAAATTAATCGAAAATAGTCAAGAGGGTAATCCTCTAACGAAACTAAATTATGGCAAAAATTTTAATAGAACAGCTAAACTAAAATTCAAAACTCACGTGTTCCAAATGAACTAAAACAACAACACAAAAAATCAACCCAAACTCTTTTGGTTAACAAAAACTTTAACGACTTCCAACTGAAAAATTCAAAACTACCAAGTTTGTCATAAGTCGTATTTATGTATGAAAGTAACTTGTCTGTGTGCAAAGTTTGTTGTATTTCGTTATGGGCCACATTTGTATGCGATGCACCACAAAAAGGTTAATGTCCTCCAGAGACTTTAAAAACTCAAACTTTTTTGTTGCTGTTGTTGTTACGCTCATTGCTGGTTTGTTTGTTTTTTATCCAGAACTTTTTTTTGTGTTAAACTGAAAAAAAAAGTTTTTTTTTTTTTCGTTTATAAACGCATAAAATGCAAACGCATTTTTATGTTTGCTGGAACTGCAGAAATAGGGTTGATACGACAACAACATTTTCCAAACTTATACAAAAGGCCTGAAATATGTAAGCCAAAATACTGCTGCATTTACTAACATACTCAAACGCATAGTTACACACATACACACATTAGTATACATTTATTTAACACACATTGTTTACTTATACACATCAAAGTTTATGCAGTTTGTTTCGTTCTTTTTTTGTTGCTGCTTAAAATTTTGTTTTTTCGTTTAATCGTTCACATAAAAAAAATGTACGTGAGTTTTTGTTGCTGCAGTTGCAACTATCTACTGCACATGATTTTTTTTCAAATTCCCATCTCTGGTATAACAAAACGTCGTCACCCTTACCAAAACTTAAAACATCTTCCTCAATCCCTAAACTTGATGTCACTGTCCCTCCATTTTTCCCCTTGTTATGGTTTTAATCAAGAATTGCGTTAATATACGAGGGTTAAATAGAAATTGTTTTTAAATTGTCTTAGTCTAGTCATAGTCTAGTCATAGTCTAGTCATAGTCTAGTCATAGTCTAGTCATAGTCTAGTCATAGTCTAGTCATAGTCTAGTCATAGTCTAGTCATAGTCTAGTCATAGTCTAGTCATAGTCTAGTCATAGTCTAGTCATAGTCTAGTCATAGTCTAGTCATAGTCTAGTCATAGTCTAGTCATAGTCTAGTCATAGTCTAGTCATAGTCTAGTCATAGTCTAGTCATAGTCTAGTCATAGTCTAGTCATAGTCTAGTCATAGTCTAGTCATAGTCTAGTCATAGTCTAGTCATAGTCTAGTCATAGTCTAGTCATAGTCTAGTCATAGTCTAGTCATAGTCTAGTCATAGTCTAGTCATAGTCTAGTCATAGTCTAGTCATAGTCTAGTCATAGTCTAGTCATAGTCTAGTCATAGTCTAGTCATAGTCTAGTCATAGTCTAGTCATAGTCTAGTCATAGTCTAGTCATAGTCTAGTCATAGTCTAGTCATAGTCTAGTCATAGTCTAGTCATAGTCTAGTCATAGTCTAGTCATAGTCTAGTCATAGTCTAGTCATAGTCTAGTCATAGTCTAGTCATAGTCTAGTCATAGTCTAGTCATAGTCTAGTCATAGTCTAGTCATAGTCTAGTCATAGTCTAGTCATAGTCTAGTCATAGTCTAGTCATAGTCTAGTCATAGTCTAGTCATAGTCTAGTCATAGTCTAGTCATAGTCTAGTCATAGTCTAGTCATAGTCTAGTCATAGTCTAGTCATAGTCTAGTCATAGTCTAGTCATAGTCTAGTCATAGTCTAGTCATAGTCTAGTCATAGTCTAGTCATAGTCTAGTCATAGTCTAGTCATAGTCTAGTCATAGTCTAGTCATAGTCTAGTCATAGTCTAGTCATAGTCTAGTCATAGTCTAGTCATAGTCTAGTCATAGTCTAGTCATAGTCTAGTCATAGTCTAGTCATAGTCTAGTCATAGTCTAGTCATAGTCTAGTCATAGTCTAGTCATAGTCTAGTCATAGTCTAGTCATAGTCTAGTCATAGTCTAGTCATAGTCTAGTCATAGTCTAGTCATAGTCTAGTCATAGTCTAGTCATAGTCTAGTCATAGTCTAGTCATAGTCTAGTCATAGTCTAGTCATAGTCTAGTCATAGTCTAGTCATAGTCTAGTCATAGTCTAGTCATAGTCTAGTCATAGTCTAGTCATAGTCTAGTCATAGTCTAGTCATAGTCTAGTCATAGTCTAGTCATAGTCTAGTCATAGTCTAGTCATAGTCTAGTCATAGTCTAGTCATAGTCTAGTCATAGTCTAGTCATAGTCTAGTCATAGTCTAGTCATAGTCTAGTCATAGTCTAGTCATAGTCTAGTCATAGTCTAGTCATAGTCTAGTCATAGTCTAGTCATAGTCTAGTCATAGTCTAGTCATAGTCTAGTCATAGTCTAGTCATAGTCTAGTCATAGTCTAGTCATAGTCTAGTCATAGTCTAGTCATAGTCTAGTCATAGTCTAGTCATAGTCTAGTCATAGTCTAGTCATAGTCTAGTCATAGTCTAGTCATAGTCTAGTCATAGTCTAGTCATAGTCTAGTCATAGTCTAGTCATAGTCTAGTCATAGTCTAGTCATAGTCTAGTCATAGTCTAGTCATAGTCTAGTCATAGTCTAGTCATAGTCTAGTCATAGTCTAGTCATAGTCTAGTCATAGTCTAGTCATAGTCTAGTCATAGTCTAGTCATAGTCTAGTCATAGTCTAGTCATAGTCTAGTCATAGTCTAGTCATAGTCTAGTCATAGTCTAGTCATAGTCTAGTCATAGTCTAGTCATAGTCTAGTCATAGTCTAGTCATAGTCTAGTCATAGTCTAGTCATAGTCTAGTCATAGTCTAGTCATAGTCTAGTCATAGTCTAGTCATAGTCTAGTCATAGTCTAGTCATAGTCTAGTCATAGTCTAGTCATAGTCTAGTCATAGTCTAGTCATAGTCTAGTCATAGTCTAGTCATAGTCTAGTCATAGTCTAGTCATAGTCTAGTCATAGTCTAGTCATAGTCTAGTCATAGTCTAGTCATAGTCTAGTCATAGTCTAGTCATAGTCTAGTCATAGTCTAGTCATAGTCTAGTCATAGTCTAGTCATAGTCTAGTCATAGTCTAGTCATAGTCTAGTCATAGTCTAGTCATAGTCTAGTCATAGTCTAGTCATAGTCTAGTCATAGTCTAGTCATAGTCTAGTCATAGTCTAGTCATAGTCTAGTCATAGTCTAGTCATAGTCTAGTCATAGTCTAGTCATAGTCTAGTCATAGTCTAGTCATAGTCTAGTCATAGTCTAGTCATAGTCTAGTCATAGTCTAGTCATAGTCTAGTCATAGTCTAGTCATAGTCTAGTCATAGTCTAGTCATAGTCTAGTCATAGTCTAGTCATAGTCTAGTCATAGTCTAGTCATAGTCTAGTCATAGTCTAGTCATAGTCTAGTCATAGTCTAGTCATAGTCTAGTCATAGTCTAGTCATAGTCTAGTCATAGTCTAGTCATAGTCTAGTCATAGTCTAGTCATAGTCTAGTCATAGTCTAGTCATAGTCTAGTCATAGTCTAGTCATAGTCTAGTCATAGTCTAGTCATAGTCTAGTCATAGTCTAGTCATAGTCTAGTCATAGTCTAGTCATAGTCTAGTCATAGTCTAGTCATAGTCTAGTCATAGTCTAGTCATAGTCTAGTCATAGTCTAGTCATAGTCTAGTCATAGTCTAGTCATAGTCTAGTCATAGTCTAGTCATAGTCTAGTCATAGTCTAGTCATAGTCTAGTCATAGTCTAGTCATAGTCTAGTCATAGTCTAGTCATAGTCTAGTCATAGTCTAGTCATAGTCTAGTCATAGTCTAGTCATAGTCTAGTCATAGTCTAGTCATAGTCTAGTCATAGTCTAGTCATAGTCTAGTCATAGTCTAGTCATAGTCTAGTCATAGTCTAGTCATAGTCTAGTCATAGTCTAGTCATAGTCTAGTCATAGTCTAGTCATAGTCTAGTCATAGTCTAGTCATAGTCTAGTCATAGTCTAGTCATAGTCTAGTCATAGTCTAGTCATAGTCTAGTCATAGTCTAGTCATAGTCTAGTCATAGTCTAGTCATAGTCTAGTCATAGTCTAGTCATAGTCTAGTCATAGTCTAGTCATAGTCTAGTCATAGTCTAGTCATAGTCTAGTCATAGTCTAGTCATAGTCTAGTCATAGTCTAGTCATAGTCTAGTCATAGTCTAGTCATAGTCTAGTCATAGTCTAGTCATAGTCTAGTCATAGTCTAGTCATAGTCTAGTCATAGTCTAGTCATAGTCTAGTCATAGTCTAGTCATAGTCTAGTCATAGTCTAGTCATAGTCTAGTCATAGTCTAGTCATAGTCTAGTCATAGTCTAGTCATAGTCTAGTCATAGTCTAGTCATAGTCTAGTCATAGTCTAGTCATAGTCTAGTCATAGTCTAGTCATAGTCTAGTCATAGTCTAGTCATAGTCTAGTCATAGTCTAGTCATAGTCTAGTCTAGTCATAGTCTAGTCATAGTCTAGTCATAGTCTAGTCATAGTCTAGTCTAGTCATAGTCTAGTCATAGTCTAGTCATAGTCTAGTCATAGTCTAGTCATAGTCTAGTCATAGTCTAGTCATAGTCTAGTCATAGTCTAGTCATAGTCTAGTCATAGTCTAGTCATAGTCTAGTCATAGTCTAGTCATAGTCTAGTCATAGTCTAGTCATAGTCTAGTCATAGTCTAGTCATAGTCTAGTCATAGTCTAGTCATAGTCTAGTCATAGTCTAGTCATAGTCTAGTCATAGTCTAGTCATAGTCTAGTCATAGTCTAGTCATAGTCTAGTCATAGTCTAGTCATAGTCTAGTCATAGTCTAGTCATAGTCTAGTCATAGTCTAGTCATAGTCTAGTCATAGTCTAGTCATAGTCTAGTCATAGTCTAGTCATAGTCTAGTCATAGTCTAGTCATAGTCTAGTCATAGTCTAGTCATAGTCTAGTCATAGTCTAGTCATAGTCTAGTCATAGTCTAGTCATAGTCTAGTCATAGTCTAGTCATAGTCTAGTCATAGTCTAGTCATAGTCTAGTCATAGTCTAGTCATAGTCTAGTCATAGTCTAGTCATAGTCTAGTCATAGTCTAGTCATAGTCTAGTCATAGTCTAGTCATAGTCTAGTCATAGTCTAGTCATAGTCTAGTCATAGTCTAGTCATAGTCTAGTCATAGTCTAGTCATAGTCTAGTCATAGTCTAGTCATAGTCTAGTCATAGTCTAGTCATAGTCTAGTCATAGTCTAGTCATAGTCTAGTCATAGTCTAGTCATAGTCTAGTCATAGTCTAGTCATAGTCTAGTCATAGTCTAGTCATAGTCTAGTCATAGTCTAGTCATAGTCTAGTCATAGTCTAGTCATAGTCTAGTCATAGTCTAGTCATAGTCTAGTCATAGTCTAGTCATAGTCTAGTCATAGTCTAGTCATAGTCTAGTCATAGTCTAGTCATAGTCTAGTCATAGTCTAGTCATAGTCTAGTCATAGTCTAGTCATAGTCTAGTCATAGTCTAGTCATAGTCTAGTCATAGTCTAGTCATAGTCTAGTCATAGTCTAGTCATAGTCTAGTCATAGTCTAGTCATAGTCTAGTCATAGTCTAGTCATAGTCTAGTCATAGTCTAGTCATAGTCTAGTCATAGTCTAGTCATAGTCTAGTCATAGTCTAGTCATAGTCTAGTCATAGTCTAGTCATAGTCTAGTCATAGTCTAGTCATAGTCTAGTCATAGTCTAGTCATAGTCTAGTCATAGTCTAGTCATAGTCTAGTCATAGTCTAGTCATAGTCTAGTCATAGTCTAGTCATAGTCTAGTCATAGTCTAGTCATAGTCTAGTCATAGTCTAGTCATAGTCTAGTCATAGTCTAGTCATAGTCTAGTCATAGTCTAGTCATAGTCTAGTCATAGTCTAGTCATAGTCTAGTCATAGTCTAGTCATAGTCTAGTCATAGTCTAGTCATAGTCTAGTCATAGTCTAGTCATAGTCTAGTCATAGTCTAGTCATAGTCTAGTCATAGTCTAGTCATAGTCTAGTCATAGTCTAGTCATAGTCTAGTCATAGTCTAGTCATAGTCTAGTCATAGTCTAGTCATAGTCTAGTCATAGTCTAGTCATAGTCTAGTCATAGTCTGGTCATAGTCTAGTCATAGTCTGGTCATAGTCTGGTCATAGTCTAGTCATAGTCTAGTCATAGTCTAGTCATAGTCTAGTCATAGTCTAGTCATAGTCTAGTCATAGTCTAGTCATAGTCTAGTCATAGTCTAGTCATAGTCTACTCATAGTCTAGTCATAGTCTAGTCATAGTCTAGTCATAGTCTAGTCATAGTCTAGTCATAGTCTAGTCATAGTCTAGTCATAGTCTAGTCATAGTCTAGTCATAGTCTAGTCATAGTCTAGTCATAGTCTAGTCATAGTCTAGTCATAGTCTAGTCATAGTCTAGTCATAGTCTAGTCATAGTCTAGTCATAGTCTAGTCATAGTCTAGTCATAGTCTAGTCATAGTCTAGTCATAGTCTAGTCATAGTCTAGTCATAGTCTAGTCATAGTCTAGTCATAGTCTAGTCATAGTCTAGTCATAGTCTAGTCATAGTCTAGTCATAGTCTAGTCATAGTCTAGTCATAGTCTAGTCATAGTCTGGTTAAAGAGACTTTTCTAACTTATCCTCGTATCTGCATATACGCATGCAATTGCAGCGTAAAATTGCGTATGATGAAACAAAAGAATAAAAAACGAAACGAAAAAGAAAATAATTTGAAATGTAAAAAATAGCAAAAAGAAGTTTAAATCAAAAGCTTGTCTGCTATATAAACACGTACATATTTATGTCAACATATACATACATACAAACTTAATAATATAGACATAGACATACATATGTAAACTTCATTGCCGCCTCTCACCAAAACCATTAAAATTTTTTTTGTTGCCTTTTGCATATAAACTAGCACATAAATATATTTATTCACTGAAAAATACTGTTAAAATATGCCTCTACTGATACTGTTATATGCATAAATATGTGTGAGTGTTTCCTGTTGTTTATAACGTTAACATTTAGGGGGATTCCTTACACACAAAAAACGAAATAAAAGACTCAAAAAGATAGTGAGTGACTGAGGGAGGGAGAGTAATCACCGAATGTTGGGAAGAGCCTTTTGTATGAAAATGCTAAATAGAAGTATTTTTTTTTTTGCTGTAGCAATTTCTAGCTTAGAATGTTATTTAGCTAGAGGTTAACTGTAAGAGTTTTATGTCTGCGTATAGTATTTGTGTGTAAGTGTTTTTTGGAGCCTAACATTAGGCGCTTGCACATACTTGCATATGTGTGCATAAGTAAGTGCTTGCCTGTGTCTTTACTGTCCCACTTGCAACATGAGTTTTTTTTGTGTCGTTTCTGTTTAATGTTGTTTGGTTTATTTTCCGTGTTGTTTTTTATACAATTTAAAATAAAAGAGGTTTAATATTAAAACCTCCACGCATTTCATTTAGTTTTAACAAATCTTTCGTTAATGTTTATGACATTAAATTTACTTTAAGGGTTTATTAAGGCAACAAGTTTTTAGTTAGAAAATTGTAAAATATTAAGACTTTCAAATTTAAAGATTATAAAAATACAGAGATTACAAAATGTATTGCTAATGAGGAGGAAATGGGTCCGATTTGAAAGTATAATTCAAGTATGCTTGATTTATATGCTAAAAAAATTTATGGTTAAAAATATCACTAATTACTTGGGTACGTATAAGTAGCATTCAAATTTGTTTATTACGTATACGTCTTTCTGATCTAGTAGAATTAAGGATTCTTTGAGTACTTTATTTTAGGATTCTTTTAGTACTTTATTTTTTTTATACATATTGAAATTCGAAGTTGCAACTCTAAGTAACTAGACGAATTCATGTTTTGTAGACAAATATTTCTATCAAAAATTTTTATATTAAAAAATATTTCTATCGATAATTTTTCTATAGGAAAAATTTCTATCGATAATTTTTCTATAGAAAACTATTTCTATCGAAAATTTTTCTATAGAAAAATATTTATATCGAAAATTTTTCTATAGAAAAATATTTCTATCGAAAATTTTTCTATAGAAAAATATTTCTATCGAAAATTTTTCTATAGAAAAATATTTCTATCGAAAATTTTTCTATAGAAAAATATTTCTATCGAAAATTTTTCTATAGAAAAATATTTCTATCGAAAATTTTTCTATAGAAAAATATTTCTATCGAAAATTTTTCTATAGAAAAATATTTCTATCGAAAATTTTTCTATAGAAAAATATTTCTATCGAAAATTTTTCTATAGAAAAATATTTCTATCGAAAATTTTTCTATAGAAAAATATTTCTATCGAAAATTTTTCTATAGAAAAATATTTCTATCGAAAATTTTTCTATAGAAAAATATTTCTATCGAAAATTTTTCTATAGAAAAATATTTCTATCGAAAATTTTTCTATAGAAAAATATTTCTATCGAAAATTTTTCTATAGAAAAATATTTCTATCGAAAATTTTTCTATAGAAAAATATTTCTATCGAAAATTTTTCTATAGAAAAATATTTCTATCGAAAATTTTTCTATAGAAAAATATTTCTATCGAAAATTTTTCTATAGAAAAATATTTCTTTCGAAATTTTTTCTATAGAAAAATATTTCTTTCGAAATTTTTTCTATAGAAAAATATTTCTTTCGAAATTTTTTCTATAGAAAAATATTTCTTTCGAAATTTTTTCTATAGAAAAATATTTCTTTCGAAATTTTTTCTATAGAAAAATATTTCTTTCGAAATTTTTTCTATAGAAAAATATTTCTTTCGAAATTTTTTCTATAGAAAAATATTTCTTTCGAAATTTTTTCTATAGAAAAATATTTCTATCGAAATTTTTTCTATAGAAAAATATTTCTTTCGAAATTTTTTCTATAGAAAAATATTTCTTTCGAAATTTTTTCTATAGAAAAATATTTCTTTCGAAATTTTTTCTATAGAAAAATATTTCTTTCGAAATTTTTTCTATAGAAAAATATTTCTTTCGAAATTTTTTCTATAGAAAAATATTTCTTTCGAAATTTTTTCTATAGAAAAATATTTCTTTCGAAATTTTTTCTATAGAAAATTATTTCTTTCGAAATTTTTTCTATAGAAAAATATTTCTTTCGAAATTTTTTCTATAGAAAAATATTTCTTTCGAAATTTTTTCTATAGAAAAATATTTCTTTCGAAATTTTTTCTATAGAAAAATATTTCTTTCGAAATTTTTTCTATAGAAAAATATTTCTTTCGAAATTTTTTCTATAGAAAAATATTTCTTTCGAAATTTTTTCTATAGAAAAATATTTCTTTCGAAATTTTTTCTATAGAAAAATATTTCTTTCGAAATTTTTTCTATAGAAAAATATTTCTTTCGAAAGTTTTTCTATAGAAAAATATTTCTTTCAAAATTTTTTCTATAGAAAAATATTTCTTTCGAAATTTTTTTTATAGAAAAATATTTCTTTCGAAATTTTTTCTATAGAAAAATATTTCTTTTAAAATTTTTTCTATAGAAAAATATTTCTTTCGAAATTTTTTGTATAGAAAAATATTTCTTTTGAAATTTTTGCGATAGAAATATTAACAAGAATTTCAGAGCCACTGTGGCATGTTTCCTAAATAATATTTGATTTTGCCTTTGGGTAAGTATGTTTTTCTATATATTTGTTGTATTTCCATTCTACATTATTTTCAAACCTAAACTGCACCTACAACCCAACATACACTTTGCATTTACTATTTCACTTAACGGTTTGGTACTATTTTTTTTTCTATTTTCAAAATTTTCCACTTTAAGCTTGTGCTCGTTTTCATTTCTTTTCACGTTATTGAGTGTCAAAAAAACTGTCACCAAATAATATTTTGTGCAAAATGTTAGACTAAGACAAGCAGGGGAAAGACGTTAGATGTAAAGTTTAGTTAATATTTACATACATATAAAATACATGCATATTTAACCAAGTGAGCAAGAGAAAGGGAGAGAGTTCAAGTACATTTTTAGTTAACATTTATATGTATAAAAAAAATCCATGTGTGTGTGTGTGTATTAGCACCCACTTTTTTTTTGTAATTTTGTTGGTTCCAAAATCTAGAAAAAAATTTGTAATAGCAAATATATTTGTATAAGTTTTTTTTTTTAACAAAAATTTTTGAAAAAAATTCTTACGTGTATTAAACAAATGTAAACACGTTGTGTACGTGTATCTGTATCTATGGTTGCAATTATGTAGTTGTATTTTTGTGTTTTGGTAAACTTATTTCTTTTTTTGTTGTTGTTCAATTCTATTCTAATGACGTTAAAATATTTATTTCAATTCGCTCTAACCACATTTTTTTCATTGGCATTATGTGCATGAAAAAAAGAAATGAACAACGTGTTTGTTTACTTTTGGGAAAAAATACACAGAAAAAAAACAACAAAAATATTTTGCAAATGTTTTACAAAACAACTAAAGTTGACATAATGAAGGGGTGGATGTAATTGTTAAACTTGGGACAATAATTATGAAAATATTGAAAAGTATTAAATTTGATTGGTATAAATCAAATTTACCTAATAGTTCATAAATTAAAAATAATGATAAGACAAGGTTATAGCTCAAATTTTCCATACAAATATCGTGCTATAACACTTTCATATTTTTTTCTTCGTACACCAATTTGGGGTTTAGTATTTGGTAAATTAAGGAAAATTATAAAATTTTATAAACTAGAAATTTTGAAAGTTTTTCTAACATTTGGCTACATTTTTTTTAACATAACTACTCAAATTTTAGAGTTTCAGTATTAATAAAAAATGTTAAAAACTAAAAACTGTACTTGTAATTTAATAAAGCTAGAAGAAAAATTTGCACAATGGGCTCAAATGTCTAAGAAAATGTTAGTAAAAAGTGACCTATTAAATTTGTGGTATGATTTAAGAACAAATTATGATTCAATATGTAATAATATTTCCCTTGAAGGCACCAAAATATTACCAAAATTTTTAAATTTAATCGAAAACCTCGCATTATTACCTATTTTACAAATACAATCATTAAGAATTTTGTTTGTAAACCATAAGCAAAAGCTCAGATTATCGACTGAACAAAACAGAAACATTTTTCCAGTTTTCATCTTCTTCTTGCTGCAGCTACAATTTTCTAAAATTTTCTATAAAAAATTTTTATATGAAAAATTTTATATAAAAAATTTTTATATGAAAAAATTTCTATATAAAAATTTTATATGAAAAATTTTCTATAAAAAATTTTGATATAAAAAATTTTCTATAAAAAATTTTTATATAAAAATTTTTTTATAAAAAATTTTTATATAAAAATTTTTCTATAAAAAATTTTTATATAAAATTAAATTTCTATAAAAAATTTTTATATAAAAAATTTTCGATTAAAAATTTTTATATGAAAAATTTTCTACAAAAACATTTTTATATGAAAAATTTTCTATAAAAAATTTTTATATCAAAAATTTTCTATAAAAAATTTTTTTTCTATAAAAAATTTTAATATGAAAAATTTTCTATAAAAAATTTTAATATGAAAAATTTTCTATAAAAAATTTTTATATGAAAAATTTTTTTAAAAAAATTTTTATATTAAAAATTTTCTATAAAAAATTTTTATATTAAAAATTTTCTATAAAAAATTTTTATATTAAAAATTTTCTATAAAAAATTTTTATATGAATTTTTTTTTTTTAATTTTTATATGAAAAATTTTCTATAAAAAATTTTTATTTGAAAAATTTTCACTAAAAAATTTTTATATGAAAAATTTTCACTAAAAAATTTGTATATGAAAATTTTTCTTTAAAAAATTTTTATCTGAAAAATTGCTATAAAAAAATTTTTAATGAAAAATTTTCTATAAAAAATTTTATATGAAAAATTTTCTATAAAAAATAATAATCTATAAAAATATTTTATATGAAAGAATTTCTATAAAAAAATTTTAAATGAAAAATTTTTTATAAAAAATTTGTATATAGAAAATTTTTTATAAAAAATTTTTATATAGAAAATTTTCTATCAAAAATGTTTATATGAAAAATTTTCTATAAAAAGTTTTTATATGAAAAATGTTTTATAAAAAAATTTTATATGAAAAATTTTCTATAAAAAATTTCATATGAAAAATTTTCTTTAAAAATTTGTATCTAAAAAATTTATATAAAAAATTTGTATCTAAAAAATTTATATAAAAAATTTTTATAATGAAAATTTTCTATAAAATGCTTTATATGAAAAATTTTCTTTAAAAAATTTTTATCTGAAAAATTTCTATAAAAAATTTTATATGAAAAATTTTCTACATAAAATTTTTTTATATAAAAAATTTTCTACAAAAATTTCTATATGAAAAATTTTCCATAAAAATTTTTCTTTACAAAAATTGAATATGAATAATTTTTTATAAAAAAAATTTAGAAAATTATTCAAATTCTATAAAAAAATTTTATATGAAAAATTTTTTATAAAAAATATTTATATGAAAAATATTTTATAAAAAATTTTTATATGAGAAATTTTCTATAAAAATTTTTATATGAAAAATTTTCTTTAAAAAATTTTGATATGAAAATTTTCTTTAAAAAATTTGTATATGAAAAATTTTCTTCAAAATTTGTATATGAAAAATTTTCTTCAAAATTTGTATGTATATGAAAAATTTTCTTCAAAATTTGTATATGAAAAATTTTCTATAAAAACTTTTTATATGAAAATTTTCTATAAAAAATTTTTATATGAAAATTTTTCTATAAAATATTTTTTTGTGAAAAATTTTCTTTAAAAAATTTTTATATAAAAAATTTTCTACAAAAAATTTTTATATGATAAATTTTCTATAAAAAATTTTTATATGAAAAATTTTCTATAAAAAATTTGTATATGAAAAAATTTGTATAAAAAATGTTTATATTAAAAATTTGTATAAAAAAAATTTGTATAAAACATTTTTATATGAAAATCTTCTATAAAAATTTTGTATATGAAAATTTTTCTATAAAACATTTTTATATGAAAAATTTTCTATAAAAAATTTTTATATAAAAAATTTTCTACAAAAAAATTTTATATAAAAAATTTTTGTATAAAAAATGTTTATATGAAAAATATTCTATTAAAATTTATATATGAAAAATTTTGTATAAAAAATTTTTAGATGAAAAATTTTCTATAAAAAATTTTTGGATGAAAAATTTTCTATAAAAAATTTATAGATGAAAAATTTTCTATAAAAAAAAAATTTTTTTTTTAAATTTTCTATAAAAAATATTTATATGAAAAATTTTCTATAAAAAGTTTTTATATGAAAAATTTTCTATAAACATTTTTTATATGAAAAATTTTCAATTTTTGTATCAAAAATTATCAATAAAAAATTTGGAAACTTTTTGAAAAATGTACATATTTTTGTCCTGATACAAAAATTTGCCAAATTTTTAATAAATATGTTTAAATTTGCCCCTCTGTGTATATAATCATCAAACATGTAAAAATGCGTTTTTAGTACACATATGGTCCCATATTATTTTGTAAGGAACACACATACTTTTTTAAAAGTTTATAAGTGTAGTTGAGTTTACATATAGACTACTATTTTTTTACTTGGAAAAAAATTAAAATTTTTCACATTTTAATTTTCACTTTGCGTTTTTTTATTAAATTAAAAAAAGAATGCGAATTTGTTATATACTTTAAGTATATAAAATACAAGCTCACATCTATATACAAATGTATATTATAAAAATATATATGTATTAAAACCTATATATAAAAGACATACATATGTATGTACTTCAAATAAATATATGTATGTATTTTATTAACCTTATATAAAATTTATTTAAAAAAATAATGCAAAAGCTCTAAAGCTGCATTGACATGAGTCTGCATGCGTCTGCATGGTTTGTTTATATTTGGTCTGTTGTATTCCCATATTTTTAAAATTTTTTTCAAAAATTTTAATATATATTTTGGTTAATGCACAGGCTCATTTCCTTTCAAATACATACATAATTATATGACTGTTTACATGTGTTTGTATGCATATACACTTGTATAAGAGAATGTGTCCATTGATTTTCATTTGAGTCCTTTTTTATTATTATTGTTAAATTGGTGAATTATTTTTTTGTGTTCTGTAAAAAATTTAAATTTTTTTTTTGTTGTTGGTTTTTTTTGTGCTTAACAAAAAAAAAAATACTGTCATGTCAGCAGGACATTGTTTGTTTCAATGAAAGGACATCGTTATTTCACCATAATAACGTTTACGTTAATGTTAATAATGTACAATGTTTAAATTTGTATGGAAGGAAGAAAAAGAAGAGGAAATATAATGAAAAAAAGACAAATTTGTGGAACCCAGCAAAAAATTCTTATATGAAAAATTTTCTATAAAAAAAGTTTTATATGAAAATTTTCTTATAAAAAATGTTTATATGAAAAAATGTTCTATAAAAAATATTTATATAAAATTTTCTATAAAAAAAATTTTATATGAAAAGTTTTCTGTAAAAAAATTTTGTATGAAAAATTTTTTATTAAAAATATTCATATTAAAAATTTTTATATGAATATTTTTTATCTGAAAAAGTTTCGATAAAAATATTTATATGAATAATTTTCTATAAAAAAAATTTTATATGAAAAATTCTCTGCAAAAAAATTTCATATGAAAAATTTTATATTAAAAATATTCATATGAAAAATTTTTATATGAATATTTTTTATCTGAAAAAGTTTCGATAAAAATTTTTATTTGAAAAATTTTTTGTGAGAAATATTTTCTATGAAAAATTTTCTATAAAAAATTTTTATATGAAAAATTTTCTATAAAAATTATATGATTAGGTTTCCATCAAAAAATTGTATATAAAAAATTTTCTATAAAAATTTTTCATGTGAAAAATTGTCTAAAAAATGTTCATATGAAAAATTTTCTATAAGAAATTTTTAGTATGAATAATTTTCTATAAAAATTTTTATAGGAAAATTTTTCTATAAAAATTTTTCTATGGAAATTTTTAATATTAAAAATTTTCTATAAAAAATTTTCTATAAAAAAATTTTATTGAAAAAATTTTCTATGAAAAATTTTCTATAAAAAATTTTCTATAAAAAATTTTTATATGAAAATTTTCTTTAAAAAATTTGTAAAAAAAATTTCCTATAAAAGAAATTTATATTAAAAATTTTCTATAAAAAAATTTTCTATGAAAAAATTTTCTATAAAAAAATTTTCTATGAAAAAATTTTCTATAAAAAAATTCTATATGAAAAATTTGGCATCAAAAATTTTTATATGAAAAATTGTTTATATAAAATTTTTTTATGAAAAATTTTCTAAAAAAAAATTTTATATGAAAAAATTTCTATAAAAGTTTTTATATGAAAAATTTTCTATAAAAATTTTTGTATGAAAAATTTTTTATAAAAAACTTTTCTATGAAGACTTTCTTTAGAAAATTTATCTTCATTAATCTTAACACGAAAATGTTTTCATATCTTTAGATAAATTTTTTTTTATAAACCTACAGAAAATCTTTAAATAATTTTCCTATATAAAGAATTTTCTATAAAAATTTTATATGGAAATTTTTTGTATTAAAAATTTTCTCAAAAAAATTTTTATGGAAAAAATTTTCGAAAGAAATTTTTTCTGTAAAAATTTTTATATGAAAAATTTTGTATAAACAATTTTTATATGAAAAATTTTCTATTAAAAATTTGTATATATAAATTTTTCTATAAAAAATATTTATATGAAAAATTTTCTATGAAAAAGTTTCTATAAAAAAATTTGATGTGAAAAATTTTCTATACAAAATGTTTATATGAAAAAGTTTCTATGGAAAAATTGTATATGAAGAATTTTCTATAAAAATGTTTTTTATAGAAACATTTTCTATTAAAAATTTTTATAAAAAATTTTCTATAAAAAATTTCTATATGAAAAATTTTTAATAAATCTTCTATAAAAAATTTTAATATTAAAAATATAAAAATATAATAATTTTCATATACAAATTTTTATCTAAATTTTTATATGAAAAATTTTTCTTTAAAAAATTTGTATGAAAAATTTTTTATTAAAAACTTTTGTACAAAAAATTTTCTTTAGAAAATAAATTTTCTTTAATAAATTTGCTATAAAAAATTTTATTAAAAAAAATTTTCTATAAAATATTTTTATATAAAAATTGTTTATCTTAATTTTTATATGAAAAATTTTCTTTAAAAAATTTTTTATTAAAAACTTTTGTACAAAAAATTTTCTTTAGAAAATAAATTTTCTTTAATAAATTTGCTATAAAAAATTTTATTAAAAAAAATTTTCTATAAAATATTATTATATAAAAATTGTTTATCTTAATTTTTATATGAAAAATTTTCTATTAAAAACTTTTGTACAAAAAATTTTCTTTAGAAAATAAATTTTCTTTAATAAATTTTCTATAAAAAATTTTACTATAAAAATTTTCTATAAAATATTTTTATAAAAAAGTTTTTTATCTAAATTTTTATATGAAAAATTTTCTTTAAAATATTTATATGAGAAATTTTTTATTAAAGACTTTCTTACAAAAAATTTTCTATAAAAAATTTTCTTTAAAAAGTAAATTTTCTTTAATAAATTTTCTGTAATAAATTTTCTATAAAAAATTTTACTATAAAAATTTTTCTATAAAATATTTTTATATAAAAATTTTTTATCAAAATTTTTATATGAAAAATTTTCTTTAAAATATTTATATAAGAAATTTAAAAACTTTTCTTTAAAAATTTGTACATAAAAAATTTTCTATCTAAATTTTGATGTGAAAAACTTTCTATAAAAAATTTTTACATCAAAAATTTTTATATTAAAAATTTTCTATTAAGAATTTTTATTTGAAATTTTTTATAAAAATCTTCATATACATTTTTTTTAAGGAAAATTCATATAAAATTTTTCTACAGAATAATTTTCAATAGAAAATTTTATGATGAAAATTTTTCGAAAAATTAGGTTTAAGATGAATTAAACCTAATTTTTCAATCAATTCAATATAAAGTTCGAATAATTAACTTACAAAATTATTACAAAATTTTAGATAAAAAATCTTTATATAAAATTTATTTAATAAAAATCTTAGTGGAATAATTTTCAATAGAAAAGTTTATATGAAAATTTTTCTACAAAAAAAAAAATCTATATATAAAAAATTTTCTTTCAAAAATTTCTAAATGAAATATTTTGTACTCAAAGTTTTGTTATGAAATATTTTGTACTCAAAATTTTGTTATGAAAAATTTTTCAGAAATTGCTATTTTAGGAATTTTCTAGAATAAATTTTCATATAAAAAATCTTCTAGAATATTTCAAAATTCTACTTTAAGAGGTCATTTGGTTTTGAATGCGATTTGTTTGCTGGGTTTTCTAGCCATGTAGTGTCTAGTATGTTAATCCATATGTACAAGTAGACATATACTACATACCTATAGATAATTTTAAATGTATTTCTACCTTTGGCAAGATTAAAAAAATTCTGAAATTTAAATGAGATTTTTGAAGTTACATACGAGGCCATTAAGGAACTGGCCTTTGTTTAAAATGGGAAAAGTTAAACCAGTTGAAATTAGTTTTGAATACTTAATTCGTTAGTATTTCACAAATTTTTCAGATTTGAATTCTTAATTCATTAGTATTTCCAAATTTGACCAAAATTGTGTCAAATTTAAAATGTCTAAATTTTAATTTTAAAATTTGAATTTTTTGAAAAGACTGCTTTATAGATTTTATCATAAATTTTTAAGTAGTCGAACATTTTAGTTGAAAAAAAAAACTGAGAAATACGTGCAACTAAAATGCCTATTAGCTCGGATAACGCCTTTTTTATGTGTCTAATGGTTTTAGAGTTAAAAGGGCGACAAAAATAGAAAAAAAACAAGTAAGAAAGTGCTAAAGTCGGCCAAGCCCGACCTTACAATACCCTTCACCACTATGGTAAAAGGTGTTCTTTTTCTTGTATAAAGACAAATACTTGCTAAATTTTGTCATAATACAAACATTTTCTCAAAACTTATATATTTAAGCTGTTTTTGTCATTTTGACTTATATGGAGGCTAGGGTCAAATGCGGACCGCTTATCTTGAAATTTAGCAAATTTATTACAGTTTATACAAAAACTACGTATGCGAAAAATAAACTCAAAATTCTCATTATTTTTATATTTATGAGCCTTTTTTATAGGTTTTCGTCACATTTAGTGCATTTTGACAGAGGATTTTGTATGGGAGCTATGGCCAAATGTGAACCAATTTCAACTAAATTTGGTACAGTCATTTATGTTTACATAAGGAGTATTTGTTTTAAATTTTATGAAAAAATATTTATATTTGTGGCCAATATATCAATTCCGGGAAGTGGGAAATATGGGAGGTACCATAAATAATGGACCGATTTTGACGAATTTCAATAGCCATGGTGCCACTTTCAAAAAATGATATCTGAAAAATTTCATCAAATTATCTTTAGAATTGAGACCTGTACTTTGATTACAAGGTTTACATGGGGGTCCAGCCAGTCATCCTGCCAGACGGACGGACGGACATCGCTAAATCGACTCAGAAAGTGATTCTAAGCCTATTGATATACTAAAAGGTGGGTCTAAGACAAATATTTCTATGCGTTACATACATCACCACAAACTTATAATACCCTTTCCACCTATAGTGGTGATGGGTATAAAAATGTTGTACAAAATAATTTTCTGTTTTCAATTAATTATTTAAAATTATAGGTGTCAAAAATATTAACTTTTTTTAACATAATTATAAAGCTACAAATGTTTAGAATAATATAATTTTTATTTTATAAAAATCGATTAAAATTTGTTTTAGTTATCAACATTAAAGTAAAATTACCAAATTTTCTTTAAACACAATTTCTATCATTCCCTCGTATAATTGATAAAAAAGAATATTGCATGTTTGGTTGCTACCAAAAAAAAAAAACTACAACAAAAGCATTAATGGCATTTTTTAATTTTGACATTAACAAACAAAAAATATAAAAAACGACAAATATTAAAAAAATGAGAAAAATAAACGACAACAGCAGCAAACATTAAAATTCAGTGAATTAATAGAGAAATGCATGTAAATTTTGTATGTGTTAGTGTGTGTATATGTATAAAATATTTTAACTATAAATGAAAATGGGTAGACGTAAGTACATACATGTATATGTGCATATGGATATATGCATGTATACACATACCTATATATATGTATATCTACATATTTATGTATTTGTATCTGAACGTACGTTTGTCCCCAAATGGGTGAGAGTGAATTGTTTATTTGAATTAATGAAAAAAAAAAAAATCAATAATTGTTTTTATTTCCAATAGACTTTTTGTTCAGAAAAATATTTATTTACACTTTATTTTAATGTTTCAATTTTATTAAAAAAATTGTATATTTTTTATTTCAATTTATATACATAGATATTATATACTTAAGCTTAATTACATATATGAAATTTATAAATATTTACATATACATATATATGTATATTGTTTTATATGAAAGACTACACTCTTTTTTACTTAATTCTTTAAATCCTTAAATCTCCCTCAAAAAAGGTGAGAGACTTCATGTAATTAAACTTGTAATTAAGATTTTATTTAAATTTCAGTAATCTATTTTTTATCACCTATTATACATATATACATGTATATATTTTCCTATGTATATATATATATATTTATACATGTATACGATAAAGATATTTTAAGTTTATCATGACAATTGAAATTTGTATACCCAACTTATAACCAGGCGTAGGCAGCCCATACCACCAGAAGCCGAAGACTTTTTGTAATTTTCCTATATAGCACGATCATTAATAAAACTCATAAAAATGAGTATTAAAGACATTCAGTTGGAAATTTGAGTTTAACTATGCCATTTGGTACCGCTTTGGAAAAGACAATACAAAAACAAAATACACAACAAATTAAATCAAAATCTAATTTATAGCAAAATATATGGTTCCAGAGAACAAAGAAATAGAATTTCGAACATTATCATTGCCACGACATTATTATTTTTGTAAAAATTGTTTGAAATAAATGTCACCGAATTGTAAATATTTTTCGAAATATTCAACAATTTTAGGTTTTTATATATTTTAGATAAAAATATATTTTTTTTAGATATTTTCGATCAAACATTTTTTATAGAAAAATTGTTGATAAAAATATTTTTCTGTGAAAGTAAAAAAAAAAAAATGTTTTTCTATCGAAAAATTTTCTCAAACAAAATTTTTCTATAAAAAGGCTATCGATTAAAATTTTTTTCTAAAGTAAAATTTTCGATAAAAATATTTTTCTATAAAAAAATGTTTCTCTACAAAAATTTTCTAAAAAATTTTTGATGAAAAATCTATAGAAAAATTTTTGATAAAAAAATTTATGATTTTTTTAAATTAGATGAATAAATTTTAGGAATACTGAAAAGAATTTTTCTTATAGAAATTTCGATAGAAAATGTTTCATATAAAAATTTCCATAAAAAATTTTACAAATAAAAATTTTTATAGAAAATTTTTCATAAAAAAATTTTTATAGAAAATTTTTTATAGAAAAAATTTTTTATATAAAAATTGCTTTAGAAAATTTTTTATATAAAAATTTCTTTAGAAAATTTTTCATATAAAAATTTCTATAAAAAAATTTTTCATATAAAAACTTCTATAAAAAATTTTTCATATAAAAACTTCTATAGAAAATTTTTATATAAAATTTTGGTATAAAATTTTTCATATAAAAATTTCTTTAGAAAATTTTTTATATAAAAATTTCTTTAGAAAATTTTTCATATAAAAATTTCTTTAGAAAATTTTTCTTATAAAAAATATACAAAGAAAATTTTTTTCACCAAAAATTTGGATAGAAATTTTTTTTTTATAAAAAATATCTATAGAAGATTTGTTTTATACAAAATTTCTACAGACAATTTTTCCTTTAAAAATTTTTATAAAAAAATTTTTTTAAAGAATTTTTCTTATAGAAATTTCGATAGAAAATGTTTCATATAAAAATTTCCATAAAAAATTTTACATATAAAAATTTTTATAGAAAATTTTTCATAAAAAAATTTTTATAGAAAATTTTTTATAGAAGAAATTTTTTAAGAAAATTTTTTATATAAAAATTGCTTTAGAAAATTTTTCATATAAAAATTTCTTTACAAAATTTTTCATATAAAAATTTCTATAAAAAAATTTTTCATATAAAAACTTCTATAGAAAATTTTTATATAAAATTTTGGTATAAAATTTTTCATATAAAAATTATAGGAAATTGTTCGTATAAAAATTTCTTTAGAAAATTTTTCATATAAAAATTTCTTTAGAAAATTTTTATAAAAATTTCTTCAGAAAATTTTTCATATTAAAATTAAATCAATTTGTAGCGATTTTATTGCGAAAAACGTAAAAATACCCAATTTTAGCGCAAACATTTTTTACATTAATTCAGTTATTTAAAAAAATAAAGTAAAGGTTCTTTCAATGTACTTTCATAAGACTTGGTACGAAATATTTCAGTATGTTTTTATGAAATTTACAAGAAATATTTCTTATATTAATAAACAAAATATACTTTGCTATGGTCAGTATTTAACCATAGCTACCATACAAGACTTCTAACATAAGCTAACGCTCCTAGATCTGAAGATCTGATTTTTTTTATAAACTATAATAAAGTTACAAAATTTCGAAAAAATCAGTCCACATTTGATGCTAGTTTCTATATAAGACCCAATGAAGGAAATGATTTAAATATAAAATTGATTATTTTGACTTTTTATTGTATTAAAATCGTTTCGGCACTCTTTAGATTCAATTTTATCAATCAACTTCATACTAGGGTTAATATTTATGAACATTTGGGTTTAATTTTGCATAAATGCTTAATATTAAGAAATATTGATAAAGCACTTTTTCATTAACTTTAAAAAGTGCGTATTATGCGTAATTTCTTTAATTTGCCAAAAAACTTTTTTGTTGAATTAGGTCATAAATTTTCTTTTAGTTTTTAATTTTTTCTTAATAAAAATTATGCTAAGCCAGCAGCAACATATTATTTCAAGACTAAATAGTGCAAATTATCAAAAATTGCATTAGACTAATTAAGGTTTTAAAAAAATTACCAAGTTAAATTTATTGACTTAACAATTTTGTTAAAAATTTTTTCAAAAGAAATGGTTTATTATATCAAAGGTTACAAAGCTACCAAGTTTAAAAAAAAATATATGTATTTGCTTTACAGAAAGTCCCTAAACCTAATTAAAATCAAAAATTTATTTTCACATATTTCGGTTTATAAGAACAAGCCTCATTAAAAGTCAAAGAAAGTACCCTTTGAAATGAAGACATAAAGTAATATTTAAAAATTTATTATAAATGAATAAATTTAGTTTAAACGAATAAATAAAACATGCAAATAGATTTTACCTGTAAATATCTTGTGTTTGTGTAAATACTTAAACTTACATTTACAAAGATTTATACTTTACATATGTAAATACACATATCCTTTCTCAAGTATTTGTTTATGTAGACAAAAAGTGCGTAAACTTTTAACCTCTTCTCTGTCACTCTCTGTTGTTTGTATGTAAATGTAAAGGAAATTTGTATACAGTAACAAATACAATGTAAATGTTAGTGTAAATATGAATGTATGTATTTGTATATGTTAGTATTTAAATCGCTTTTAGTTTAAGTATCATTTTATTGTATGTATAGAAATTTGAAACAACAATAAAAGCTATAATATTTCATACTCTCATTTAAAAATACTCATTACATGACAATGCAATGTTTTTTTAAAAACGTACAATTTTATGAATATATTACTACTTGTATGTAAAAATAAGCAGATAAGTAAAGGAATCTAATCTCTGAAGAAAATTGTAATTTGTCTGCCCAGAAATCGGCTCGACTGTTCTAAATTTTAAGTTCGAGAAGAAAAATGTTGGTACTTAATTTTCTACTTAAAAATTATTTTTATGAATTTATGTAAAAAATTTCTATGGAAATTTTAATGTGAGAAATTTTTGACAGAAATTTTTATAAGAAAAATATTCTACAGAAATTTTTGTGTGAAAAATTTTCTATAAAAATTTTTATGTAGAAATTTTTAAATAAAAAATTATCTATAGGAATTTTTATGTGAAAAGTTTTCTACATAAATTTTTATATAAAAAAATTTTTACATGAAAAATGTTTTATGAAAAATTTTCTATCAAATTTTCAATATAAATTTTTATGTAAAAAATTTTTTGCTGAAATTGTTATATATGAAAAAGTTTTTATAGAAATTTTTATAGCAAAAATTTTTCAAAGAAATATTTATGTGAAAATTTTCTCTAAGAAATTTTCTATGGAAATTTTTAGATGAAATTCTATATAAACAATTTTCTATACAAATTTTTATGTGAAAAATTTCTTTGTAGAAATTTAGATGTAAAATATGTTTGATAAAAATTTCTATATAAAAAAATTTCAATAGAAATTTTTATATGAAAAATTTTCTATCCAAACTTATACATATATAAAAAATTTTCTATAGAAATTTTTATATGAAAAATTTTCTACCGAAATTTTTATACGAAATATTTTCTATAAAAATTTTTTATAGAAAAATTTGTATATGAAAATTTTTCTATAAAAATTTTTCATATAAATATTCTATACAAATATTTATATGAAAAATTTTCTATAGAAATTTTGGTATGAAATATTTTCTATAGAAATGTTTGTATGAACAATTTTTCATATGAAAAATTTTCTATCAAAATTTTTATATGATAAATTTTTATTTAAAAAATTTCGTATAAAATTTTTTTTATTAAAAATATTCTATCCAAATTTTTCATACAACAATTTTTATTGAAAGTTTTTCAAAGAAAATTTGTGTATTCAAATTTTCATATAAAAATTTTTATAGAAAATTTTTCGTATAAAAATTTGATAGAAAACTTTTCATATAAAAATTTTTATAGAAAATTTTTTATATGGAAATTTTTCAGATCAAAATTTTTAGAGAAAAATTTTTATATGAAAATGTTCATAGATAATTTTTCATATAAACATTTTCATTTTCAAGAAAATTTTTCATATAAAAGTTTTTGTAGAAAATTTCTCATTTACAAATTTTTTTTTTTATAAAAAATTCATATAAAATTTTTATAGAAAGTTTTTCACATAAAAATTTTTATAGATAATTTTTGTAGAAAAATTTTCATATGAAAATTTGTATAGAAGATTTTTTGTAAAAATTCTTTATTTAAAAATGTTAATAGAACATTTTTTATATGAAAATTTTTGTAGAAAATTCTTTATAGAAAAATTTTTAAAGAAAATTTTCCATTTGAAAATTTTTATAGAAAATTTTTTATATACAAATTTTTAAGGAAAATTTTTCAGATACAAATTTTTATTGAAAATTTTTTAAATAAAAATTTTTCATAAAAATATTTTTATAGAAAAATTTTTCATAAAAATATTTTTATAGAAAAATTTTGATATAAAATTTTTTAGAGAAAATTGTTCATATTAAAATTTTTATAAGATATTTATAGAAAATTTTTCATTAAAAAATTTTTATAGAAAGTTTTTCATATAAAAATTGTTATTGAAAATTTTTTATAGAACATTTTTTATTTAAAAATTTTAATAGAAAATTTTTTGTAAAAAAATGTTTGTAGGAAATTGTTCATATAATAATTTTTAGAAAATTTTTCATATAAAATTTTTATAGAAAATTTTCCATATAAAAATTTTTATAGAAAATTTTTCATATACAATTTTTTATAGAAATTTCTTCATATACAAATTTTTATAGAAAATTTTTCATATAAAAATTTTTTAAGAAAATTTTTTATATTTTTATATAGAAAATTTTTCATATGAAAATTTTGATAAAAAATTTATCATATAAAAATTTTTATCGAAAATTTTTCGTATAAAAATTTTTATTAAAATTTTTCATATAAACATTTTTATAGAAAATTTTTCATATACAAATTTTTATAGAAAATTTTTCATATCAAAATTTTTATAGAAAATTTTTCATATCAAAATTTTTATAGAAAATTTTTCATATAAAAATTTTATATAGAAAATTGTTCATATAAAAATTTTTAAAGAAAATTTTTCATATAAAATTTTTTATAGAAAATTATTTATAGAAAATTTTTTATATAAAAATTTTTATAGAAAATTTGTAAAATTTTTTAGAGAAAATTGTGCATATAAAATTTTTTAGAAAAAAATTTTTATATACAAGTTTTACAAGTTTTTCATATAAAATTTTTTATAAAAAATTTTTCTTAAAAAAAACTTTAAAATTTTTTTAGAAAATTTTTCATATAAAAATTTTTATAGAAAATATTCATATTAAAATTTGTATAGAAAATTTTTTAGTTAAAAATTTTTATAGAAAATTTTTAAATTTTTTTAAAAAGTTTTTCAAATAAAAATTTTTAGAGAAAATTTTTCATATAAAAATTTTTAGAGAAAATTTATCATATAAAAATTTTTAGAGAAAATTTTTCATATGAAAATTTTTAGAGAAAATTTTTCATATACAAATTTTTATTTCAAATTTTTTATAGAAAATTTTTTTATATAAAAAATTTTAAAGAAAATATATATAAACATAATATTTATATAAATTTCATTCCTTTACATTACAAACATTATCGAAGTATAAATTACAACTTAAGAATACTTTGATTTTCTTGGTAAAAACAACCAACCAAAAAAGTACACACAAAATATTTCAGTTTTTATTTGTTAAATTTCATTTCGAATCCTTTAAAATGCATTTCCACACTAACAAACACACACACACATATGCAATTACACACTTTAATATTCTTTCGAAAAAAGTGTGGGTGTGTTTCTAAAACTGTTTTTGGTTATTTTCGGGTAAGGGTGAGTTTTGTTTTTAGGTTTTCGGAAAATTTGTATTATAGCTTTTGTTGTTGTTCTTGTTGGTTGTTATTAAAAATAGTCTAACACAGACTTTTACACTTGTATTTACACACATTTCTACAAATACTGAAAATACCCCAACTATCATCGTCATCATCATCCTATCGCATGCTATCTCTTTCCTTAAAAACTTTTTAGGCTTATTTAGAGCTTTATGATTGGCCAAAAAAAAAAACTATATAAAATGCAACTATATTTTAACTTATTGCCTTTTTTTGCTGTTGTTGCAACAAATGGTTTTTTATTTGTTCCTAATTTTTGTTTTTTTTTTTGGTATTTGTTAGAATTTGTTTTTTGGCAAAATGTTTTGTTATAATACATAGAAATTTTTAGAATGAACTTTTTGTTTAGGGCAATTTGGAGAGTTAAATATTTATGGGATTTTTTTTAATGTTCGAAAAGGAAATAATGATAAGGTATTTGTAACAAAAAGGTTATGGAAATTAAGATAAGTGTGTTTTAATAACAATAAATAGGCTAGCAACATTTGGTTTTGAAGATATTGAACATTTTGAAGTAACTTAACCAGTTCAAAGTTTAAATTATTTATCAATTTATTATCAAATCAAGTAAGAAAGTGCTATAACCGGTCAAGCCCGACCATACGATACCCTTCACCACTAAGGTCAAAGGTGTTCTTTTTCCTGTATAAAGACAAATATTTGCTAAATTTTGCCATCATACAAACATTTTCTCAAAACTCATATGATATACTTACGTTTCCGTCATTTGGACTTAGAGCTATTGTCAAATGTGGACTGATTATCTCGAAATTTGGCAACTTAATTACAGTTGTTACAAAAATTATGTATGCAAAAAATAAACTTAAAATTCTTATTAGCTTTAGATCTAAGAGCGTTTTAGTGATTTTTGTCCCATTTAGTGCGTTTTGATACATAAGTTTGTATGGGAGCTATGGTCAAATATTGACCGATTTCAACGAAATTTGGTACAGTGATTTATATAAGCAGTATTTATTTTAAATTTCATGAAAAAATATTGATATTTGTGGCCATTATATCAATTCCGGGAAGTGGGACCTATGGGAGGTGCCATAAATAATGGACCGATTTTGACGAATTTCAATAGCCATGATCCCACTATTAAAACAATTATCTGTGCCAAATTTCATTAAATTATCTTTAGAAAACCTATACTTTGATTACAAGGTTTTTATGGGGGTCCAGCCAGAAGGACGGACGGACTGACATCGCTAAGTCGATTTAGAAAGTAATTCTAATCCTATTGGTATACTAAAAGGTGGGTCTAAGACAAATATTTCTATGCGTTACATACATCAGCACAAACTTATAATACCCTTTCCACCTATCTTGGTGAAGGGTAGTATAACTATTTTTTATTGTAAACTAAGATAACGAAATTACTAGCATTTTAATGATAAAAATCTTGCCTTTAAGATATTAAAATTTTTGTTTGCATATTTTTGCATATAATGCCAAATATCGGTTATTAATGACACTATGTTTAATACGAGATTTTAATGGTAAAAATCTTGACTTTAGGATACTTTTAAAATGAAATACATATTTTGGCATATAATGCCAAATATCGGTTATAAATGACACGATGTTTAATACGAGTTTTGTTTTTAAATAACTCCCAATTACACTAATCGACGGCCAATTACATTACTTTCTAGTTAAACTTTTGTATACACTAATATCTTAATTGGAAATGCTTAAAAAATTTAAATTTAACCAAAACTAAATGAAGTTATAAACCAAATTTCACACTTAAAATCAACTTCCTTTTCGGAAAATTCACTTAAATAACAACAAACAGAAAGAAAGACAGACAGACAGACAGCATCCATGAAAATATAAAGACAACCACGAAAATCATAAACATACAGATACAGACACAGACACAAATATGTATATCTACAATACAATCCAAAGCACGAACAACAAATTTGAGTTAAGTTTATGGCTGTTTAGTTCTTGTTAGAAAAGCAATTGAGTGCTGAAAAGAAGCAACAAAACAAATACAAATAGTTTTGTTTGCCACTTGTTGCATCAACAAAAATTTCATTTTAGATTGTTTTCACTAAACAGATAACAACGACGTCATGAATGACGATTTGTTAAAAAAAAGCAAAAAAGAAAGATGTTGAAGACGAAAGTTTTCTAAAGTAAAGGACTGTATTGAAGCTGTTATATAAGTACTAGAATCATTTGTAGTTGGCCAAAAAATAGTCTTGAATAAATTTTACTTAATGTTGGTATGTCTAAGACTCTTGTCTTGGTTGGAGTCTAGAGGAAGTTGCTGAATGTTTGTCTTACAAAAGAAGAAAAATTTAATTTTCCTAAATATTTCATGCCTTGTTAGAGAAATTGAAAAACTTTGGCAAACTTTAGCAAACATTATGTCATCGAGTATAAGTTGTTGGTTGTTTTTTTTTCTTGTATGCCAAGGAATGTCTGAAGAGAGTTAAAGGTTGAAAGCGCAAAAGTTTTTACATTTTTGAATTTGAATATAATGATGTATAAGTTCGTCTAACTAAATAAATCATTCGTTTATAGGTGAAAAAGTAAATGAGTTTTCGAGTGTCAACCTAATTTTCGTTTTCAATTTCGCTTAAGTGTTCAGTTTGTGTAATTTTTTAAGACATAACCATTTACGGACATCACTACGTGATAACAGTTTTGCCCAAACTCATCCTCCTTTTCTTTAGGTGCCCCCAAAGATTTGAGGCCTCTATGTGATTTTCCAAAAAAAGTGATAATTTTCTCAGGCTCATATCTTGAAAACCGTTCGGAATTTTGATCCACTTTTTGAGACAAAATTGTAGCTCTTATCATAAAGTATAAAAATTTAAAATCAAAAAAACTTCATCTTGAAGGTCAAAATCGCAAAAAATCTCAATTTGTTTAACCTTTTTTCCCCTGTTCAGGTCCATTCAAAATTCAAGGAAACAATAAACAACAAAAATGTACCCAAGGTCTTTTAAAACAACTTTTTTGTATACTCTGTATATACTATTACCACAGGTGTAAAAGGTATAATAAGTTTGTGCTGATGTATAAAACTCATAGAAATATTTGTCTTAGACCCCTACCCCTATCACTTTCTGAGTCGACTTAGCGATGTCAATCCGTCCGTCTGGCTGGACGGCTGGCTGGACCCCCATATAAACCATGTAATCAAAGTACAGGTCGCAATTGTAAAGATAATTTGATGACATGCATATGACTATTGATATTCGTCGAGATCGGTTCATTATTTATGGTTCCTCCCATAGGTCCCACTTCCCGTAATTGATATTTTGGCCACAAATATTGATATTTTTTCATGAAATTTAAAACAAATACTGCATATGTAAACCTAAATCACTGTACCGAATTTCGTTGAAATCGGTCCACATTTGTCCATAGCTCCTATACAAACTTTTCTGTCAAAACGCACTTAATGAGACAAAAATCAGTAAAACGCTCGTAAATTTGAAGTTAATGAGAATTTATTTTTTTTCATATATAATTTCTGTAACAACTGTAATCAATTTGACAAATTTCGAGATAATCGGTCCACATTTGACCCTAACTCTCATATAAGTCAAAATGGCGGAAACAGCTTAAATATATAAATTTTTGAGAAAATGTTTGTATGATGGCAAAATTTTGCAATTATTTGTCTTTATACATAAAAAAGAACACCTTTGACCTCAGTGGTGAAGGGTATCATATGGCCGGGCTTGACCGACTATAGCACTTTCTTACTTGTTTTTTGCATAGATAATTTCTGTAACAACTGTAATCAATTTGGCAAATTTCGAGATAATCGGTCCACATCGAAATGGCGGAAACAGCTTAAATAATAAGTTTTGAGAAAATATTTGTCTTTATACATAAAAAAGAACACCTTTGACCTTAGTGGTGAAGGGTATCATATGTTCGGGCTTGACCGACTACAGCACTTTCTTACTTGATTTCTATAAAAATATTTTATATACAATTTTTTTTCTGTAGTGAAATTTCCCATTTAAATTTTTTCTATCGAAAATTTCCCTATATAAGTTTATTTGTAAAGAAGAATTTTTCGTATATAATTTTTTGAATAGAAAGATTTTCCATATACAAATTTTTGTAAAGAAAATTTTTGTACATAGAATTTTTTTCTATACAAAAAATGTATATATATTCCATATTTTTTGTGTTTGAAAAATTTTTAGCATAAAATTTTTTTGTATGGAAAAATTTTACAAATAAATTTCTTTTATAGAAAAATTTTCCACATACAATTTTTTGTATAGAAAAATTGTTCATAGACATTTTAAGCATAGAAAAATTTTCAATAAGATTTTTTGTATAGAAGAATATTTAATATTAAATTTTTTGTATAGAGAAATTTTCAATATGATTTTTTTAATTTTAGAAAAATTTTTATATATGAAATTTGTTCTATAGAAAAATTTTAAATAAAAGTTCGTCTATGGAAAATTTTTTAATAAACACTTTTTTTAAAATTCGGCTATATTTGTGATATAATTCTGACAATTTCGTTGATTTCTGAAAATTAACTGCCGATAATGACGATTTTTTTGGAAAAATATTCCGATTTTCACGAAAGATTGAGAGAAAGCTAAGGCACACACACGTGCTCATGAAATATAAGTTTGTTTGTGGGTTTATGTGTTTTTTATTGTTCTTTATCCATTTCAATTTCACATTTGATAGAAAAAAAAAGATATAGAGAGCAATATCTTTATATTATATTGTCTTTTGTTTAAGTATTTATAGATAGTCAGACAATAAGAAGATAGTACAAGCTTTATAATTCAGTTATAAAGCGGTTATTCAAAAACTAAATGATGTTCTGATTATAAGACGACAGTTACAGTATAAGGGCATTGTCAACTGTAAAGCGTTAATTTTAGTATCAGACGTTAATTTAAGTATAAGAGAACATTTTAGAGTATAGTTCACAAAGTCCAAGTATAAGTTATTGTATGAGATGTTAGTCCAGGTGTATGACTAAGTTTGTGTCTGTTAATTTTATAAATTTAATTTAAAAAAAATTCAATTTATTTTAATTATATTTATATACTATCATTTCTAAACAAACTCCCTTCCAACAAACCCGACTCTTACCTCCAACCAATACATCCAGCATCACATGATCAAGTATTTATCTGTCGGCACTTGTTGAAGACAACAATTGCTAAGAGTAAATGCTGTAGATATAGAAAGACAGACAGACGGATAGACAGACAGATACAAGCAAACAACTATTATTTTGAGAAATACATATAAATATAGTACTCTACTATTAAGTTAGTCTGCACGTAAAGCTTGTTGCATGCAGCAGCACCAACAACAACAACAGCAATAATGCAGCAGCAATAAACATTTTATGAATGAAATTTTTTGTCTATATGGAAAAAGTGTATATGTATTGTGTTAGAGATTGTATGTATTTGTGTAAGAGTGTTTAGATTTTTTTGCGAGTATCTAAATTATACAAATACAATTTTCTATAGTAAATAGAATTTAGTAGTTTTTATACATATATAGAGATTTATTTATGTAGGTAAATCTAATATATACAAAGATATGTTCAATTGCCGTTATGTATTCAATTTTAGATAAAGCAACAGTTAGTTATTTTTAGAAATTTACCTTTACATTTATGTATATATACATTTACATATATACGTATGTGTGTTTATATGCATGTGTGTATGAGTTTTGTTTAGAGACCATCTAACCCCCAAAAATATTAAACAACAAATAAATAAATTGCTATTGTTGCTGTTGGTTTTATGCAAAATTCTAACAACAAAAATCTTCAATTGCTTCCATATCTGAATTTTATTGCAAACTCTATTAAAACTGTATAGAGGAGTAAATTTCAGTCTGTCTATCTGACTGCCTATAGACATGTGAGTTTGGATTATAAAGGTTTGAAACGAAGAAAAATTTACATTTTTATATATTAAAATATTAAATTCGTGTTAGTTGTAGCAAACAGATATTCAATTTAACAGTGAACTCTCCAGAATATAAGTATATTATAGTCTTTTTAATTGTCTCATATATTAATTGGATATAATATCAAAAAAAAAAAAAAAATGTTAGCGTTGTTTCTCAAAATTTAAATTGTTTAAGAAGCTCTAAAATATTAGAGAAGTATGATCAAATATTCTATAATATAAAGATAATGCACTTTCATATATTAATTTGCCGTATAGTCTTTTTGAAAAGTCCCTTAAAAAAGAAAGTATACCGCTTTTATTCTAATTCGGAAACAACTAATGAAAACGGTTATCCAATGAATGAAAGCAAAGGCACACACACGTGCTCATGTTCATGAAATGTATGTTTGTTTGTATGTTTTTTCTTTATCCCCTTCAATATCACATTTGACCAGGCCTGCCAGATTTGCCGATTTATCGCCTTTGAGAGAAAACTAACCTAACATCAAAGTTCTAATAGTTTTTATTAACATATATATAACAAATCAGAGATTAAAAATCGATATAAATTTTCAATAATTCCGATACATTGGAATTTACAGAGTCAAAATTTGGGGAAGAAACATTTTTTTTTTATTTTTTTTTCTACAGAAACATTTTCAATATAAATTGTTTTTCAATGGAAAAATTTTCTATTTAAAATTGTTTCCGCCGAAAAGTTTTCAATATAAATTTTCATAAAGGAAAAAACTATGGTGGATAAGTTCGTCTAACTGAATCGATCATATGGTCATAGGTGAAATAGAAATGAGTGTTAACATAATTCTCGTTTTCAATTTCGCTTAAGAATTCAGTTAAATGATCTTAACTACTGGCTGATGAAGTCCGTAGCGGGACAGAAAATGCAGCATTCCACACTGCTAAGTGTCACATAGTTTTTTCAGTTTTCCTAAAATTCATTCATCTAATTTAAAAATCATAAATTAAAAAAAAATAATTTATGACATGAACCTGAGCCCGACTCGAACCCACGACCATCAACATAAATTTTTTTCTATAGAAAAATTTTATTATTTATTTGGGAATTAATTTGGGAATTAATTATTCGAACTTTAGAATTTATTGAAAAATTAGGTTTCATTTCAAAATTAATAATTTGAAAATTAAAATGAACTCAAGCCTGATGAAACCTAATTTTTCAACGAAAAATTTTATATTTAAATTTTTCTCTATAGTAAAATTTTCCATTTACAAAATTTCTCTATATAAATTCTTTTGTTAAGAAGAATTTTTCATATGTAATTTTTTGAATAGAAAAAATTTCAAAACAATTTGTTTGTATAGAAAAACTTTTAACACAAATTTTTTTGTATTCCATATTTTTTATATAGAAAAATTTTCAACATAATTTTTTTTGTACGGATATCTTTCACATACTTATTAAATTTTTTTATAGAAAAATTTTTCATCTAAAATTGTTTGTATAGAAAAATTTTCAATAAATATTTATACCCTTCACCACCATAGGTGGACAGGGTATAATAATATTGTGCTGATGTATGTAATGCATAGAAATATTTTAAATATTAGACCCACCTTTTAGTATGCCAATAGGCTTAGAATCACTTTCTGAGTCGATTTAGCGATGTCCGTCCGTCTGGCTGGCTGGCTGGACCCCCATGTAAACCATGTAATCAAAGTACAGGTGTAATTCTAAAGATAATTTGATGAAATTTGGCGCAGATAATTTTTTTTTTGATAGTGGGATTCATGGCTATTGAAATTCGTCAAAATCGGTCCATTATTCATGGTACCTCCTATAGGCCCCAATTCCCGGAATTGATATTTTGCCCACAAATATCAATATTTTTTCATGAAATTTAAAACAAATACTCAGGGGTGTCATAGAAACCAATTTCATTGGTTTGGTTTTGAAAACGACAAAAAAATTAAATTGGTGTCATGAATTCCAATATTAATGTTCGAGCTACATTTTCTATTGGTTTTATGTGTCACAGAAAATAATATTATTGGTTTAGTATTGAAAATAAACCAAGCAACTTACAGTTAACAGATTTCATTTCAAAATTTGAAAATTTGGCCTTGTGGGGGATAAAAAATTGAAAATTCAATAACGCTATAATTCCCAAACTAAAACAATAAAAATTAATTAATTAAAATTGAAATCAAGTTTGGATCAGTTACAAAAATAACAGTACAAGTGGTAAGTACTTTTCGAAAAAAGGGGAGAAAAAAGCAAAAATATTTTTGGTACTTTTTAGCTTTAACTTTCAAATAAAAAGAGATGGGTGAAAAGTTTACATAGCATTTTTTATCATGTAATAAGATAAAAACAAGTTTTGGTACTTTTTTGTGTCTTTGGAATCAATGAACCGTATCGACAAATATAAAAAATATCAAAAATGGACAAAATTGTAAGGCTAGAATATTCTTTACGTAGATGTACTGGCGAAGCAAATGCATATCAACATATTTGTTTTAAATTTAATGAATATCGCATGTAAGTGACAATCGTCCTTTGATTGGCTGTGGTTTGTTTCTTGGTGTAGGTAGATTACTTTTTTTCCAGTCCGCAATTCGGTCATTTCATGATGTTGGGGTTTACAAGCTTAATTTGTCCAAATAGCAACGTTTTCTCTATACCTATACCACAAACATCGCAAAAAACTGATTTTTTTTCTTCAAATAATTTTCTTTAATAATTTTTATTTTATTGTTTTATTCGATTTTTGATGTTTCAAAAAAATATTGGTTTTCAAAACCTGACTGCCTATGTAAACCAAAATCACTTTACCGGTTCACATTTGACCATAGCTCCCATACAAACCCTTCTATCAAAACGCACTAAATAAGACAAAAATCGCTAAAACGCTAGTAAATCTGAAGATCATGAGAATTTTTCTTGTTAAAACTATAATCAATTTGCCAAATTTCAAGATAATCGGTCCACATTTAATCCTAGCTCTCATAAAAGTTTAAATAACGGAAGCAGTTTTGAGAAAATGTGGCAAAATTTAGCAAATTTTTGTCTTTATACAAGAAAAAGAACACCTTTGACCTCAGTGGTGAAGGGTATCATGGTCGGGCTTGACCGACTATAGCACTTTCTTACTTGTTTTTTAACTCAATTATTAACTTTGTAAAATTTTCTTTCAGAAAATTATAAATATGTTGCTTAATCGGTGCAGTATCGGACAGAAATTAAAAATTTTAATTTTTTAAGTCGAAGAAGTTTTTTGTTGATCTTGACTTGAGAAATACTTGAGAAATACTTATTCTTATGTTATATATCGTTTTTAGTGTTTATGAGTCTGAGGTGCCTTACTTTGGGGGACGATTGAGCAGTTTAAGTAAGAGCTAGTCTTTTCAGGTTTAAAACTTAAGCTCTGCAACACTTCTGCTATATGCACCTTAAATTATTTAAAATTCGGTTTAGAAGTTGCGGACTTATCTCCATTTATTTTTTTCACCGTCCCACTGTGCGGCGGTATAATGGCCTCAAAATTCTTTTAAATCGGTATTGATGAGAGAGGAGTAATCTCTTACCATTACCAACAATAGTCACTTCAATAATTGAATTGGAAAATGTAAAATTTTTTTCGTCTTCCTACTTTATACAGTCAGTCTTCTATGAATTTTATATTGTTTAGTTGCTGCAATATGTTTAGATTTTGCCAACCTGTAGCTTCATAAAATGGTCCGTCTGTCTGTCTATCCTCCTGTACATCCAGCCATTTCGTAAAAACCGATTTCATACATTAGTTGAAAGCTGGATCTATTCTATTTTAGTGTCTAAAACCATTAGAGTTTATATGTAAGTGTATCCATATGTGTATGTGTTAAGGTTTTAATATGTGTCTGGAATTGTGTTGTAGCGTTAAATGTTTTGGATGAATTTTGTAAATAACAGCAACATTTCCTGTTGTAGTTGTTGTTGCTGCTGCTGTTGCTGCTTCACCTAAATTGAATTTCCGAATTCAATGAATGAACATTTATTTTGTATGAATGAACGAACGAACGTTGGAAAAAACGTTTTTTTCAAAAACTACAACTGAATGGAATTGTAAATAGTTGTTGATATTAGATTTAATAGTTTTTTTTTGTATGTAATAGATTTTGTTATTGCTGGAAATTTTTTTTATTTATTTTAGATTTTACAATTTTCAGAGATACACGAAATACAAACAAATACAAATGCATGTAAATGTATAGTATATTCAATATAGATGTTTAGAAAACTAATACATAGATTTAGTTTTTAGGATTTTAAACTGTTGCATTTGAATTTTTAGTTTTTTTTTTACTAAATATCTATAGAAATCTAAATGTTTTAACACCTGACTCATATATTTCAAATGATATGATAGTGAATCGTATATGAGTATGTATGTATTCTTATTTTAGAGTAAAGGTGTATGTGTATTTTTTGAAATAAATACTTTTTGTTCTTATCTCTTTATATATTTCTTTTTTTTCATTTTATAACAATGACAATAAATGTCCGTTTTTTTTTGTTTAGTATCAGAATTTTTTCGTTATTTTATTTATTTTTCATACTCAAACTATCATTTTTATTTGTATCTATTTATTTTGAAACATTAGACATTTTTCCGGAAATTGAATTTTCTATATCAATACATTTTCATTATTTGTTTTAGTATTTTTTTTTGTGTAGTTGTTTCTATTTTTGTCTACATTTGTGTCAATTTAAAAAGTATTTTATGTCAAAAAGGATACATTTATTGTACATTTATATGTATTTCATTGTTTTAGAGAACAATACTGGCAAGAAAAAAAATTCTGAAATAAATTTTGAGGATATCAAAAGGATATTAAGCGGAAATTTAATAAAACCCGCAGCAAAAACTCCAAAATGTTAATGTAATAGAAGAATTTGAAAGTATTCTAAGTTTAAGAAGATATCATGAGTATAATACTAAATTCTAAGTAAAAGGCTATATTACCAGGGGCCGAATCACAGCATTCCAAATCGATCGAAATGTAAGATATTTCACAAACATTTGTTTAGCATACTTTTAGGATAATCTAAATAATATATAACACATAAGCAAAGATCCTATAATTTAGAGATATTGCACTTCATACATTTGTTTTCCGTCAAAAGTGAAATTAAAGTGGCTAAATAACAATAAAAAACACATAAACGCACAAAGAAACATACATTTTTTATGGGATTTTTCAAAACCACCATACGGAAAATCAATGTATGGAAGCGCAACATCTTTATGTTATAGAGTCTTTGGTTCTAGTTTTCGAGATATATATTTTTTTTAAATACGTAGTTACACGAACATAACCAGGAATAGGCAGCCCATACCACCAGTAGCCGATAAATTTTTTTAATATTCGAAAATACGACAATCAGTAATAAAACTTGTGAAAATGAATATTAAAATCATTCAGTTGGAATTTGGATGTTAACAGAGTCGGTTGGTGCCGCTTTGTTAAAGAAAAGACCAAGACATAATAGGCATGAAACAAATCAATTTAGAGCAACAAAATACATGGTTCGGGAGAACAAAGAAATATAATCTCGCACATTGTTGCCACGGCACTATTATTTTTGTAAACAATGGGAATATTTTTGTAAATTTTGGGAATATTTTTCAAAACAGAAATAAATTCTAATATTAGATAGTTTTAGATTTTTACATTTTTTAGATATTTTTGATCCAAACATTTTTTTTATAGAAAAATCTTTAATAAAAATATTTGTCTTTGGAAAATTGTTCGATAAAAATTATATTTTAGAGAAAATTTTTCGATAAAAATATTTTTCAGTAAAAATTTTCGATAAAAATATTTTTATAACAAAAATTTTCAAAAACGAAGTAAAATTTTGTTATCAAACATTTTTCTATAGAAAATTTTGTTATCAAACATTTTTTTTATAAAAAATATTTGTAACAACAATTTTTCTATAGAAAATTTTTTTAAACAAAAATTTTTCTATACAAAATTTTTTTTTAAAAAATTTTTCTATACAACATTTTTTTTATCAAAAATTTTTCTATAGAAAATGTTTTCTTAAAAAATTTTTCTATAGAAAATTTTTTCTTAAAAAGTTTTTCTATAGAAAATTTTTTCATCAAAATTATTTCATCCAAATTTTTCTATAGAAAATGTTTTTATTAAATATTTTTCTATAGAAAACTTTTTTATCGAAAAAAATTAATTCTTGGTTCAACTAAAATTAATTTCTTTCAAAGAAAAAATGTTTCTATAGAAAATTTTTTCATCAAAAATTTTTCTATAGAAAAATGTTTCTTCAAAAATTTTTTTATCAAAAATTTTTCTATAGAAAATTTTGTTATCAAAAATTTTTCTATAGAAATTTTTTTTATCAAAAAATTGTCTATAGACCATTTTTTTTATCAAAAATTTTTCTAAAGAAAATTTTTTTATTGAAAATTTTTCTATAGAAAACTTTTTTTTATCAAAAATTTTTGTATAGAAAATTTTTTTTATCAAAAATTCTTTTATAGAAAATTTTTTTTTATCAAAAATTCTTCTATAGAAACTATTTTATTAAAAATATTTCTATTAAAAAATTTTTAATTTTTCTATAGAAGAATTTTTGATAAAAAAAATTTTCTATAGAAGAATTTTTAATAAAAAAATTTTCTATAGAAGAATTTTTGATAAACAAATTTTCTATACAGAAATTTTTGATAAAAAAGTTTTCTGTAGAAAAATTTTGTATAAAGAAATTTTCTGTAGAAAAATTTTTCATAAAACAATTATCTATAGAAACATTTTTGATGAAAAAATTTTCTATAGAAGAATTTTTGATAAAAAAATTTTCTACAGAAAAATTTTTGATGAAACATTTTTCTATAGAAAAATTTTTGATAAAACAATTTTTAATAAAAAAATTTTCTATAGAAAAATTTTTGATACAAAAAATTTCTATAAAAAATTTTTGATAAAAAAGATTGTCTATAGAAAAATTGTTGATAAAACATTTTTCTGCATAAACATTTTTGATAAAAAAATTTTCTATAGAAAAATTTTTGGTAAAAAAATTTTCTACAGAAAAAAATTTTGATAAAAAAAATTTCTATAGAAAATTTTTGATAAAAAAATTTTCTATAGAAAAATTTTTGATAAAAAATTTTTTATAGAAAAATTTTTGATAAAAAAATTTTCTATAGAAAAATTTTTGATAACAAAATTTTCTATAGAAAATTTTTGATAAAAAAATTTTCTATAGAAAAATTTTTGATAAAAAATTTTCCATATACAAATTTTTGATAACAAAATTTAATATGGAAAAATTTTTGATAAAATAATTTTCTATAGAAAAAGTTTTGTGAAAAAATTTTCTATAGAAAAATTTTTGAAAAAAAAATTTTCTGTAGAAAAATTTTTGATAACAAAATTTTCTATCAAAAATTTTTCTATCGAAAATGTTTTCATCAAAAATTTCTGAAAATTTTTGAACAGGGAATTTAATATTTTATATCCACTTTGAAAATGATTTTTCGGTTTTACAAAAATTAAGTTAAATATTTTTTTGTCATGTTTCACAATTTTTGAAATATATGATTGATTTATAATAGAAATGAAAATATTTTATGTATTTGTGTTCTGGATAGTTCACAGCCTCAGATAAGTGTAAAATCTTTCTAATACTATAAACAGGGGCCTTAATATATTAATTTGAAAATCTAAAATATTTCTATTTCCGGCACAATAACAATAAATTAACGCCGTTTAAAAATTTTTTAAATTGTGTTTAGTATAATTTTTTTTCCCCAAACCAGTTAAAGTAATAAAAATAATCTGCTTTTAATTAATCCTATTATTAAAATCTTATTGTATTAAAAATATTTATATAATAAAATAAACTTATATTTCCTATTTAAACAATTTTAAGTACTTCAAAATCTATCAAAATCTAACGATTTATTTTTAATATTTTAACGATTTTATTGTTCTTTTGTTATGCATCAAATCCCATAAATCTTTCTTTTTCCCCCAAAAAAGTACTGTTGAAAAAACCCAAATCCTATCAAAATTAAAATGCAATTCGGATAACACCGATAAAGATGTTAAATGTAAATGGTTTTGGAATTTTTTTGCAAAATTTAAAAAAGAAAGTAAAAAGTTACGTTAAACAAAATTCCACAGACAATAAAAGACCGTGAATATTTTGGCACTTTTAGTACCAAAAAAAATAAAAAGTAAAATTAAAACAAACTACAAAATAACAGCATACAAAAGAGGCACTTAACAAAATGCAATTTTTGAAAAAAAAAAAGAATTCAAACCAATCTGTTGTTTTTAAAGGAACATATGAATGTGCAGTATCCGAACAAAAAAACCACCAAAAATTGTTTAAAAATCAGCAGACAGTAAAAGTACAGAGAGACAGACAATTGGAAGGAAGGACAGACATTGATATACCATAAGGACAAAACATTTCATAGGAGTTAATATATAGGAGTATGATAAAATATGCAAACATTTGCTACGTGATGATGCCGATGACTGCATCATTGCCAAAAAAATCCACACACAACACAATTGCAACTTTTAACAGCACTTGAATGTATGCCCTCTAAAAAAAGAGCGCCTAAAAGCAGACAGTATGTTTTTCCCCAATTTTTTTTTGCCAACTTTTGTCAGGATAAGTGGATATGTGGAATTTTTTCGTTATTTTTTTAAATTTTTTTGGGGTATATTTTGGCTGTTTTTTTAGTTCTTTTTCGCTTTTTGCTTTTATTGCATTCAAGAGCCTGCAGTTCTTTAGTCGGCATCAAAATGGAATGGAAATTATTGGGTAAGGGTAGGATTTTTGGGTAAATTTTCTTTTGGACTAAAATGTCTAAAAAATGCATTATTATGCTTTATTATACATTATAAAACATAATATGTATTATAATCACATAATTATGATACAACGTTATAAGATATCAGTGCAGCATCATGATGCATAATAATGAATTATAAAAGTATAATAATGGAATTATATTACATTATACTATTATATAATGCTTTAGAATAAATAACAGCCTCATTACAATTAATTAAAAAACGTTATAATGACATACTTTATAATGACGTTATAATGACATTATTATAATATATTAAAATGTGTTAAAGTTCATTACAATTGCTTTATAATAAGTTATTATATACTACAATCGCATTATACTAATTTTAATTATAATACATAACCATCAAAATATAATAGATTAATGGGATATAATCATCGGTCGGCGCAAAGTGAACAGAACAAAACAACAAAACAAAAATAGTTGGCAGAGTTGCCGTTTTTTATACTTTTAACTAAAATAGATATTTTTTCAATGTGTAGTTCTAACATTTTAAAAAGAAAAAGTTTTCTACTCCATTTTTTTTAATAGTTATATCAAACATTTTTCTATAGAAATTTTTTTTTTAATTTTTCTAGAAAAAATTAAATTTTAGTTGAACCAGAATTTATGTTGATTTTCGTGAGTTCGAGTAGGGATTAGATTCATGTCATAAATTATTATTTTTCTATAGACATTTATTTTTATCAACAATATTTCTATAGAATTTTTTTTTATCAAAAATATTTCTATATAAATTTTTTTTATGAATAAAGTTTTTATAAAAAATTTTTCTATAGAAAATTTTTTTATCAAAATTTTTCTATATATTTTATAAAATTTTTCTATCAACAATTTTTTTACAAAATCAAAATTTTTTTTTTAATTTTTCTATAGAAATTTTTTTTTTAATTTTTCTATAGAAAATTTTTTATGAAAAATTTTTCTATAGAAACATTTTTGTTAAAAAATTTTATCAAAAAATTTTCTTTAAAAAATTTTCAGAAAATTTTTTAATCAACAACATTTCTATAGAAAATTTTTATCAAAACTTTTTCTATATATTTTTTTTTAATTTTTCTATCAAAAATTTTTCTATAGAAAATTTTTTATGAAAAATTTTTCTATAGAAAATTTTTTGTTAAAAAATTTTTATAGAAAAATTTTATCAAAAATTTTTCTTTAGAAAATTTTTTAACAAAAATTGTTTGAAAGAAAATTTTTTTATAAAAAATTTTTCTATAGCAAATTTTTTTTATTTAAAATTTTTGTATAAAAAATTTTTTATCAAAAATTTTTTTTCAAAAATTTTTCTTTAGAAAATTTTTTTATCAAAAATTTTTCTGAAGAAAATTTTTTTAAAAAAGTTTTACTGTAGTGTATTGCACTAAGAATCCCAATTAATTACAATTACTTATTATTGTAATAAATAGTTTTTTAATAAAACCAAAAAATGTTGGTGGGGAAACCTTTCCTCGACGCATTTCGATTTTTTTTATCAAAAATTTTTCTGAAGAAAATTTTTTTTATAAAAAATTTTTCTGTTGAAAATTTTTTTATCAAAAATTTCTCTATAGAAAATTTTTTTATCAAAAATTTTTCTATAGAAAATATTTCTATCAAAAATGTTTCCATATAATATATTTTTTTTTTTATAAAAAATTTTTCTAGAGAAATTTTTTTCATCAACAATTTTTCTTATCTTTTTATCAAAATTTTTGTTTTTTAATTTTCTTATTAAAAATTTTTCTATAAAAATTTCCTTTTTTGTCAAAAAATTTTCTATAGAAAATTTTTTTATTAAAACTTTTTCTATAGAAAATTTTTTTATTAAAACTTTTTCGATAGAAAATTTTTTTATCAAAAATTTTTCTATAGAAAATTTTTTTATCAAAAATTTTTCAATAGAAAATTTTTCTATAGAAAATTTTTTTAACCAAATATTTTCCTATAGATTTGAAAATCTTTTGTTATAAAAATATTTTTATCGAAAAATTTGCTATAAAATATAATTTTTATCAAACAATTTTCCAAAGAAAAATATTTTTTAAAAAGGTTAATCAAAAACTATTATTTATTACTATAATAAATAATTGTAATTAATTGGGACCTTAGTGGAATACACTACAGTAAAATTTTTTAATAAAATATTTTTATTCAAAATTTTCTTTAAAAAAATGTTGGATTCTAAATATCTAAAATATATAAAAATCTAATATTGTTTAATATTAGAATTTATTTCGGTTTTGAAAAATATTCCCAAAATTTACAAAAATATTCCCATTGCTTACAAAAATAATAGTGTCGTGGCAACAATGTTCTAGATTATATTTCTTTGTTCTATCGAACCATGTATTTTGTTGCTAGAAATTGGATTTTGATTTGTTTCTTGCCTATTGTGTTTTTGGCTTTTCTTTAGCAAAGTGGCACTAACCAACTCTGTTTACATCCAAATTCCAAATGAATGATTTCATTTTCACGAGTTTTGTTTATGATCGTGGTATTTACGAAAATTAAAAAATTCATCGGCTTCTGGTGGTATGGGCTGTCTACTCCTGGTTATCATACATTTTTATAACATTCTAAAGCGTTATAACAGATTAAAATTTCTATATAAATAGTGCATTATAATTGGATAATAATGGGCTCAAAAACATTAGAATCGGGCTATATATATATATATATATATATATATATATATATATATATATATAAAATAAAATTTTAAAATTTATGAAAAGTTCATTATAATTCTGAACCGCCGTGGTATAGCAGGTTAGTCATCCGCCTAGCATACCAGTGGTCCCAAGTTCGATCCCCGGCCACTTCAAAAAAAATTAATTTAAAAAAAAGCGGCGGTTCACCTCATAGCTCAGCTACCCACTGGTTATTGAGTATTAGGCAAAAAACTTTTCTAACTAATGCATTTGCCGTTTGGAGCCGGCGTTAAGACGTAGGTCCCTTTCAATGTGTCTAAAAATAGAATCGGATGCAACTCATTGTCTGAAAGCAGTACCCCCTGTTCCAATTATAAAATAAACGGACAGGTGTTTGGTGAAAATAGTTGTTTTGGTACCTTTTTAACCCACTCTTATATTTTAAACTAAGGAATATAGAAAGAAACTTTGTACTGCAATCAATAGATGTGAAAGAAATATTGAACACGTATTTGGTACTTTTTTGATTTTGTGGCCAAGATGTGTAAAAAAGGGATAAATTGATAACTTAACATCTACAAAAGTAATATGAATAGGAAAATAATGTTAACTGTTTTCTAATAAAATGTACCGAATTCAATTGGTACCAAAGAAGTACCAATTATGCATATGGAACTTTTTGAAATTAGGGGATAAAAAGGGTAAAAAATTAGTAATGTTATAACTTTAAAACAAATGATTGTTTGTCTGTATATGTATGTTGCGGATAAGCCGGCGGAGGTTTTTAAGTTGGTAAACCGAATTTCCGACAGATGGCGCCACTGAAAATTACTAAAAATTAATTAAATCGTAAACTGTACATTTGATCATACTATAATATTTTGCAAAGTTGTAGCGCATGAGCCGGCGAATGCTTTTTAATTGGTGTGAATAATTTCCGACAGGTGGCGCTACTGAAAATTACTCAAAGTCAATTTAATCGTAAGCTGTACATATAATCATGATATAATCTTTAGCACTGTTGTTGCACATGAGCCGACGAAGGTTTCTTAGTTGGTATGAAGAAATTTCAACAGGTGGCGCCACTGAAATTTACTTAAAGTCAATTTAATCGTAAACTGTATATTTAATCATGCTATAATTTTTAGCAAAGTTATTGCGGATAATCCGACGAAGGTTTATTAATTGGAATGACCAAAGTCCGACAGGTGGCGCCACTGAAAATTACTCAAAATGAATTAAATCGTAAACTGTGCATTTGATCAGACTATAATCTTTAGCAAAGTTGTTGCGCATGAGTCGACGGAGGTTTCTGTTGGTATGACAAATTTTCAAAATTATTTGAAATGAGTTAAACTGTAACTGTATAAAATAAAATATATAAAAACTTTAAAATTTGCCTCAAAATGCTTATCATAAAGCCCCGAGCAAGGCTCGGTCAACCAGGTACTAAATTTATAATGAGTTATAATGCATTATAATGCGTTATTGTACATTATAATCACGTTATAATAAGTAATTATAACATTCTTATTTGCTAAAAATGCGTTTAATCACATTATAATCGGGTAATAACTCGTTATAATGTATTATGATAGCATTCTAATGCCTTATAATATATAAGAATTTCATTTAAATACGTTATAATGCATTATAATCGAATTATATACATTATTATAATATTATAATGTGTTATAACATTATACTTATTTTATATAATGATGCTTTAAAGCACCTACTTTTTAACCTACCCAATATTTTTACCATATAACAAAAAACAGCACCATCGGACACAGTCCTTTTACACACGCAATCTGCCCGGCAGCAGGACTGTAAGTATCATGTATGGCGTCAATTGCCCAATTCACTTTTGGATTCCAGTTATTTGTATCTACCATTTTTTTCAGGCGTTGATTGCGTGTGAGATGCACCAGCGAATTAACGCCGTTTTTTTTTCAACATGTTCATGATGATGTACTTTTTAGGGAAAAATTTATAGGATTTTTGGGGATAAACAACAGAGGACAAGTGTGGCGAAAAATAAAGTAACTTAAAAAAACGGAAGTGAAACAAAGAATTAAGTTGATCTGTAGACAATCAAAATTTGCTTGTTATCCCATCATCATTGGCCATATAATACTTAAGCCATTTCAGATTTTTGTTTTCGTTTTTTGGGGGTAACATTATTCCCAGTAAATGTGGGTGTAAGTGAGAGTTGATTGCAGTTGGTAGGCCTTAAAAAGAAAGACAAGTGGACTTTTTAAACTGTTAGTAGAATGCAGACACACACATTCATATGAATTTTTGGGAAATGTGAAAGTGTTGATATGAGTGTATGTATGCACATTGTGCATATGTTTGCATATGTTGGTTGCATGACTATCATGAGCTCATGATTTTGCTACCGAGAATGATGCTGGTGATGATGTTGGTTGTATGTAGTTAATGTTTGAATGCTTTCAAGCCGTTTGTTATACAATTTGTAAAACAGTCTGCTAGACTTTGTTTTTTTGGATTTTTTTTTTTTTTTTTGGGCAACACTTGACTTTGGTAACTTTTTCTTTTAGTTTGTGGCTTGGATTCGTTTTATTTTTGGCAAAAGCACTTACTCTACACTAGACAGACATGTTTGAACACAATGTTGCATACATGATTTTAAGAGTAAAAGCACTTGTTGCATTATGACCTTAGACAGAGAATAACTACATAATCGCATACATGTAAACATACACGTGTTATATATTTCCACGAGTAGTATATGTTTGTATGCATCTTCATGTGTACGAGTATGATGTTGATACATATGTATGAATCTACAGGAATTATAAGAGATGCCTGAACAAATAGTAACAATCTACCAAATGTAGTTTGAAGACAAAATTCACATATATATGTATGTGTGTGTTTCCCATTACAACTACATACATGTATTACAAAATTTGTGTAAATTCTTAGTTTTTGTTGTTTTTTGATGATGTAAAGAGTCTGGTTTAAGTGTTTGTGTTTTATTTGTTCTATAAGTGTAAGGATTTTTTTTTTTTTGGCATAAGGACTTTGTTAGTTAGTAACTTTCAAGCCTTTTTATTGTTAAACAAAAATAGACAATAAAGAAAACTTATAGTAACCAAAATTGCTGTATGCGGTTAACAAGTACTTGCCATGTAATGGGTGGGTGTGTGTTACTTTTGATTATTAAGTGTTTTAGTAATTGTTTAACACGAAATGTCTATAAAAAGTGTGCTATAATGCTTTACAACACATTGTAAATGTATTATAATGAGTTGGACTACATTATACTCTGATTATAATGCGTTATGATATGTTATTATTATATTATAATATATATATATATATATATATATATATATATATATATATATATATATATATATATATATATATATATATATATATATATATATATAATACCCCGACAACATTCCAATTGGAACAAGGGTACTTCTCTCAGACAATGAGCTGCATCCGATTCTATTTTAAGACTCATTGACAGGGACCTATGTTTTAACGCCGGCTCCGAACGGCAAATGCATTAGTTAGAGAAGTTTTACATAGCCTAATACTCAATAACCAGTTATGAGGTGAACCGCCGCTTTTTTTTTTTTTTTTTGAAAATTTATTTTTTCAAGTGACTCTGGCCAGGGATAGAACTTGGGCCTCTGGTATGCTAGGCCGATGACTAACCTGCTATACCACGGCGGTTCACATTATTATAATGCGTTACAATACATTATAATCACAAAATATGCCATACCACCAGTAGCCGATGATTTTTTTTTTAGTTTTCGTAAATACCACGATCATTAATAAAACTCGTGAAAATGAGTATTAAAATCATTCAGTTGGAATTTGGATGTTAACAGAGTTGGTTGGTGCCGCTTTGTTAAAGAAGAGGCAAAAACACAATAGGCAAGAAACAAATCAAAATCCAATTTATAGCAACAAAATATATGGTTCGAGAGAACAAAGAAATATAATCTCGAACATTGTTGCCACGACACTATTATTTTTGTAAACATTGGGAATATTTTTTTTTAATATTGGGAATATTTTTCAAAACGGAAAAATTCTAATATTAAATAATTTAAGATTTTTAAATTTTTTAGATATTTTCGATCCAAAATTTCTATAGAAAAATTTTTTATAAAAAAATCTTCTATAGAAAAATTTTTTAAAAACAAATTTCTATAGAAAAATTTTTGATAAAAAAACTTCCATATAAAAAATTTTCCATAGAAAAATTTTTGATAAAAATTTTTGATAAAAAATTTTCCACAGACAAATTTTTGATAAGAAAATTTTCCAGAGAAAAAAATTTTTATAAAAGAATTTTTGATAAAAAAATTTTCTATAGAAAATTTTTTGAAAATTTACTAAAGAAAAATTTTTGATAAAATAATTATGATAAATTTTGGAACATCAAACATTTAATTAAAAAGTTTTACTGTAGTGTATTGCACTAAGATCCCAATTTTATACCATTATTTATTATTGAACTAAATAGTTTTTTGATAAAACTAAATTTTCTATAGAAAAATTGTTGATAAAAAATTTCCTATACATAAATTTTTGATCAACAATTTTTTATAGATAAATTTTTGATAAAATATTTTCTATAGAAAAATTTTTTATCAAAAAATCTTCTATACAAAAATTTTTAATAAAAAAAATATAGAAAATTTTTGATAAAAAAATTTTCTAAAGAAAAATTTTTGATAAAAAAATTTTTTATTGAAAAATTTTTGATAAAAAAATTTTCTATAGAATAATTTTTGAAAATTTACTATAGAAAAATTTTCGATAAAAAATTTTCTGTAGATAAATTTTTGATAAAAAAATTTCTTATAGAAAAACTTTTAATAAAAAAATTTTTTATAGAAAAATTTTTTATTTAAAAAAATTTCTATAGAAAAATTTTTATAAAAAAATTTTCTATAGAAAAATTTTTGATAAAAAATATAGAAAAATTTTTGATAAAAAATATAGAAAAATTTTTGATAAAAATTTTTTTTATAGAAAAATTTTTGATAAAAAAATTTTCTATAGAAAAATTTTTGCTAAAAAAATTTTCTATATATAAATTTTTGATAAAAAAGTTTTCTATATATAAATTTTTGATAAAAAAATATCCTATAGAAAAACTTTTAATAAAAAAAATTTCTATAGAAAAATTTTTTATAAAAAAATCTTCTATAGAAAAATTTTTGATAAAAAAATCTTCTATAGAAAAATTTTTGATAAAAAAATATAGAAAAATTGTTGATAAAAAATTTTCTATAGAAAAATTTTTGATAAAAAATTTTCTATAGAAAAATTTTTGATAAAAACTTTTCTATAGAAAAATTTTTGATAAAAAATTTTCTATAGAAAAATTTTTGATAAAAAATTTTCTATAGAAAAATATTTGATAAAAAAAATTTTTTTTTTGGGAATTAATTATTCGAACTTTAAATTGAATTAATTGATGTTCGATCAAACTCAATGAGTTAAATTGATGATTATCTCTGCAATTTGATAACTCGACTGTGGTCGAGGGCGCTAAGTGCTGATGACGTCCTGTGGCGGGACAGAAATTGCAATCCACTAGCCGCGTTGAAAAAATAATTTTTCAGTTTTTCTCCACCTTGTTACTTTCAAATTTTTAAATTAATAATTTGAAAATTAAAAATGAACTCAAGCCTGATAAATCCTAATTTTTCAAAAAATTTTCTATAGAAAAATTTTTGATAAAAAAATTTTTTATAGAAAAATTTTTGAAAATTTACTATAGAAAAATTTTTGATAAAAAATTTTCTGTAGATAAATTTTTGATAAAAAATTTTCTGTAGATAAATTTTTGATAAAAAATTTTCGGTAGATAATTTTTTGATAAAAAATTTTTTTTAGTAAATTTTCAAAAATTTTTCTATAGAAAAAAAAATTTTTTTTTTAATTTTTTATGGAAAATTATAATACACTTACATTATAATGCGTTTATTTAAATCGCATTATACTACGTTATGGTACATTATAATCGAATTTGAATTTGTTATAATAAATTATAACCGCATTGTAACACGTTATGATGCATTACACTATAATGCAATTATATAAAGTTGTATTATAATTTCAACCTTACCTAAAAATTTTGGAAAACTTAAGAAAATTTCAAAATTTTCTCCTAATAAAATTAACTATAGATCTTAAAAATATGTCTTAAAATTTAAAAAAAAATCCGAAGGCATACCATAAAATATGACATCATTCTATGTCTGGCTACTGCTTTGAATTTCCGGACGAATTGCAAATGCCACAAAACTCTAAACAAACGATTAATCTTGGCTGGATTACACCAAGAGAAATTCATGCTAGAAACAAATTGTTTTGTCTGCCTTTAGAAAAATCGCAAACGTTTCGAAAATCTCAACTCGAAGAGACAACAACAACATTGACATTTAAATGCAACAATAAATAATCAAACATTTTGACAGAAATCTAATTTTTTTCCTCAGTCAATTTTTATTCTAATAAAAATCAACAAATTTTCTTACATCAAGTCACGAAATATTCCTTTTATTATTTACAAAAAGCTACAAAAAAATATGGAAATAAAAAAACTGCGTCATTTAAGTTTATTAAAAAATAATAAAACAACAAAAACGACAAATATTTTTTTAAACTTGGGATTGTCATTTTTCTATTTAAGTAAACAAGACACACAAGCCAGAGCTTGCATTCATTTTAGCTTGAGTTTAAAATTTTTCTATTTTTTGTTAAAAAAAATTTTAATTTAAAATAAATATGTTTTTTTTTTCAAAATCTTACACACTTACACGAAAACCACAGAACCCCTTTAACACGCCAACAAAAATGACAATTTGCTTAGAATTTCTAATTTTTTTACAGTTTTGTTTTTGTAAATTTTAGAAATTAGAAAAAAAAAATTTTTTTGAAATGATAGAAAAATATTGCTGGAAAGCTAAAAACAGAAAAAAATATATACATAGCTGTCATTTTCAATAAATTTTTTTTTACGAAATGGGGGGAAAAATTAAAAAACCAACAACAAAATTTAACATATAATATTTAAATTTTTTATTGGGTGGGGGAAAGAGACCTCTCCAAATTGCGAATGATTCGCAAAAGAAATTTTTTACAAAAATTTTGAGTACAAGAAAAGTTTCTATTCAAAAATTTATATTTTAATAGATTTACAAATTGTATATCAATTTTTTTTTTAATTTTTCGAAAATTTTATATAAAAATTTTCTATAGAAACATTTTTACCGTAAATTTTCAAAAAAAATGTTTGATTGCAAATTTTCTGTAGAAACAGTTTTTATTGAAATATTTTTTTTAATTTTTCTATAGGAAAATTTTATATCGAAAATTTTCTACAGAAAAATTTTCTATAGAAAAATTATTTAACGAAAATTTTCTATAAAAAAAATTTATATCGATAATTTTCTATAAATATTTTTGTACTAAAAGTTTTCTACAGAAAAATTTTATATCGAAAGTTTTCTACAGAAAAATTTGATATCGAAAGTTTTCCATAGAAAAAGTTTTCTATAAAAAATTTTTAAATCCACAATTTTTTATAAAAAAATTTAAAATCATAAATTTTCTATAGAAAAGTTTTGTACTAAAAATTTATTATCGAATTTTCTATTGAAAAATTTTGTATCGAAAATTTTCTATTTAAAAATTTTATATCGAAAATTTTCTTTACAAAAAAAAAAAAGTAAAACTTTTATATTGAAAATTTTCTAAAGAAAAATTTTCTATTGAAAAATTGTATAAAATTTTGAGCTAAAATTTGATATCGAAATTTTTCTATAAAAAAATTGTTTATCAAGAATTTTCTAGAGAAAAATTTTAAATCGAAAATTTTCTTTACAAAAATTTTAAATCTAAAATTTCTTAGAAAAATTTTAAATCGAAAATTTTATATCAAAAATTCTCTAAAGAAAAATTTTGTATCGAAAATTTTCTATAGAAAAATTTAAACCTAAAATTTTTTATAAAAAATTTCCTATAAAATAATATTGTATTTCCTTTAAAAACATTTTATATCGAAAATCTTTTATAGAAAAATTTTTTATCAAAAATTTTCTTAAAAAAATTTACGAGTTTTCTATAGAAAAATTCTTTAACGAAAATTTTCTTTAAAAGAAATTATTTAAAGAATTTCTTCTATAGAAATATTGAAAATCAAAAATTTTCTATTGAAAAATTGTGCATCGAAAATTTTCTATAGCAAAATTTTATATCCAAAACTTTCTATAGAAAAATTATTTATCGAATTTTTTAAAAAAATTTCTATAGAAAAATCAAAGAAATTAATGAAAAAATGTTTATCAAAAATTTTCTATAGAAAGAATTTTTATCTCAAATTTTCTTTAGAAAAATTTTGATCTCAAATTTTTTATAAAAAATTTTATATCACAATTTTTCTATAGAAAAATTATAGAAAATTTTTATATTGAAAATTTTCTTTAGAAAAAATTTATATCAAAATTTTCTATAGAATAATTTTATACCGAACTTTTACTAAAGAAAAATTTAAATCGACCTTTTTCTATAGAAATTTTTAATCGAAAATTTTCTATATAACTTTTAAATCGAAAATTTTCTATAAAAAATTTTATATCAAAAATTATCTATGAAAAACTTTATATCGAAAATTTTCTATGCAAAAATTTCAAAAATTTTTATACAAAATTTTTTTATAAAATCTAAAATTTTAATCGAAAATTTTCTATAAATAATTTTGTGTCAATAATTTTGCTATAGAAAAATTTTATATCGAAAATTTTCTAAAGAAAAATTTTAATTCTAAAATTTTGTATAGAAAAATTTTACATCAAAAATTGTATATAGAAAAATTTTGCATTGAAAATTTTCTTTAGAAAACGCATTGAAAATGCATTGAAAATTTTCTAAAAAAAATTTCATATCAATCATTTTCTTGAGAAAAATTTTCTATAGAAAACGTTTATAACGAAAATTTTGTATAGAAAAATTTTAAATTGAAAATTTTCTATAGAAATATTTAAAATCAAAAATTTTCTATAAAAATTTTTAAATCGAAAATTTTCTATAGAATAATTTTAAATCAAAAATTTTCTGTAGAAAAATTTTATATTGAAAAATTTTAAAAGTTCTATATCAAAAATTTTATATAGAAAAATGGTATGTCAAAAAATTTCTATAAACAAATTTGCATTGCAAAAATTTAAAAAAAAAAATTTTATATCGAAAATTTTTGATAGAAAAATTTTATATCCAAAATTTTAGATAAAAAAATTTAATATCAAAAATTTTCTATAGAAAGATTTTATACCGAAAATTTTCTATAGAAAATATTTTTATAAAAAAAAATTTTATCGAAAATTTTTTATAAAAATTTTCTATAGAAATATATTTAACAAAAATTTTTTATAAAAAGATCATTATCAAAATTTTATAGAAAAATTTTTTCTTTAAAATTTTCTATAGAAAAATTTTATATCGAAAATTTTCTTTTTTATCAAAAATTTTCTTTAGAAAGCGTTTATAATGAAAATTTTCTATAGAATATTTCCGATAGAAAAGATTTTTATTGAAAAATTAATAGAGAAAAAATTTTTGAAAAAAAAAAATTTTCGAAAAAATGTTATACCACAAATGTATGTACAAAACTACATTCTTTTAAGAATTCTCCTTCCCCCTTACCCAATACTAGTTAGATGCAAAATCTAAACAAATCTATAACCAACTAAACGACTAGTCTTTTTTAAGAAATGGCAAAAAAAAATTAAATTCCAAACCGACAAACAAAAAAAAACCTTGAAATTGAAAGCAATTGATTTTGTTGTATGCAGTTTTTTTGTTATTAAGTTAGAAAAAAATATCTAATATGTATAAAAAAATATAATTTTTAAATTAAAACCCCACCTCTTGCAGCGCCTTGACTGTTATGTAGACGGGCACCACCAAACACCACCTCGACCATAAATGGAGAGTTGCTGCCTGGCGCTGAATTCGACGCTTAGAAAATGAATGATTTTGTAAAGAATATTTCGACTCAGATTTAAACAACTCGCAAAGGACGGACAGACATTTTGACGGACGAAAATTTAGACAGACGGACATTTGGACTTGCAATTTTTCTAATGTTTCTAAAATGTTGAATTTAATTTTTTCAATATTTTCGTTTGTTAAAAAAATCAATTCCGCATACGTAAGATTGGTTGGTCATTCGATTGACTTTGGTTGTTTGGTTTTTTATTTTATTATCTGACTGGCTGGTCAACTGGTTGGCATTTGTCTCGACATGACCGCCAAATTGGTTGGAGAAAAAAGCAACAAAAATTTGTGAATTGTCGGTGCATTAGATCAACAAGTCGAGAGTATGAAAGAAAAAACAAGAACAAAATTTACAAATTAACAAATTTCTTAGTAAATTTTACATACTTAAGCTCTCTAATTTTAGACATAAATTTAGCCATTATGTCAATTGTGTTTTTTGTACCCTACACCATAAATAGTTCAAGTTTTAAGCACAAAGAATAATCAGAATCACTTTATACGTTAATTTAACGACTGTTTCATCAAATTTACAAAATATTAAACATATAAAAAACAAGTAAGAAAGCGCTATAGTCGGTCAAGCCGACCATACGATACCCTTCACCACAAAGATCAAAGCTGTTATTTTTCCTGTATAAAGACAAATATTTGCTAAATTTTGCCATCATACAAATATTTTCTTAAAACTTATATATTTAAGCTGTTTCCGTCATGTGGACTTATATGAGAGCTAAGGTCAAATGTGGACCGATTATCTCGAAATTTTGCAAATTGATTACAGTTGTTACAAAAATTATGTATGCAAAAACTAAACTCAAAATTTTCATTATCTTTAGTGATTTTTTGTCTCATTAAGTCCGTTTTTGAAGAAGAGTTTGTATGGGAGCTATGGTCAAATGTAGACCAATTTCAACGAAATTTGGTAGAGTGATTTAAGTTTACATAAGCAGTATCTGTTTTAAATTTCATGAATATTGATATTTGTGGCCAATATAGCAATTCCGGGAAGTGGGACCTATGGGAGGTACCATAAATAATGGACCGATTTTGACCAATTTCAATAGCCATGGTCCCATTATCAAAAAAATTATCTGTGCCAAATTTCATCAAATTATCTTTAGAATTGAGACCTGTAGTTTGATTACAAGGTTTACATGGGGGTCCAGCCAGCCAGCCAGACGGACGGATGGACATCGCTAAATCGACTCAGAAAGTGATTCTAAGTCTATTGGTATACTAAAAGGTGGGTCTAAGACAAATATTTCTATGCGTTACAAACATCAGCACAAACTTATAATACCCTTTCCACCTATGGTGGTGAAGGGTATAATTATATAAAATTTTTCAGATCCAAATTTATTCTCAGAAATACAAGTTTTACATTATAAAATTGACAAACCAAAAATAAAATCAATCAACTTTAGCTGTCACAAACAAAACTTATCTTATCTTATATTCTTAAACGAGCAATAATTGTATATATATATATATATATATAGAATGGCTATCTCGAAAACGGCTCTAACGATTTTGATAAAATTTGGACAGTGGGTATCTTTTTTGATGTATAGGTCGAAGAAGAAGGGACTTTTGAAACTTTTACCTCTAAGAGGGTAAAAACGGGTAAAAAGGGGAAAAAATCGAAAACGCTATGTCTCCTAAAGTAATAGGTATAGAAACAAAATTAAAATTACGTTTTAAACAGCTTTGAAAATAAGCGGACAGGTGTTTGGTACTTTTTTGAAACTATGTCCGATAGGGGGTAAAAAAGGGTGAAAATAGTTTTTTTGGCACCTTTTTAACCCACTTTTATATTTTAAACTGAAGAATATAGAAACAAACTTGGTACTGCAATCAATAGATGTAAAAAAAGCATGAAACACGTATTTGGTACTTTTTTGATTTTGGAGCCAAAATGGGTAAAAAAGGGATAAAATGATAACTTAACATCTCCAAAGTAATATGAATAGGAACATTATGCATTATGTTAAATGCGTTTTAAAAAAATGTACCGAATTCAATTGGCACCAAAAAAGTACCAAATATGCATATGGAACTTTTAGAAATTAGGGAATAAAAAGGGGGAAAAATTAGTATTATTTTAAACAAATGAATGTTTGTCTGTATGTATGTTCTTTATAGAATAGTAAACTGTGAATTTGATTGTGTTATGCTCTTTAGCGAAGATGTTGCGGATAAGCCGGCGAAGGTTTTTAAGTTGGTAAACCGAATTTCCGACAGATGGCGCCACTGAAAATTACTAAAAATTAATTAAATCGTAAACTGTACATTTGATCATGCTATGATCTTTAGCAAAGTTGTAGCGCATGAGCCGACGAAGGCTTTTTAGTTGGTATGAATAATTTCCGACAGGTGGCGCTACAGAAACTTACTCAAAGTCAATTTAATCGTAATCTGTACATTTAATCATGCTACAATCTTTAGCAAAGTTGTTGCACATGAGCCGACGAAGGTTTCTTAGTTGGTATGAAGAAATTTTGACAGGTGGCGCTACTGAAATTTACTCAAAGTCAATTTAATCGTATGCTGTACATTTAATCATGCTATAATCTTCAGCAAAGTTGTTACGGATAAGCCGAAGAAGGTTTATGAATTGGAATAAGCAAAGTCCGACAGGTGGCGCCACAGAAAATTGCTCAAAATGAATTAAATCGTAAACTGTGCATTTGATCAGACTATAATCTTTAGCAAAGTTGTTGCGCATGAGTCGACAGAGGTTTCTGTTGATATGAATAATTTCCAAAATTATTCAAAATGAGTTAAACTGTAAACTATGCAAACTATGTGTTGGTCGGACAAAATAAATCAAATAATTCAAAATTAACTGAATATTTCTACAATGTCTTTCCTCTAAATTTGTTTTAGCACTTTATAATATAAAATATATAAAAACTTTAAAATTTTCCTCAAAATGCTTATCATAAAGCTCCGAGCAAGGCTCGGTCTACCAGGTACTGTAATTTTAACTGAATTTAAATTATTTCCCACTGTCTGCCTAAAAAACAGCAAAACATCTTTCAGGTTTGAAATGCCACAAATTTAGGAATTTCCAATAACTTCTAATTTTTCTCACGAAAAAAAACCTCTTAGATTTTAGACTACTGACACATTTATTGCAAAAATCTTCATCTACACTCATAACCTAAAAAACAACTAAAAATTTACATAACCAATAAAATTTTTTTTAGTAAATTAAAAAAAAAAAAACAAAAATAAAATGAAATAGTTTATTTAAATTAGTTCTAATTGTCAGTTTGTTAAGTTGTTGCCTGTAGCTGTTGACTGACTAGATTCTCTAGCATTTTAAGAAATTTTAGATAATTTTAGTTTTTTATTCATATTAAAATTCAATTTAAATTCTAATCTAAAACTGGTTTGTTAAAATGGTTTAAATTAGTTATATTATTTTGTTTATATACCCTACACCATGGGTAAAGGTATATAATTATACCAAAGAGTTTAACGAATCAAATCGAAAATTTTCTATAAAAAAATTTTATATCGAAGATTTTCTATAAAGAAATGTTGTATTGAAAAATTTTGTATAGCAAAATTTTATATCGAAAATTTTTTATAGAAAAATTTTATACAGAAAATTTTCTATAGAAAATTTTTTATAGAAAACTATTATATCAAAATTTTTCTATATAAAAATTTTCTATAGAAAAATTTTATATCGAAAATTTTCTATAGAAAAATTTTATACCGAAAATTTACTATAGGAAAATTTGATATGAAAAATTTTCAATATAAAAATTTTATATATAAAATTTTCTATAGAAAAATTTTATATCAAAAATTTTCTATCAAAAAATTTTTTATAGAAAAATTTTATATCGAAAATTTTCTATAGAAAAATTTTATATCAAAAATTTTCTATCGAAAATTTTCTATAAAAACATTTTATATAGAACAATTTTTATATAAATATTTTCTATCGAAAATTTTCTTAAGAAAAATTTTATGTCGAATATTTGCTATAGAAATATTTTATATCGAAAATTTTTCATAAAAAATTTTATAACAAAAATGTTCTTTCAAAAATTTTCTATTAAAAATGTTCTATAGAAAATTTTCAACAGAAATTTTATATTGAAAATTTTTCTATAGAATAATTTTGCATCGAAAATTATTCTATAGAAAAATTTTACTATATCAAAATTTGCTATATCAAAATTTTATATCGACAATTTTCTGTAGAAAAATTTTATATCGAAAATTTTATTTCGATAATTTTCTATCGACAAATTTTCAAAAGAAAATTTTGTATGGAAATATTTTATATAGAACTGCGCTATCATAAATTTTCTATAGGAAAATTTTATTTCAAAAATTTTCTATAGAAAAATTTTATATCGAACATTTTCTATAGAAAAATTTTATAACGAAAATTTTCTATCGAAAATTTTATATAGCAAAATTTTTTATCGAATATTTTCTATAGAAAAATCTTATATCAAAAATTTTCTATAAAAAAGTTCTATTTTGAAAATTTTGTATAGAAAAATTTTATATCGAAAATTTTCTTTATAAAAATTTTGTTTTGAAAATTGTCTATAAAAAAATTTTTTTTCGAAAATTTTCTATAGAAAAATTTTCTATCGAAAATTTTATATAGAAAAATTTTCTATCGAAAATTTTATATAGAAAAATTTTATATCGAAAATTTTCTATCGAAAATTTTCTATTGAAAAATTTTATAGCGAAAATTTTCTATAGAAAAATTTTATATCGAAAATTTTCTATAGAAAAATCTTATACCAAAAATTTTCTATAGAAACATTTTATACCAAAAATTTTCTATAGAAATATTTATACCAAAAATTTTCTATAGAAATATTTATATCGAAAATTTTTCTATAGAAATATTTATATCGAAAATTTTTCTATAGAAAAATTTTATATCAAAAATTTTTCTAAAGAAAAATTTTATATCAAAAATTTTCTAAACAAGCATTTTATATTAAAAATTTTCGATAGAAAAATTTTATATCGATAATTTTCAATAGAAAAATTTTACATCAATAATTTTTCTAAAGAAAAATTTTACATCAAAAATTTTTCTAAAGAAAAATTTTACATCAAAAATTTTTTTATCGATAAATTTTATATCGAAAATTTTCTATAGGAAAAATTTAAATCGAAAATTTTCTATCGAAAAATTTTATATTGAAAATTTTATATCAAAAAATGTTCTGTAGAAAATTTATATATCGAAAATTTTCTATAGATAAATTTTATATCGAAAATTTTCTATAGAAAAATTTTATATCTAAAATTTTCTATAGAAAAATTTTATATCGAAAATTTTCTATAGAAAAATTTTATATCGAAAATTTTCTATAGAAAAAATTTATATCGAAAATTTTCTATAGGAAAAATTTAAATCGAAAATTTTCTATCGAAAAATTTTATATTGAAAATTTTATATCAAAAAATTTTATATCAAAAAATTGTTTATCAAAAAATGTTCTGAAGAAAATGTATATATCGAAAATTTTCTATAGATAAATTTTATATCGAAAATTTTCTATAGATAAATTATATATCGAAAATTTTCTATAAAAAATTTTATATCGTAAATTTTCTTTTGAAAATTTTTTATTGAAAAACTTGTATAAAGAAATTTTATATTGAAAATCTTTAATAGAAAAATTTTTGCCGAAAATTTTCTATAGAAAAAATTTAAATCGAAAATTTTCTATAGAAAAATTTTGTATGGAAAATTTTTTATTTAAAAATTTTATGTCGAAAATTTTCTATAAAAAAATGTTATATCAAAAATTTTCTAAAAAAAAATTTGATATCAAAAATTTTCTATAGAAAAATTGTATATCAAAAATTTTCTATAGAAAAATTTTATATCAATAATTTTCTATAATAAAATTTTGTATCGAAAATTTTCTAAAGTAAATTTTTGTATCAAAAATTGTATATATAAAAAAATTTTAGATCAAAAATTTTTATATAAAAATTTACATCATGCATTTTTTATAAAAGTTTTATATCGAAAATTTTCTAAAGAAAAATTTTATATCGTAGACTATCTATAAAAGAATTTTATATCAAAAATTTTCTATAGAAAAAATTTATATGGATAAATTTCTATAGAAAAAAATTCATATAGAAAAATTTCTGTAGAAAAATTTGTATCAAAAATTTTCTATAAAAAATTTTTTGAAGAACAATTTTGTATCGATATAAGTAAAGGATTTGTTATCAAGTGAATTTTAAAATATTTTTTTTTTCATTTATATTGTAATTGGTGAAGGGTTATTAATAATTAGTAGACTAATAAACCTGACTCTGACTTATTTCTTGTTGTTGTGGCATTAGACTTTATTGTTTAGAAAAAAAGCTGTTGATAAATTTAAAATTAAATACTAAGAGAGATAGAAATAAAAAACCAGCCACTGCAATCATTTACAACATTTAATAACTTGGCTAATTGATGTGGTTCTCACACACAGTTTATTTTTTCGTAGCATTTTTTTGCTTCACTTGAAGCTATTGCATTTTTTGTTAACCTGTTGTTGCCAATTTTCTGAATTTTAAATTCAGACGTGTTCAAATTCTATATTTACTATTTAGTTAAAATATAATAACTAATAGTTTGAAAAAAAGAGAAACTTATAACTTCCTTATAAAATGACCTTTAGATTTTTGAACGAATAGTAACTTTTAGAACATGTAGACAACGTTTGAAAAAAAACAAGATTTTAACTAACAATTTTATTTATTTTTTTAATTAAATAATTAATTTTGTTTTATATATTTTTTTTAACAAAATATATTATGAGCTGTGTAAATAAATAGTTCTGGAAACTATTAAATTGGTTAACAATTTAATTTAAATAATTAACCGGTTCTATTACGACTTTTACTTGCAATTTTTTTTTTGTTTAATTTTTGTTCGGGTTTTTTAATTAATAATTTCAAAAAGATTTAAAAAAGATTAAAAGTTAAATTTTAAGAGGGTGTTTTTTTCTATTAAATTTTCATTTTATTTAAATAAGTATTTAATGGCATAATGAGTTAATGTCTTTTTGTATTTAGAAGTTTTTGTATTATTTATAAATCCCATAGTTAAGATGAAATTTATGTTAATTTTTTATGGATAGGTGTAATGACATTAATCTTAATGGATTTAGATAATATTTAAAATATGCACAAATATTAAAATTTCAAGTAAAGTTTTAGAATTGAATGAGAAGTTGAGAGAAACACAAACGAAATTAAATTAACTAAAGTTTAATAAACAAACTCCCTTATTCATAAACGAAGTATAAAATTATCAAAATCTTATAATAGGAATTTTGTATTGAAAATTTGAACTATAAGCTTGTCATGGCTATATTTTTGTTTACGAATTTGGAGGGAACAGATTTAACTTTTAGATAAATTTCTTTATAAAAATTTCTTATTTATGTTTTTTTTTTTCGCTACAAATATTACAAAATTAGTTTTATCTAAATTCCTTGAATCTTCAGAATTTTTGTTAAAAAAAATTTGTTTTTAGGTTTTGCCTAGAATAATTAGATTTTGTATTGTTTTTTCATATTTTACAAATTTTCTAAAATTAAGTTATTTTAGTCTTTAATGGTTTTAGTCTAAATATGCAAATATATGCACAAGATCTATATTGTGTTTTAAAGCTAGGACTTTGAACTTTATTTGATATAAATTTGGTTTCAAGAGATTTTCTACGAAAAAATTAAATTTAAAAAAGTTTTATACATTTTTATTTTTTTTTTCTAATTTTTTTCACAAATATTAAATCGATTAACTAAGAATCTACTTAGGAAAATCCTTATGTTGAAATCAAATTTTAAATAATATATATTGAGCACACAAAATACAAATATTAAGCATTATATCTCCCAAACCATGTAAAATATCTAAAAAGTTCTTATATAACCATAAAGTTCCTAATAATTCAATGAACAAAATTTTGAAAAGACATAACTGATCTGGTCAGAAGAGCGGCAGTCTATTTATATTGAGTATGAAATCTAGTTTTTATATGTTACTAACCGCTTTACGGGCAAAAGGCTGAACATCTCGGAAATAAAATATACAGATTTAGAAGAGATATCATGTTAAAATATTGTAAATTGTTTTTTTTTTTTTAGGAAAATTCATATACTTACAAATTTTATGCAGAAAATTATTGTTAACACTTACCTAGAAAGAGAAAAAAAAAGAAAAATATTAATTGGTTTTGAAAACATTATAGGAAAAGTTTTTTGTTAGAACATGGATAAGCTTAAAGTAATAGTTGGGTTGGGTCAATTTTTTCTCGACTTAGTGATTTCCAATATATATATATATATATATATAAGTAAGTAAGTGATTACCAATATCGTAATCTAATTTTATTACCCATAACAGATCCTCTGTCGGAAATAACATAAAATATCTAAATATTAAGAATATGTTGCCTATAACTCTAAAGTACCTGTTTGACCGAGCCTTCCTCGGAGCTTTATGATAAGCATTTTGAGGCAAAATTTTAAAGTTTTTATATATTTTATTTAATAAAGTACTAAAATATATTTAGAGGAAACACATTGTACAAATATTCAGTTAATTTTGAATTACTTTATTTATTTTGTCCGATCAACACATAGTTTACTGTTTAACTCGTTTTGAATAAATTGGCTTTCAGTGGCACCACCTGTCAAAATTTCTTCATACCAACTAAGAAACTTTCGTCGGCTCATGTGCAACAACTTTGCTAAAGATCATAGCATGATCTAATACTTTGACTAATTTTCAGTAGCGCGACCTGTTGGAAATTACTTACACCAACTAAAAAGCCTTCGCCGGCTCATGCGCTACAACTTTGCTAAAGATTATAGCCTGATCAAATGTACAGTTTAATATTTAATAAATTTTTGGTAATTTTCAGTGGCGCCACCTGTCGGAAATTAGTTATACAAACTTAAAAACCTTCTCCGGCCTATCCGCAATATCTTCGCTAAAGAGCATAACATGATCAAATTTACAGTTTACTATTCTATAAAGAACATACATACAGATAAACATTCATTTGTTTAAAAGTTAAAACATGACTAATTTTTTCCCGTTTTTATTCCCTAATTTTAAAAAGTTCCATATGCATATGTGAATTGCACTCGGTGCATTTTATTAAAAAGCAGTTAACATAATGTTCCTATTCGTATTACTTTTGAGATATTAAGTTATAATTTTATCCCTTTTTTTTACCCATTTTGGCCCCAAAATCAAAAAAGTACCAAATACTTGTTCAATATTTCTTTCACATCTATTGACTGCAGTACAAAGTTCCTTTCTATATACTTTGGTTTAAAAAATAAGAGTGGGTTAAAAAAGTACCAAAAAACGATTTTCACCCTTTTTTACCCCCTATTGGACATAGTTTCAAAAAAGTACCAAGCACCTGTCCGCTTATTTTTATAGCAGTTTAAAACGTAATTTTAATTTTGTTTCTATACATATTACTTTAGGAGATATAACGTTTTCAATTTTTCCCCCTTTTTTCCCGTTTTTACCCCCTTACCATCCAAAAGTTCCTTCATATTCGATCTTTACTACAAAAACTGGGTACAGTTTTTGTCTAGATTTTGTCAAAATCGTTAAAGCCGTTTTCGAGATAGCCATTCTATATATACATACAATTATTGCTCATTTAATAATATAATAAATAAATTTGTTAACAATTGCTCTAGAATGGTATAAGCTTGACCGACTATAGCTCCTTTTGTTTGATTTTATGGTATTTTAATAATTGTGGTGAAATAGGTCTTGGATGTCTATGTGAACCACATAGGATTTGAATTCCAATGGAATAAATTTTTGATATTTATGCCAACTTTTCATTTCAATAAATTGATATTTCCAAATGTGTGGAAATTTTAACTTATTTGTCCCTTAGAAGACGCCAAAGTCACATAGTATGACTTTGGAGCATAAAAGCATTCAAACAAGTAAGAAAGTGCCATAGTCGATCAAGCCCGACCATACGATACCCTTCCCCACTAAGGTCAAAGGTGTTCTTTTTCCAGTATAAAGACAAATATTTGCTAAATTTTGCCATAATACAAACATATTCTCAAAACTTATACATTTAAGCTGTTTCCGCCATTTGGAATTATATGAGAGCTAGGGTTAAATGTGGACCGATTATCTTGAAATTTGGCAAATTAATTACAGTTGTTACAAAAATTATGTGTGTAAATAAACTTAAAATTCTCATTATCTTCGGATTTACGAGCGTTTTAGTGAATTTTGTCTCATTTAGTGCGATTTGAGATTCTCAAATTGAGAAAAGAGTTTTTATGGGAGCTATGGTCAAATGTGAACCGATTTCAACGAAATTTGGTGCAGTAAATTAAGTTTATATAAGCAATATTTGTCTTAAATTTCATGAAAAAACATGGATTTTTGTGGCCAATATATCAATTCCGGGAAGTGGGACCTATGGGAGGTACCATAAATAATGGACCGATTTTGACGAATTTCAATAGCCATGGTCCCATTATCAAAAAAAGGATCTGTGCCAAATTTCATCATTATCTTTAGAATTAAGACCTGTAGTTTGATTACAAGGTTTATATGGGGTCCAGCCAGTCAGCCAGCTAGACGGACGGACGGACATCGCTAAATCGACTCAGAAAGTGATTCTAAGCCTATTGGTATACTAAAAGATGGATCTAAGACAAATATTTCTATGCGTTACGTACATCAGCACAAACTTATAATACCCTTTCCACCTATGGTGGTGAAGGGTATAATAAAAAAATTTACCCTCGAATATGGGTAAAAGTGTTGTGTATTTCATGTTTTCGGCATTAGTTAGTTAAAAGGGCATTGCACCAAATGTTTCATTATTTAGTACCACAAAATATCAAAAGTCTTAAGGCAGATCTTAAAATTAATCAATTGACCTAAATTTTGTTTTTGGTTATTATTAGTTAATAAGTAGCTTTGATTCACCCCTATAGCTATATCGATATCCAAACTATATTGGGGAACATATTATTCTCTTGTTAAACTAAGCTAATTCATTATGTTTTAATAAATAGCTTATAAAGGATTGTCTAAAACAGTAAAAATTCTTTGTAAAGTGGAGAATAATATTCATCAAAGGAACTTTACCCTTTATTTGAAATAAACTCAAAACTATTGATTATATTATAAGCATCTCGAAATAGTTAAACGCTTAGCGGCTTATAATCAAAAACTCTTTAAATTTTTATAAAAACAAAAATTAAAAACAAAAAACACGTGTAAAGATATTATAGTCGGCCAAACCCGACCATAAGATCCCTTCAATGAAAGACAATATAATATAAATGTATTGCACTCCATACATTTTGTTCTGTCAAATGTGAAATTAAAGTGGATAAAGAACAAAGAAAAACACATAAACTCACAAACAAACATACATTTCATGAGCACGTGTGTGTGCCTTAGCTTTCTCTTATTTTATAACCGCGGTATACCCTATTTTTATGGAACTTTTCAAAACGACCATACGGCAAATCAATGTATGAAAGTCCAACATCTTTATATTAAAGAGTCTTTGGTTCAAAGCTTGAAAATACCTTATACAAAATATTTTTTTGAGATTTATGTATATTTGAGTCATTTTCGACATTAGGACGGATTGAATATCGATTATTCTAAGATAGAAATACTTTTTAATAAAAAATAGACGATAGGAAGCAATAGAAATCATTTATTAAAAGACAAGTAATGCCAAGTATATCCTTCACTCAAGGATACCTTAAAAAGCATATCTAACATTTTCTTTATTCATCTTTCAATAATGTAATGTGTAAAGTCATGACTACTTTTAGAGCAGTGAAGTTGCGTCAATTGTTATTTAGACGCATTGTCTTAAGCTTTTTGTTCTACAGTCAATTTTACTTTTTTTACATCGACGGAGTATTTTTGTTTAGTATAAATTGCATTTTATCTCCGCATCTGCTGAGTGCATTAACGCGACTTAAAGGGAAAGCTATAGTCGAATTTTGATTTTTTTCGCAGTTTGTATAGGGTAAGTCGTTTTTAGTTTTTTAAATATTAGTCAGCCAAAATCGTATTTTTTCGGAAAAAAAATTATATCTCGAAAACTAAAGCTAAATAGAAAAAACTAAAACCATTTTTGGATTTAACAAAGATTTACCCCAAAAACTCCTGCCTTTGCAAAAATTAAAATTTTTGTATAGAAGCGCAATGAATTAAAAACAAAATAATATTTTAACCTAAATTATTTGTTAAACAAAAAATATATTGAAATTTATTTTTACATTTGAAAAAGTTTTTTTTTTCAAAAACTTTCTGCTAATTGTTGTTGTTGTTGCCGTTGTTTTTTGTTATTTTTTCAGAAATTTTTCGCGTTCGAACTCAAGGTGAATTCTAATTATATTGTTGTACTTTTATTTGGTACTAAAAATTTGTTGTATTCAGTTATTTGTACTTGTTAACGAAAAAATTTTCTGTTGCTGGCATTTGTTATGTAGTTGTTGTTAGTGTTGCTGCTGCAGTTGTTGTTGTTGCCGCCTTTGTTTTAGTGGTAACAAAAGAAGACCAACAGCAGCAACAACTACAAGAACAACAACAACAACATTCACTAGCAACTATAATAATTATTGTTTTTCGTCGTTTTTATTTTAGAATTTTTTCTCTGGTTTTGTAACGAAAACCTTTTACAATTGGTAAATTCCATTCTACGAATATACAATTCGCACTTTGCTCAAATATTATTGGATGTTATTTTTATATTAACAATAATAGCAACAACAACAACTAAATACGGTCGGGTTTTCTTTCTTGGCTTTTTTAGTTGCTGTTGTTGTTTTTTTTTTGTACATTTTTTTTGTTAACAACAAAAATAGTTTTGTTTTCTGGCTGTTAAAAAATTTTGTGTTTTCCAATATTTTTTGTTTTTTCCATTTGAGTCAATTAGAGAAGAGTTTTGTTTAAATTATTAACACCAATTGTGTATATAGACATTTAGATCTACGAAATAGTAAAGCACAGTGGGGCAAAGTTGATAAAAAAAACGTTTTTTTTGTAGAGGTTATTTTGTAACGATTGGTAGTAACAATGATTTATATGAAAAAATTTTCATCTAATCAAAATTTTTTATGTAAAAATATTTATAGAAAATTTTTCATATACAAATTTTTATAGAAAATTTTTCATATAAAAATGTTTATAGAAAATTTTACATATACAAATTTTTGATAGAAAATTTTTAATAGAAAATTTTTCATCTAAAAATGTTTATATATCAAAACTTTTATAGAAAAATTTTCATAGAAAATTGTTTATTTAAATTTAAAAATAAAATTTTTAAAATCAAAATTTTTGTAGAAAATGTTTCATCTAAAAATTTTTTATAGAAAATTTTTCATATACAAATTCTTATAAAAAATGTTTCATATAAAAATGTTTATAGAAAATTTTACATATACAAATTTTAGATAGAAAATTTTTCAACTAAAAATTTTTAATAGAAAATTTTTCATCTAAAAATTTTTAATAGAAAATTTTTCATCTAAAAATTTTTATATATCAAAACTTTTATAGAAAATTTTTCATAGAAAATTGTTTATTTAAATTTAAAAATAAAATTTTTAAAATCAAAATTTTTGTAGAAAATGTTTCATCTAAAAATTTTTTATAGAAAATTTTTCATATACAAATTCTTATAAAAAATGTTTCATATAAAAATGTTTATAGAAAATTTTACATATACAAATTTTAGATAGAAAATTTTTCAACTAAAAATTTTTAATAGAAAATTTTTCATCTAAAAATTTTTATATATCAAAACTCTTATAGAAAATTTTTCATAGAAAACTGTTTATGTAAATTTAGATATAAAATTTTTTATATCAAAATTTTTGTAGAAAATTTTTCATCTAAAAATTTTTTATAGAAAATTTTTCATCTAAAAATTGTTTATAGAAAAATTTTGATAGAAAATTGTTTATTTAAAAATGTTTAAAACAAAATTTTTCCTTAATTTTTAGATGAAAATTTTTCATCTAAAACATTTTATTAGAAAACTTTTCATCTAAAAATTTGTATATATCAAAACTTTTATAGAAAATTTTTCATAGAAAATTGTTTATTTAAATTTAAAAATTAAATTTTTTATATCAAAATTTTTGTAAAAAATTTTCCATCTAAAAATTTTTTATAGAAAAATTTTCATCTAAAAATTTTTTTATAGAAAATTTTTCATTTACAAATTCTTATAAAAAATGTTTCATATAAAAATGTTTATAGAAAATTTTACATGTACAAATTTTAGATAGAAAATTTTTCAACTAAAAATTTTTAATAGAAAATTTTTCATCTAAAAATTTTTATATATCAAAACTTTTATAGAAAATTTTTCATAGAAAATTGTTTATTTAAATTTAAAAATAAAATTTTATATCAAAATTTTTGTAGAAAATTTTTCATCCAAAAATTTTTTATAGACAATTTTTCATCTAAAAATTTTTTATAGAAAAATATTCAATTAAAAATTTTTATCAGAAAATTTTTCATAAAAAAATTTTTATAGATAATTTTTCATATAAAAATTTTTAAATTAAATTTTTTATCTCAAAAATTTTTATGGAAAATTTTTCTAGAAAATTTTTCATCTAAAAATATTTATAGAAAATTTTTCATCTAAAATTTTTTATAGAAAATTTTTCTTCTAAAAATTCATCTTTATCAAAAGTTTTTATAGAAAATTTTTCATCTAAAAATTTTTATAAATATTTTTCATCTAAAAATTTTTATAAATATTTTTCATCTAAAATTTTTTTATAGAAAAATTTTCATCTAAAAATTTTTTTAGAAAATTTTTCATCTAAAATTTTTTATAGAAAATTTTTCTTCTTAAAATTCATTTTTATCAAAATTTTTTATAGAAAATTTTTCATCTAAAAATTTTTATAGAAAATTTTTTGTATAAAGTCCTTTATAGAAATTTTTCATATAAAGTCCTTTATAGAAAATTTTTCATATACAAATTTTTATAGAAAACTTTTCATATAAAAATTTTTATAGAAAATTTTTCATCTAAAAATATATCATTTTTTTTAGAAAATTTTTCATATGCAAATATCGTAGAAAATTTTTTATATTAAAATTTTCAAAGAAAATTCTTTATCAAAAAATTTTTGATAGAAAATTTTTCATAGAAAAATTATTATATGAAACTTTTTATATCAAAATTTTTATAAAAAATTGTTCATCTAAAAGCTTTAATAGAAAATTTTCATATAAAAATTCATCCATTTCAAAATTTTTTTTAGAAAATTTTTCATCTAAAAATATGAAATTTTTTTTAGAAAATTTTTCGTATTCAAATTTTCATAGAAAGTTCTTCATTTAAAATTTTTTTATAGAAAATTTTTCATTTAAAAATTTTTTACAGAAAATTTTTCGTCTAAAATTTTTTTTATAAAATTGTTTGTATTAAAATTTTTATAGAAAATTGTATATCCAAAAATTTTTCATAGAAAGTTTTTGGTCTAAAAGTTTTTATGGAAAATTTTTCATATAAAAACTTTCAATCTAAAAATTTATCCATTTTATAATTTTTATAGAAAATTGTTCATCTTAAAACTTTGATAGAAAATTTTTCATCAAAAAATGTTTATAGAAAATTTTTCATGTAAACATTTTTATAGAAATTTTTTGATATAAAAATACAAAATTTTTTTTTAGAATATTTTTCGTATCCAAATTTTAATGGAAAGGTTTTCATATAAATATTTTTCATATAATAATTGTTTTAATACGAAAATTTCTGTCTTAAAATTTTTTATAGAACATTTTTTATTTAAATTTTTTTTATATAAAATCTTTCATTTTAAAATTTTTATATGAAATTTTTTATATCAAAACTTTTATAGAAAATAATTTTTTTTTGGAAAACAAAAAAATATAAATTAAAAATTTTATATAGAAAACTCATATCAAGATTCTCTATAAGTATAAAGTAATTTTAATCAAATCTTTTTTGCATTGACTATCTCTAGTGATCAAATAAGAAACCCTCCCATCTTTAAATTTAACCTCTACCACCTAAATTTTTTGTAATATTTTTCTCAATTCTTCTAAAATTTCATTGTAAATTTATGAAAACACTCACACCTCCATATGAAATTTTAATTTTTGCTAATTAAATATTCGTACATATACGAAAACTAACTAAAATTCTGAAATATTCTTTTATTTGTTTAAAAGTGTTAATTATTTAACTCAAACAAGCTTTTTTTTAGGTTTTTGTATTTGCCTTAAACAAACACTAAAACAAATAAATTTTGTTTATTTAGTCAAAATATAAATAGAACATTTTTGGCATTAGATAAAAAATTTTTTGAAAGAGTTAAAGTGTGAATATTATCTGCTGGAGGGCGAAAAAAAGGGAATAGATAAACGTTATCAGTTTGAGATAACAATATATAAAATAGAGGAATAACAGAGATTTGACATACTCAATGTTTAATCTATAAGCAAAGACTTTATAATATAAAGATGTTGCACTTCCATGTATTTTTTTGCCATATGGTCGTTTTGAAAAGTCCCCTATTCTAATTCGGCAATATAATATATACAATAATATAATTTCTTTATTAATTTTCAATTTTTCTTATTTTCATAAATAATATAGTTATTATTTGCCATTTGCATCCACTTCCGGTTAAGAACTCAACTACTAAATACCCATTGTTGCTCTCTCTCCATGTAACATAACATAAATATATTTATGTTTGACTAATTAAGAAAATGAATGTAAAAAAACTACCAAGTGCATTATTAAAATTTAATATTGTTTGTTGAATTTTTTTCTTTCTTGTTCATTTTTTCCCATTTTACTAAAAAGCCTTTAGTAATAGGCCCATATTTAAGTACCAAAGCAACCGACCTAAGTAAACCATTACAGAGTTGTATTTTTCTTTCCATTCGAAAATTTTAAACTAAGTGCGTGTGTGTGTGTGTGTGTTTGTATCTGTATGTCTGAAACTTTTGCTTGAACCAGCAAAAGAATTAGAAAAAAAGAAAAAAATGTTATTAATTTACATTAAGTGAAGGCTTTTTTTACATAATTATTAAACAGCAAAAAAGAAAAACTACAATGATGAAAATTAAAAAATGTATTACAGCAAAAATTATAAAAAAATATAGAAATACTTTTATAGCACAATAAAAAAAAATATAACTAAGTAAAATAATAAAATAAGCAGAGAAAGGCAATAGCGACAGAAGAAATTAAAACAAGTAAAGTCGGTTCAACCATTCATAAGAAATTTTTTTTTAAATATAAAATTTCCTATAAAAATTAGAAATTTTTGAAAAATTTCCTAAAAAAATAAGAAATTTTTGAAAAATTTCCAATAAAAATAATACATTTTTTTTAAATATTCTATAAAAATAAGAAATTTTTGAAAAATTTCCTTTTAAATTAAAAATTTTTAAAAATTTCCTATAAAAATAAGAAATTTTTGAAAATTTTCCTATAAAAATAAGAAATTTTTTAAAAATTTTCTATAAAAATAAGAAATTTTTCAAAAATATCCTATAAAAATAGGAAATTTTTGAAAAATTTCTTAAAAAATAGGAAATTTTTAAAAATTTCCTATAAAAATAAAAAATTTATACAAAATTTCCTATAAAAATAAGAAATTTTTGAAAAATTTCCTATAAAAATATGAAAATTTTGAAAAATATCCTACAAAAATAAGAAATTTTTGAAAAATTTCCTACAAAAATAAAAAATTTTTGAAAAATTTCCTATAAAAATAAGAAATTTTTGTAAAATTTCCTATAAAAATAAGAAATTTTTGAAAAATTTCCTATAAAAATAAGAAATTTTTGAAAAATTTCCTATAAAAATAAGAAATTTTTGAAAAATTTCCTATAAAAATAAGAAGTTTTTGAAAAATTTGCTATAAAAATAGGAAATTTTTGAAAAACTTCCTTTAAAAATAGGAAATTTTTGAAAAATTTACTATAAAAATAATAAATTTTTGAAAAATTTCCTATAAAAATAGGAAAATTTTGAAAAATTTCCTTTAAAAATAGGAAATTTTTGAAAAAATGTTTTTCCAAATAGGAAATTTTTTAAAAATTTCCTCTACAAATAGGAAATTTTTAAAAAATTTCCTCTACAAATAGGAAGTTTTTGAAAAATTTCCTATAAAAATAGGAAGTTTTTGAAAAATTTCCTATAAAAATAGGAAGTTTTTGAAAAATTTCCTATAAAAATAGGAATTATTTAAAAATTTCCTATAAATATTGGAAAGTTTTGAAAACTTTTCTTTAAAAATAACAAATTTTTTAGAAATTTTCTATAAAAATAAAAAGTTTTTGAAAATTTTTCTGTAAAAATAACAAATTTTTGAAATTTTTTATAATAAATAAGAAATTTTTGAAACATTTCCCATACAAATAAGAAATTTTTGAAAAATTTCATATAAAAAAAGAAATCTTATAAAAATAGGAAAAAATTTCCTATAAAAACAAGAAATTTTTGAGAAATTTCATTTAAAAATATAAAATTTTTGAAAAATTTCCTATAAAAATAAGAAATTTTGAAAAATTTCTAATAAAAATAAGAAATTTTTGAAAAATTTTCTTTAAAAATAAGATTTTTTTTGAAAAATTTTGTATAAAAATAAGAGATTTTTGAAAACTTTCTATAAAAATAAGAAATTTTTGAAAAATTTCCTATCAAAATAAGAAATTTTTGAAAAATTTCCTATAAAAATAAGAAATTTTTGAAAAATTTCCTATAAAAATACGAAATTTTTGAAAAATTTCCTACAAAAATAAGAAATTTTTGAAAAATCTCTTATAAAAATAAGAAATTTTTGAAAAATTTCTTATAAAAATAAGAAATTTTTGAAAAATTTCTTATAAAAATAAGAAATTTTTGAAAAATTTCTTATAAAAATAAGAAATTTTTGAAAAATTTCCTATAAAAATAAGAAATTTTTGAAAAATTTCCTATAAAAATAAGAAATTTTTGAAAAATTTCCTATAAAAATAAGAAATTTTTGAAAAATTTAATATAAAAAGAAGAAATTTTTGAAAATTTTCTATAAAAACAAGAAATTTTTGAAAAATTTAATATAAAAACAAGAAATTTTTGAAAATTTTCTATAAAAACAAGAAATTTTTGAAAATTTTCTATAAAAATAAGAAATTTTTGAAAAATTTCCTATAAAAAATAAGAAATTTTTGACAAATTTCCTATAAAATAAGAAGTGTTTTAAAATTTTTTATTAAAATAAGAAATTTTTGAAAAATTTCCTATAAAAGTAAGAAATTTTTGATAAATTTCCAATAAAAATAAGAAAACTTTGAAAAAATTTCGTAAAAAATACTTGCCACCTATTATGGTGTAGGGTATTAAAAACTGAAATTACTAAAAAGTAAAAGAAACAATTAATGTACTCGCATGTTAAATAAATAATAAAAAACAAAAGAAACAGCAACAAAATAAAATTCTAAAATGAAAAAATTATGGTAGAATCAAATGAGATTGTTCATTATTTTTCTAGGCATTTAATTTGGTTAAAAAAATTGCATTGCATTAAAAAGGCAGCAGCAAAAACAACAAGTACAAAATTAAAAGCCAACATTTAGCCTAGAAGCAGCAGCAACAACAAACAAACAATGTAACCGTAACATCAACAACAGCAGCAATAGCGATAGCAGCAGCAGCAGCAACATAATATTATGGAAATCTAGCAACATTGTGTAGAGGGGGCAATTAGCTGCATTACATTTAATGCAAAGTGCTTAGATAATTGCTACAACCAAACAACAACAACAATGACCCAACAACCAACATACAATACTACCAACTACAGCACAACTCAATCCAACAGTTTTATTTTCTACTATTCAAAATAGTTTTATTTCGGTTGCATGCTTCATCTGTGTGTCTCTTTGTAGTTTTAAATTAGTTTTAGATACAACAAGTACCTTTTCCATTATTTTTTTCTCATAGGCCAAATAATATAAATTACTTTATGGGTATAATGCATCTAATTATATTCCTATAAAATTTTTTTGAATAAGAAAATTAGAAAAAAATATGACCGAGAACTATAAAAAAAAGTTACATTCGTTCTTTGTAACCTAAATTTTTTTATTTATATTAAATTTTTTTAAATTCTTATTTTAATAGAAAATTTTTAAAAAATTTCTAAATTTTCAAAAATTTTTTATTTTTATAGAATTTTTTGAAAACATTCTTATATTTTAAGGAAAATTTTCAAATATGTTTTGTTTTGATAGGAAATTTTTCAAAAAATTCTTATTTTTATAGGAAATTTTTAAAAAATTTCTTATTTTTATAGGAAATTTTTCAAAAATTTATTTTCTTTATAGAAAAGTTTTAAAAAATTTCTTATTTTTATAGAAATTTTTTTTTTTAATTTCTTATTTTTATAAAATTTTTTAAAAAATTTCTATTTTTTATAGGAAATTTTTAAAAAAGTTTCTTATTTTTATAGAAAATTTTTTTAATACAATTTTTTTTTAAAAAATTTCATATTTTTATAGGAAATTTTTTAAAAAATTTCTTATTTTTATAGGAATTTTTTTAAAAAATTTCTTATTTTTATAGGAATTTTTTTCAAAACTTTCTTATTTTTATAGGAAAGTTTTCAAAACTTTCTTATTTTTATAGATTTTTTTTTAAATTTCTTATTTTTATAGGAAAAAATTTATTTTTTTTATAGAAAAATTTTTGAAAAAATTTTTTTTTTATAGAAATTTTTTTTTAATTTCTTATTTTTAAGGAATTTTTTTAAAAAATTACTGGTTTTTATAGGAAATTTTTAAAAAATTCCTATTTTTAAATTTCTAATTTTTATAGAAAATTTAAAAAAATTCTTATTTTTATAGGAAATTTTTCAAAAATTTCTTTTTTTTATAGAAATTTTTTAAAAAATTTCTTATTTTTATAGGAATTTTTACAAAACTTTCTTATTTTGATAGGAAATTTTTCAAAACTTTCTTATTTTTATAGGAAGTTTTTTAAAAATGTCTTATTTTTATAGGAAATTTTTCAAAAATTTGTTCTTTTTATAGGAAAATTTTCAAAAATCTCTTATTTTTATAGGAATTTTTACAAAACTTTCTTATTTTTATACGAAATTTTTCAAAACTTTCTTATTTTTATAGGAAGTTTTTTAAAAATGTCTTATTTTTATAGGAAATTTTTTAAAAATTTCATATTTTGATAGGAAATTTTTTAAAAATGTCTTATTTTTATAGAAAATTTTTCAAATATTTCTTTTTTTATACAAAATGTTAAAAAAGTTTCTTATTTTTACAGGAAAATTTTCAAAAAGTCTTGTATTTATAGGAAATTTTTCATTATTATATAAAAAATTTAAAAAAAATTTCTTATTTTTATGGGAAATTTTTAAAAAATTTCTTATTTTAATAAAAAATCCTTAAAAAATTTAAAAAAAAATTTTTATTTTTATAGGAATTTTTTTTAATTTCTTATTTTTATAGAACATTTTTTTTAAATTTCGTATTTTTATAGGAAATTTTTGAAAAATATCTCATTTTTAGAAAGAATTTTTCAATTTCTGTTTTGTTTTTATAGGAAATTTCCTAAAAATTTCTTATTTTTATCGGGAATTTTCCAAAAATTTCGTATTTTCATAAGAAATTTTCCAAAAATTTAAATGAAAAATTTCCAAGAATTTCTTATTTTTATAGGAAATTTTCCAAAATTTTATTTTTATTTTTTTAAAGGAAATTTTTCAAAAATTTCTTATTTTTATAGGAAATTTTTCAAAAATGCCTTATTTTTTATAAGAAATTTTACAAAAATTTCTTATTTTTACAGGAAATTTTTCAAAAATTTGATAATATTATAACAAATTTTTCAAAATTTTTCTTATTTTTACAAAAAAATTTCTCAAAAATTGCTTATTTTTATAGGAAATTTTTCAAAAATTCCTTATTTAAGATTTAAATTTAAAATAAAATTTTGTTGCTCCATCATTTTTCATTATTTGTTGCATATAAGACCTTCTTGATAAAATGGAATTAAACAGAAAATATCGGTAAATCTTAAGTAAAATTCCAGTTTGATTTTATCTTAAGTTAAATTTACAAAGTCATTGGGTGAGACTCGATTTCCGGTGTTTAAGTATTTCATTTGATTTAGTTCTGGTTAGTCAGCTTTTACTTTTTAAAACATTTTAAAGATTTCACACATTTCCTTAATAAAAATCGTTTTCTTAAAGAATTATTTGCCATAACATAATTATGATATCCTTTAATCATTAATCTCAATTTCTCTTGGTTTTCAGAGCTTTCTTTCATCCAACCCCAGTCATTAGCACTTAAGCTAATTTTGACCAAGTCGAAACTTGTTAAAAACCTTAAAAGCAAAATTAATCATCACATTAGACTTAGACTTGTAGTCATTTAAAAAAAATCCAACATGTCAAACCACCAGCAGAAGCAGCCCCAACAGCAACACGCACGCAATTTAGTCATAAGACTTGGAAAAGTCTTAGCAAAATATTAAAGAAAGTCTAGGGGACGGAGAAAGAGTTTGGGGACAGACAAATGAAATATTTGTCTCTTCGACTCTAAATAGACAGGAAAATATTAAAAATAATTATTTCTTGCTAATAAAATGTAATAACAAATATTTATTTATGAATTGCCATTTGGGCCTAGGCTTTAATACGAATGAGCAGAATTAATAAATAATTGTGCAATATTTTTAAGCCAATCTTTTAGAAGTGCTGGTGATGATGTGGCGCTGTTGCTGCTGTTGGCAGCTCAAATTACAACAATTTCTGGTGTAAATTGCTTTAAAATCTCCAGCTGAGTTTTCTTTTAGATGTTACCAAACATTTCATTTTTATCGTCAGCAATATCATGATCATGATGACTATTAGATTAAAAGAAGTAGAGAGTGAAAGCGAAAAAAATTTTACATCTTTAAATTTCATTGCTGATAGAATCCGAAAAATATCAAACATAAAATCTTTTTACATTTCTTTTTTACTATTTTTTACAATTTTCAATATATTGGTATCATTTATTACATAAATTAATAGATTTTTTGGATTTGTATTCTTAACAGTTCATTGCATCAGATAAGTCTAATATCTTTCTAATAACATAATCTAGAACTTTAATATAATACATTGAAAATGTAATTTTTTTTTCGTTTTCAAACTTTATTAAGTAAAAAACTTTGTTACATAAAGCCAAGAAAAGCTATAGTAGCATGATTGAGATTTGGCCATGCAACATTCTAGTAATATGGCTTAAATGCATAAACAACATGGTTAATAAGCACTTAATACCGACTTGCAACCGAAACATGCTACACCGGTGGCGAGTAAACATCAATTTCTTTGCCATTTTTAATGTTGTTAATGATTTTTGCAGCAAAAATCATCCTACTAATTACAGTATAAATGCATAAAGATTGAAAACGAAAAATTTTTACTAAAAGAATAAAAATTTTAAGAAATTAAGAACAAAAAATTCTTATAAAATTATGAAATTAAAAAAAAAATCCTACAAAAATAGAAAATTTTTGAGAAAAAAATATGTAATTTTTAAATAATTCCTATAAAAATAGAAAGTTTTTAAGAATAATTCTAAAAAATAACAAAATTTTGAAAAACTTCCTATAAAAATAAGAAATTTTTAAGAAATTTCCTAAAAAATAAGAAATTTTTCAAAAACATCCCATAAAAAAAGTATAATAGTAGAAAATTTTTGAAAAATTTCCTATAAAAAAAAAAAGAAAATTTTTGAAAATTTTCCTATTAAAATAGAAATTAAAAAAAAAATCCAATAAAAATAACATATTATTGAAAAGTTTCCTATAAAAATATAAATTTTTGTGAAAAATTTCCTTTAAAAATTTTTGAAAAATTTCTTACAAAAATGATACATTTTTGAAAAACTTCCTATAAAAATATGAAATTATTGAAAAACTTCCTAAAAAAATATAAAGCTTTTGAAAAATTTCCTACAAAAATATAAAATTTTTGAAAAGTTTCCTAAAAAAATAAGAAATTTTTCTTTTAAAAATTGAAGAATTGTTGAAAAATTTCCTATAAAAATAGAAAAGTTTTTAAAAATTTTCTAAAAAAGCAGAACATTTTTGAGAAATTTCCCATAAAAATAATAAATTTTTGAAAAATTTCCTATAAAAATAAGAAGTTACTGAAAAGTTTCCTATAAAAATTGAAATTTTTTAAAAATTTACAGTAAAAATAAAATTTTTTTAAAAATTTCCTTTATAAATGGAAAATTTTTGAAAATTTTCCTATAAAAACAGAAAATTTTTGAAAAATTTCCTATAAAATTAGAAAATTTCTGAAAAATTTCCTATAAAAATAGAAAATTTTTAAAAATTTCCCATAAAAATGGAAAATTTTAAAAAAATTTAATATAAAAATATAAAATTTTAAAATAATTTCCTATAAAAATAGAAAAATTTTTGAAAAATTTCCTATAGAAATAAGAAATTTTTAAAAATTTCCTATAACAATAAGAAATTTTTAAAAAATTTCATAAAAAAATAAGAAATTAAAAAAAATCCTATAAAATTGAGAAATTTTTGAAATCTTCCTGTAAAATAAGAAATTAAAAAAAAAAATTAAAAAACTCCTACAAAAATAGAAAATTTTTGAAAAATTTCCTATAATAATAGAAAATTTTTGAAAAGTTTCCTATAAAAAAAAAAATTTTTGAAAAATTTCCTATAAAAATAGAAAATTTTTGAAAAGTTTCCTATAAAAATAAAAAATTTTTGAAAAATTTCCTATAAAAATAGAAAATTTTTGAAAAATGTCCTATAAAAATTTTTGAAAATGTCCTATAAAAATAGAAAATTTTTGAAAAATTTTCTATAAAAATAGAAAATTTTTGAAAAATTTCCTATAAAAATAGAAAATTTTTTAAAAATTTCCTATAAAAATAGAAAATTTGTGAAAACTTTTCTATAAAAATATGAAATTTTTGAAAAATTTCCCATAAAAATAGGAAATTTTTTAAAAATTTCCTATAAAAATAATAAATTTTTAAAAAATTTCCTATAAAAATAGTAAATTTTTGAAAAAAAGAGAAAATTTTAGACAAATTTTCTATTTTTGAAAAATTTCCTATAAAAATAGAAAATTTTTAAAAAATTTTCTATAAAAATAGAAAATTTTTAAAAAATTTCCTATAAAAATAGAAAATTTTTGAAAATTTCCTATAAAAATAGAAAATTTTTAAAAAATTTTCTATAAAAATAGAAAATTTTTTATAACAATAGAAAATTTTTGAAAAATTTCCTATAAAATAGAAAATTTTTGAAAAATTTCCTATAAAAATAGAAAATTTTTGAAAAATTTCCTATAAAAATAGAAAATTTTTGAAAAGTTTCCTATAAAAATAGAAAATTTTTGAAAAATTTCCTATAAAAATAGAAAATTTTTGAAAAATTTCCTATAAAAATAGAAAATTTTTGAAAAATTTCCTATAAAAATAGAAAATTTTTGAAAAATTTCCTATAAAAATAGAAAATTTTTGAAAAATTTCCTATAAAAATAGAAAATTTTTGAAAAATTTCCTATAAAAATAGAAAATTTTTGAAAAATTTCCTATAAAAATAGAAAACTTTTGAAAAATTTCCTATAAAAATAGAAAATTTTTGAAAATTTCCTATAAAAATAGAAAATTTTTGAAAAATTCCTATAAAAATAGAAAATTTTTTGAAAAATTTCCTACAAAAATAGTAAATTTTTGAAAAATTTCCTATAAAAACAACAAATTTTGAAAAGTTTTCTATAAAAATAGTAAATTTTTAAAAATTTCATGTAAAAAAATAAAACTTTTGATAAATTTCCTATAGAAAAAGAAAATTTTTGAAAAATTTCTTATAAAAATAGAACAATTTTTAAAAATATCCTATAAAAAGTAAATTTTTGAAAAATTTTCCTTTAAAAATTTCCTATGAAAATGATAAATTTTTGAAACACTTCCTATAAAAATATAAATTTTTTTGAAAAACTTTCTATAAGAATATGGAATTTTTGAAAAATTTCCTATCAAAATAGAAAATTTTTTAAAAATTTTTGAGAAATTTCCCATAAAAATTGAATTTTTTTTTAAATAGCAAGTTTTTGAAATATTTCCTTAAAAAGGTAGTCAAATTTTGAAAAATTTCCTATAAAAATATTAAATTTTTGAAAAATTTCTTATGAAAATAGAAAATTTTTGAAAAATTTCGTATATAAATTGTTTGAAAAAATTTCTTATAAAAAAGTAAATTTTTTAAAAATTTCCAAAAAAAAAAATAGTAAATTTTCGAAAAATTTCCTATAAAAATAGTAAATTTTTGAAATATTTCCTATAAATACAGGAAATTTATGAAAAATTTCCTAAAAAACAGTAAGTTTTTAAGAAATATTCTATAAAAATATTAACCTTTGAAAAATTTCCTATAAAAATAGAAAGTTTTTGAAAAATTTAATATAATAAAAAAGTTTTTGAAAATTTTGGATGTGGAAAAATTTCTATATAAAAAAAATATTTTGAAATAGTTTTTATTAAATAATCTAATTTCTTTTTCGTTTTCAACCTTTTCGTTCTTGCTTGTTCTTTTCATTAACAAAAAATCATGTTTAGGCGTTTTTTGGTGAATTTATTTGCTAATAATTAGACATTTTTCTAACAAGATCTTGGGTTTGCTTGCGCTTCCTATCTCTTGTTTCAGCTCAAATTTATTAACAAAGTTTTTTGTTGTTGTAAAAACTTCATATTATGTAGTTTTTTGTTAAATATATAAATTAAGTATTTATTTCTCAGTTTTCACTTGGCAACTCCCAGCAAGAAGATAATAAATTAAGTTAATGAATTTTTGTGCAAAGATTAGCTACAATTTGTATTGTAAATTTAAAGATTTTTGCTGATAACTTCAGTGATAATGAAGTTAGAATTTTTTGAAAAATAACGTTTGATTGCTGATATAATAGAAAAAGATCTGAAGAAAATTTTGTTTTATTATTTTTATTTATGCGGCCTTGAAAGAATTTTGAAGTTCGAATAATTGATAAAAAAAAGTTGTATTTTTTTTTTAATTTTTGTAACATAATTCAAAATTTTAATTTTAAAATAAAACTTCTTTCAATTCCACATTTATCGTATGAATTTCCCTAATTTTCTAAAGTGTTCTCATAATTCTTCATATACCTTCAAAACTTTCTTTTGACTACCTTCAAATTCGACTAAGAAAACTTGTACTTTTGCTTGAACAAAACCGCTTGTCTATTTATTTTGTAAAGTAAACGGCCACACGTAATCAATTTTTTTTATTTATTTATTTTCATGTTAAATTTTTTAAGCAGAAAATTTTACATACAATTTTTCCACTATTTTTCCTCCAATGTTTTCTGTTTTTTGCAAATTCTTTCTAATTTTATTGGATTTTATGCAATCTAAACGCATCATGTTACGCATGCAATAATCCTCATTGTAGTGAGTAAAATGGGGAAAAAAGCTAAAATAAAATAAAGAACATGTGCACATACATGATTGCACTCTAACCCAGCAAACAAGAGGATTGCCATTGAAATTTATAGAGTTTTGCAAAAGAATAGAAGCTCATGTTTTAGCAAATTAATTAGTCTTAAAAAATGTTGTTGAAACCTATCAAGATTGATTGATAGGTTTCTAATAAGTGTATTTCACTAAATTCCCAGAGTTTATAACAATTATTTGTTGTAGATTAAATTTATGTTATTATTATAGCGTATAAAAATGATTCCCCTGAATAATTTAAGTTTCATTGTTATAGCCTTTACCCATTTTGTTTGCTGGGTTATTTGCATGTTAAGGTATTTGTAGGCTTAGTCATGATGGCTATGTTCTAAAACAAAGTAAAATGATAATAATGATCTTAATTTAAATTTTACTTTGATTTTGATATTTTAAAACTGTTGAGGTAAAATAAAATCTTCACATATAATTTCTACGATTTTTACAAATGGTAAAGAAAGAAAAATTAAAAAAAAAAATCTATATAAAAAATTTTCTAGAAATATATTTATACAGAAAAATTTCTATAGAAAAAAATTTTCTATAAGAAAAAAATTTAAATAAAAATATTTATATTGAAAAAATTTTCATAAAGAAAATTTTTCTATAGAAACAATTTTGATGTAAACATTTTTTATAGAAAAAATGCTATATGAAAAATAATATATGAAACTATATGAAAATTTTCTAGAGAAAATTTTTCTATAAAAGCAATTTTTATATGAGAATTTTTCTATCAAAAAAATCTGTTCAAGTGTTGATTTTTATATAAAAATAATTCAATTGAAAATTTTTTTCCTAGTAGTTGTTTTTTATTTCTTATTTTGGTCTAATTCATCGCAGAGGTAGGAAATTATGAGATCTGTTATTATTACTGTTGACTGGTCATGACTTGGTAACGATGAAGTTACCTTTTAACCTTTAACTTTTCACTAATAAAACCTAATTACATCAAAATTAGAAATTCCTAAAATAAATCACTTTTATGGCCTATTTGGTTCTTATTTCATCTTGCATCGAATAATTATACATTTGAACCCTCAATTCATGTTTAAAATCCATTAGTTTTGAGTAAAAGAAAATTCTTTTCACATTTTCCGTTAAAACTGTCTCATTCACTTAAAAGTTCAGATATCGGATTCCCTAATAAGAAATTCAAATTTCTTTATTCCAACAGTTTTTTTTGCTGCTTCAAAGAAATTGAGCGGAATTAATTTATTTTTTAATTAATTTATACTAAAAAAATCTTAAAAAATATGATTTATATGTGAATAAAAATTTTATTTGAACATGTTAGTTAAATAAATATATTTAAGTATAAATAATAAATATATATAAAGGGAACAGCCTAAGGAATATATTAATATATTTAAAGTTAATTAAGTAAGTAAACACAGTGGGGTCTTTCTATTTTTATATACAATTTTTCAAAAATTTCTTATTTTTATGGGAAATTTCTTAATTTTATGGGAAATTTTTCAAAATTTTCTTATTTTTTTGGGAAATTTTATCAAAAACTTCTTAGTTTTATAAAAAAACTTCTTAAAAATTTCATATTTTTCTTGAAAATTTTTCAAAAATTTCTCATTTTTATAGGAAATTTTTCAAAAATTTTTTATTTTTATTGGAAATTATTAAAGAAATTTTTTAATTTTATAGGAAATATTTCAAAAATTGTTTATTTTTATAGAAAATTTTTCAAATATTTCTTATTTTTATAGGAAATTTTTCAAAATTTATTTTAATTTTATGGGAATTTTTTTCAAAAATTTCCTTATATAATAAGAAATTTTTCAAAAATGTCCTTATTTATAGGACATTTTTAAAAAATTTATTTTTTTGAAAGAAAATGTTTGAAAAACTTCATAGTTTTGTAGCAAATTTTTTATATATTTTTATAGAAAAGCTTTAAAAATTTCTTATTTTTTCAAAAATTTCATATTTTTTCAAAAATTTCTTATTTTTATGGGAAATTTTTCAAAAATTTCTTATTTTGACAGGAAATTTTTCAAAAATTTCTTATTTTTATAGGAAATTTTTCAAAAATTCTTATTTTTATAGGAAAGTTTTTAAAAATTTCTTATTTTTATAGGAAATTTTTCAAAAATTTCTTATTTTTATAGGAAATTTTTCAGAAATTTCTTAACTTTATAAGAAATTTTTTCAGAAATTTCTTATTTTTATAATAAATACAAATTTATAGGATTTTTTTTCATTTCTTATTTTTATAGGAAATTTTTTTTTTGTAGGAAATTTTTTCATTTTTTTTTGGGAAATTTTTCAAAAATTTTTTATTTTTATAGGAAAGTTTTCTAAAAATTCTTATTTTTATAGGAAAATTATCAAAATATTTCTTATTATTATAGGAAATTTTTCAAAAATTTCTTATTTTTGTAGGAAAGTTTTCAAAAATTTCTTATTTTTGTAGGAAAGTTTTCAAAAATTTCTTATTTTTATAGGAAAATTTTCAAAAATTTCTTATTTTTATAGCAAAATTTCTTAAATAAATAATAACTTTTATAGGAAATTTCTTTTTTTTTATAGGAAATTTTTCAAAAATTTCTTACTTTTATAGTAAATTTTTTATTTTTATAGGAAATGTTTGAATGTATACAAGATTTTTCTCAAAAACATCTTATTTTGAAATTTTTCAAAAATTTTATATTTTGAAAGTAAATTTTTAAAAAATTTCTTATTTTTATAAGAAATTTTTAAAAAACTTTTTGTTTTGTAGCAAATTTTTAAAAAATTTCTTATTTGTATAGAAAATTTTTCAAAAATTTCTTATTTGTAAATGAAATTTTTCATAAATTTTTTATTTTTATACGATATTTTTCGAAAATTTTTAATTTTAGAGAATATTTTTAAAAAATTCCTTATTTTTTTAGAATTTTTTATTTAATTTTACAGGAAATTTTTTTTAAATTTTTTTATTTTTAAAGGAATTTTTTTAAATTTCATATTTTTATAGGAAATTGTTCAAAACTTTTTTATTTTTATAGGAAATTTATAAAAAATTCTTATTTTTATAGAAAATTTTTTAAAAATTTCTTATTTTTCTAGGAAATTTTATTTTTTTTTTATTTTCATAGGAAATTTTTAAAAAATTTCTAATTTTTATGGGAAATTTTTTAAAAACTTCTTATTTTTATGTGTAATTTTTAAAAATGTCTTACTTTGAGGGAATTTTTTAAAAATTTCTTATTTTTGTTTAAAATTTTTCAAAAATTTACTTTTTTTTATAGGAAATTTTTTAAAATTTATTATTTTTTTTAGGAAATTTTTCAAAAAATTTTATTTGAAAGAAAATCTTTCAAAAATTTGCTATTTTTATAGGAATTTTTTTTAAAATTTAATATTTTTATAGGAAATTTTTTAAAAATTTAATATGTTTATAAGAAATTTATCAAATATTCTTATTTTTATAGGTAATTTTTCAAAAATTTACTATTTTTATAGGAAATTTCTCAAAAATTTACTATTTTTATAGGAGATTTTTTTTTAAAATATTATTATTTATTTAGAAAATTTTTCAAAAATTTTTATTTTAAGAAAATTTTTCAAAAATTTGTTATTTTTATAGGACATTTTTAAAAATTTAATATTTTTATATGAAATTTATCAATTATTCTTATTTTTATAGGAAATTTTTCAAACATTTTCTATTTTTATAGGAAATTTTTCAAAAATTTAATATTTTTGTATTAAATTTTTCAAAAATTTTCTATTTATACTGGAAATTTAACAAAAATTTTCTTTTTTTATAGGAATTTTTTCGAAATTTTTCTATTTTTATAGGAAATTTTTCGAAAATTTTCTATTTTTATATGAAATTTTTCAAAAATTTTATTTTTTTATAGGAAATTTTTCTAAAATTTTTTATTTTTATAGGAAATTTTTCAAACATTTTCTTTTTTTATAGGAAATTTTTCAAAAATTTTCTTTTTTATACGAAATTTTTCAAAAATTTTGTAGTTTTATAGGAAAATTTTAAAAATTTTCTAGTTTTATAGGAAACTTTTCAAAAACTTCTTATTTCTGTCGGATAGTTTTAAAAAATTTCTTATTTCTGTAGAAAATTTTTAAAAAATTCCTTCTTTTTTTTTAGGAAATTTTTCAAAAATTTCTTATGTTTTTTAGAAAATTTTTAAAAAATTTCTTATTTTTATCGGAAATTTTTCAAATATAATAAATTTTGAAATTCGTTAATTTGCCATGGGTCTTTTATTTGTATATTCCATGTCTGTATGTCTTTCTGTAATAAATATTACATAATTTTTCATTTTTTAATTAATGTATTTAAGACATACAAAATTTTTATTAATGCATTTGTTTGCATTTTTCTAATAATTTAGTTATTTAAATTTGTTAAGCTTTTAAACTAAAGAACTCTATTATGTAAAGGTTTTCAAAAAAAACTCTGTGGGAAAATTTTTCTAAATATTTTTGCTAAACAAGACGCAATAAAATAAATAACAGAACTTATATTAAAAAAAAATCTATCTTAGAAACAAAGAGAAGAACTTGAAATCTTTATGTTTAATAAAAAAATCAACAACAATAAATTATGAGTTTTTTAAAAAAAAAAAAATCTATAAAGTAAAAAACTATAAAATTAACATTTAAGTTAACAAAATAGAATATTTTATAAACAAAAATTTATATATTTTTATAAATAAACTATAAAAAAATTCTGAGGGGGAGCGCCAAAAGAAAAACAAAAACTACAACAATAATTTTGTTAATAATACAATAAAGACAAAAAAGCAACTCACGCGTACCATGATTGTTCGTTCGTTCAAATACTAAAACGCTGGGTATTTTGCCTTATAGAGCTACCGCGGCAGCAGCTACAACAAATAACGACAACAATGACAGCTTTTACAAAAAACATTAACGTTTACGTTGACGTCCACGTTAAGCGACAATAACTTACGGTCGCGACCGTCGCCTTGTCGCAAATCCATGAACTGGAAAACCTTGAAAATATTTCAGCTGCAATTTGTTTATACGGGTTTGTACTGTAATATTTAGTATAAAGTTGTAATTTTTAATTTTTTGTTGTATTGTTGTAAGTTTTTATTTTTTTTGAAAATATTTTTCAAAAAGTTCTTAATTTTATAGGAAACTTTTCAAAATTTTCTTATTTTAATATGAAATTTTGAAATTTCTTATTTTGAAAAATTTCTTATTTGTATAAGAAATTTTTCAAACATTTCTTGGTTTTACGGGAAATTTTTCAAAAATTTCTTATTTTTATAGGAAATTTTTCAAAAAATTCTTATTTTTATAGAAAATTTTTAAAAAATTTCTTATTTTTATAGAAAAACTTTCTATTTTTATAGAAAATTTTTCAAAAATTTTCTATTTTTGTAGGAAATTTTTCAAAAATTTCTTATGTTTATAAGATTTTTTTTTTAATTTCATTGTTTTATAGGATTTTTTTTTAATTTCTTACTTTTATAGGAAATTAAAACACAAAAAAAAAACGAAAATTTTGAAAATTTTTTATTTTTATAGCAAATTATTCAAAAATTTCTTCCATTGATAGGAAATCTTTTAAAAATTTTCTATTTTTATAGTAAATTTTTTAAAGTTTTCTACTTTTTAGGAAATTTTTGAAAAATTTTTTAAAAACTTTCTATTTACATAGAAAATTTTTCAAAAATTTTCTACTTTTATTGGAAATTTTTCAAAAATTTTCTACTTTTTATAGGACATATATCAAAATTTTCAAAAATTTTCTATTTTTGTAGGATATTTTTCAAAAATGTTCTATTTTTATAGAAAATTTTTCAAAAATTTTATATTTTTATAGGAAATTTTTCAAAAATTTTCTATTTTTATAGGAAATTTTTCAAAAATTTTCTATTTTTATAGGAAATTTTTCAAAAATTTTCTATTTTTATAGGAAATTTTTCAAAAATTTTCTATTTTTATAGGAAATTTTTCAAAAATTTTCTATTTTTATAGGAAATTTTTCAAAAATTTTCTATTTTTATAGGGAATTTTTCAAAAATTTTCTATTTTTATAGGAAATTTTTCAAAAATTTTCTATTTTTATAGGAAATTTTTCAAAAATTTTCTATTTTTATAGGAAAATTTTCAAAAATTTTCTATTTTTATAGGAAATTTTTCAAAAATTTTCTATTTTTATAGGAAAATTTTCAAAAATTTTCTATTTTTATAGGAAATTTTTCAAAAATTTTCTATTTTTATAGGAAATTTTTCAAAAATTTTTTATTTTTATAGGAAATTTTTCAAAAATTTTCTATTTTTATAGGAAATTTAATTTTTTTTATAGAAAATTTTTCAAAAATTTCGTAATTTTATAGGAAATTTTTCAAAAATTTTCTATTTTTATAGGAAATTTTTAAAAATTTTCTAGTTTAATAGGAAATTTTTCAAAAATTTTCTATTTTTATAGGAAATTTTTCAAAAATTTTCTATTTTTATAGGAAATTTTTCAAAAATTTTCTATTTTTATAGGAAAATTTTTAAAAATTTTCTATTTTTATAGGAAATTTTTCAAAAATTTTCTATTTTTATAAGAAATTTTACAAAAATTTTTTATTTTTATAGGAAATTTAATTTTTTTTTATAGAAAATTTTTCAAAAATTTCGTAATTTTATAGGAAGTTTTTCAAAAATTTTCTATTTTTATAGGAAATTTTTCAAAAATTTTCTATTTTTATAGGAAATTTTTCAAAAATTTTCTATTTTTATAGGAAATTTTTCAAAATTTTTCTATTTTTATAGGAAATTTTTCAAAAATTTTCTATTTTTATAGGAAATTTTTCAAAAATTTTCTATTTTTATAGGAAATTTTTCAAAAATTTTCTATTTTTATAGGAAATTTTTCTATTTTTATAGGAAATTTTTCAAAAATTTTATATTTTTGTTGGAAATTTTTCAAAAATTTTCTATTTTTGTAGGAAATTTTTCAAAAATCTTCTATTTTTATAGAAAAATTTTCAGAAATTTCCTATTGTTATATGAAATTTTTCAGAAATTTCCTATTTTTATAAGAAAATTTAAAAAAATTTTCTATTTTTATAGGAAATTTTACAAAAATTTTTTATGTTTATAGGAATTTTCAAAAATTGCTTATGTTTATAGGAACATTTTTAAAAATTTCTTATTTTAATAGGACATTTTTCAAAAATTTCTTATTTTTATAGGAAATTTTTAAAAACGTATTATTTTTATATTAAATTTTTAAAAAATTTCTTATATTTATATAAAATTTTTCAAAAATTTCATATATTTATAGTAAATTTTTCAAGAATTTCTTATATTTATAGGAAATTTTTCAAAATGTCTTATTTTTATAGGAAGTTTTTTTTTTAATTTTCTATTTTTATGGGAAATATTTCAAAAATTGTATATTTTTATAGGAAATTTATTTCTATTTTTATAGAAAATTTGTATAGGAAATTAAAAAAAAAATTCTTATTTTAATTGGAAAATTTTCAAAAATTTCTTATTTTTATAGGAAATTTTTTAAAATTTTTTATTTTTTTGGGAATATTTTTAAAAAGTTCCTATTTTTATTGTAAATTAAAAAAAAAAATTCTTTTGTATAGAAAGTTTTGCAAAAATTTTGTTTTTGCCATAAAATTTCTATACAAATTTTATACGAAAATTCTTCTATTTAAGATCATCCCAATTCATTAATTTATACCAAGAAGTTATTCTAATCCAAAAAACCCTACAACATTTAACCTTATTATTTGCTGATATAATATCTGTTATTAGCTTTTAATAAATTGTTAAATTTACTACGAAATCGTTGATGAAATTCATAAATTGTTTTACATTTTAATTTCATGCCAACTAACAAGTTTCGATGTCATAGAATTTAATTTATGATTTAATTTCATGAGTTTTCCTACTCTTAGTCTTACTTAGAATAAGTCACTAGAATAGGTTGGAATATCTATTTTGTATCTATGATTTTAGGTTTTTGCATGAGTATGAGTATGAGTCTGAATCTTTTTGCCTATTTGACTAATAATTCTTCTTGTAACAGACTTTAACACTAATTCCCCATTTAATTGTTGGTTGCTGCAATTTTTTTTTAATTGCTACGTAAATGTTGTTTCATGCCACTAAATGTGTGCCTGTCTAGGGGAGAGCACTATGGGTAAGAGTTGCATAAAAAGGTACAACATTTTCTAAACAAGTTTAGTAAAACTTAGTTTTCTGTAAAAACTTTTGTAATTTTCATAAGCGGAAATTTCCAGTATTTTTTTTTAATTATGGATTTTGAAAAAGTTTCACCTCCAAATTAGATGAGATAATAAAACGAAATTTTCGTCATTTTGTTGAGTATTGTATAGAAAATTCAAAATACTTTTTAGATTTTCTTTTTAAAAGTCATAATGAAAGTTATGAAAGAAAAGCTAAATTTAGTCAAAAATAAAATTTTAAAAAATTTTAATTTTTCAATTCAATCAAAGACCTAAATAGTCATTAAACAGTTTTATATGAATTGATTTTGGAAAAACTACATTTCTCTCTAAATATTTTACATAAAATGTCTTCTTCTGTGCCACTGTGCTCAGATTTTATTTGTGTAATTTTTTCATTACTTTTATTTAACTTTGGTTGCTTTTTTTTATTTTAATAGAAAAATTAATTTCTGATTCTTTTTTGTCCGTTGTATTTTAATATCAGATTTAAATCTTAATAGAAATATTCTCATAACTGGAAATATCTTTTAATATTTTTTAATTGTGAAAAGAATGAAACATTTCAAAATAATTTCCAAAACTAAAGATTTTGTATGGAGATTTCAATTTTCCCAGAAAATGAATCAGTTTTAAGAAACTAGAATTGTAAGTGTAGCATAAGCTAAATATCGAAATATTTCTAAAAACTTACTTTTGAAATCCTCTACTCTTAGTGGGGGGTTCAAAATAATTAAATTCTCTCAATGCCTCTTAATATCAATCATTAAAAGTTACTATATTATGACATTTTTAGTAAGTAAACAATTTATATTACAAATTTCTACAAAAATTTGTAAATGTTTAGAAAATTGTCTACACGCTAAAATTTCTTTCCTGGAATTAAAATATTTCCCATTTTAATTGAAATCAATCAAAAATTTTAAACAAAATTCAAAATAAATTTGATCAGTTAAATATGAACGACATGATTTTGTAAAATTGTAAAAATTTCTAAGAAATTTAAAAGTTTTTTTGTTGGCTCTCAAATGACTAATATTGCATGATAATTTTTATTGAAATTAAAAAAAAAAAAATAAAAAATTAAATAATAGTGCACAGTGGGGAGAAGAATGAATAAAGAAATTTTACAAATTTTTCGATAAGAAATTTTTTCTTATAAATATTTATCTCTAAAAATTTTTTGTTACAATAAATTTTCTAAAATAACGTTTTTACAGAAAATTTTTCTATAGAAAATTTTCGGTTTAAAATTTTTCTATAAAAAATTTTTGGTGTAAAATTTTTCTATAGCAAATTTTTGGTGCAAAATTTTTCTATAGAAAGTTTTGGTGTAAAATTTTTCTATAGAAAATTTTCGGTGTAACATCTTTCTATCGAAAATTTTTGGTGTAAAATTTTTCTATAGAAAATTTTCGGTGTAAAATTTTTCTATATAATATTTTCAGTCTAAAATTTTCCTACAGAATATTTTCGGTTTAAAATTTTTCTATAGAAAGTTTTCGGTGTAACATTTTTCTATCGAAAATTTTCAGTGTAAAATTTTTCTATAGAAAATTTTTGGTGTAAAATGTTTCTATAGAAAATTTTCGGTGTAAAATTTTTCTATAGAAAACTTTTGGTGTTAAATTTTTCTAAAGAAACTTTTTGGTGTAAAATTTTTCGATAGAAAATGTTGGTGCAAAATTTTTCTATAAAAAATTTGTTTATAGAAAATTTTTTTTTTTTCTATAAAAAGTTTTTGGTATAACATTTTTTTATTTCAATTTTTTCTATAGAAAATTTTTGGTATAAAATTTTAAGCCAAAAAACTTTCTGTAGAAAAATTTTAAACTTAAAAATTTTTTTAAAAACATTTTTTACCAAAAATTTTCGGTGTAACATTTTTCTTTAGAAAAATTTCGATATAAAATTTTTTCGTATAAAATTTTCTGTGTAAAATTTTTTTATATAAAATTTTTCTATTGAAAATTTTCGGTATACAATTTTTCTAAAGTAAATTTTCGGTATACAATTTTTCTAAAGAAAATTTTCGATGTAAAATTTTTCTTTTACACCAAAAATTTTCTATAGAAAATTTTCGTTCCAAAGTTGTTTATAGTAAATTTAAGGTATAAAATTGTTTAATAACATTTTTTTGACAAAATTGATGTATGAAAATTTTTGATGTAAAATTTTTCTACAGAAAATTTTTTGGAATAAAATTATTCTATAGAAAATTTTTCGGGATATAATTTGTCTATAGAAAATTTTTCCGAAATTAATTTTTCGGTATAAAATTTCATTATAAAAAATTTTCTATAAAAATCTTTTTTTTTTTTTAATTTATCTACAGAAAATGTTTCGATTATAAAATTTTTTCTATAGAAAATTTTTCGGTTAAAAAAAAAAATTTATAAAAAATTTTTCGGTTAATTTTTAGTTTAAAAAAATTTTCTATAGGAACTTTTTAAACTAAAAATTTTCTATAGAAAATTTTTTGTATAAAATTTTTTTTATAGAAAATTTGTCGGTTTAATAATTTTTCTAAAGAACGATTTTCGTTTATAAAAATATTCCTATAGAAAATTTTTGATTTAAAAAAATTTTTCTGTAGGAAATTTTTCATTTATAAAAATGTTTCTATAGAAAATTGTTTGTTTATAAAAATTTTTCGTTTGTAGAAATTTTTCTATAGAAAAAAAAATTGAAAATTTTCCTGCAGAAAATTTTTCGTTTATAAAAAGTTTTCTATGGAAAAATTTTCGTTTATAAAAATTTTTCATTTATAAAAATGTTTCTATAGAAAATTTTTCCTTTATAAAAATTTTTCTATAGAATATTTTTCGTTTATACAAAAATTTGTCTATAGAAAATTTTTCGTTAATAAAAATTTATCTATAGAAAATTTTTCGTTAATAAACATTTTTCTATAGAAAATTTTTCGTTAATAAAAATTTTTCTATAGAAAATTTTTCGTTAATAAAAATTTTTCTATAGAAAATTTTTCGTTAATAAAAATTTTTCTATAGAAAATTTTTCGTTAATAAAAATTTTTCTATAGAAAATTTTTCGTTAATAAAAATTTTTCTATAGAAAATTTTTCGTTAATAAAAATTTTTCTATAGAAAATTTTTCGTTAATAAAAATTTCTCTATAGAAAATTTTTTGTTAATATAAATTTTTCTATAGAAAATTTTTTGTTAATAAAATTTTTTCTATAGAAAATTTTTCGTTCATAAAAATTTTTCTATGGAAAATTTTTCATTAATAAAAATTTTCGGTTAAAAAAAATTTTTCTGTAGAAAATTTTTCGTTAATACAAATTTTTCTACGGAAAATTGTTCGTTAATAAAAATTTTTCGGTTATAAAAATTTTGGGTTAAACAAATTTTTCTATAGAAAATTTTTTGGTTAAATTTTTTTTTTTGTAGAAAATTTTTCAGTTAAGAAAATTTTTCTGTAGAAAATTTTTCGGTTAAAAAATTTTTCTATAGAAAATTAAAAAAAAAAAAAAAAAAAAAAAAAAAAAATTTTATAAAAAATTTTTTCAGTTAAAAAAATTTTTCTATAGAAAATTTTTCGGTTAAAAAAATTTTTTTATAGAAAATTTTTCGGTTAAAAAATTTTTTTATAGAAAATTTTTCGTTCATAAAAATTTTTCTATAGAAAATTTTTCGTTCATAAAAATTTTTCTATAGAAAATTTTTTGTTTATAAAAATTTTTCTAAAGAAAATTTTACGTTTATAAAAATTTTTCTAAAGAAAATTTTACGTTTATAAAAATTTTTCTGTAGAAAATTTTTCGTTTATAAAATTTTTTCTATAGAAAATTTTCTGTATAAATATTTTGCTATAGAAAATTTTCTATATAAATATTTTTCTATAGAAAATTTTTCGTATTTAAAAATTTTTCTATAGAAATTTTTCCTTTATAAAAATTTATCTATAGAAAAGTTTTTATAAAAATTTTTCTATAGAAAATTTTTCGTTTATAAAAATTTTTCTAAAGAAAATTTTTCGTTTATAAAAATTTTTAGTTTAAAATTATTATTTCATGTTAAGTCTAAAGCTAAATTTTTTTCAGTATAGAATTTTTCATCATAATTTTTTGAAACTATTTTTTAAGGTAAATTTTTTTACCCTTATACCCCATTGTGCTTGGATAACTAAACTATTATAGGTTATTTTTTTGTTGGTTCTAAAAATGATTAGTACTTATTTTATTTTATAATTTGCTTTCAAATTCCCTTTATTCGAATGATATAACATCTAAAGATCTCTATTATAGTTTCAAATTGTATTTGTTTATTAATTCATTAATATCTTTATTTGATTTGTTTCATTTTTCATACAAAATGTTTTGATCTGTTGAAAATATTTTGCAATGTCAGTCCGTAACGATGTAATAATTAATAGCCGAGTACTCGTATCGTTTTCTGACAAAAATATTTTCGTAATTCATTTTTCTACTAAAATATAGAGTTAAACTATAATTATTGTTTTGGCGTTTTAGTGGGTAAATAGAGAAATAATTACATTTAGAGAAATTAAATGATTTGTGGTAGACAAATTTCGCTAAAATTAAATTAGAGAGCAAAATTGAATGATTTTAGAAACTATAATTGTTGCAAAGTCTAAACTATAACAAATTGAGATCTTAGACTTTGACACTGGGTGTTTTCTTATATAGAAGGAAAATTTTGTAGTACACAGCAAAAATATTAAAAATTTAATAGCGGATTTATAAGGTAAAATGCTTTGATCAAAACTAATACCAGAGGCATTTTCTCTTTACTTGGTGGTATATTTTCGAATTCTGGAAATCTGTATTCTCATTTATTAGTTATTATTAAAATTTTATTATATATTGCACAAATTTTTTCTCTCAGTGCTAGTTGAAACCTTTGCTTTGTCCAAAATAATTGTTTTGTTATAGAAAACGTTTTTTTAACTACAATTTAAGTAATTAAAAAAAATATATTTTTTGTAACAAAAAACAAATAAGAAAACAATGAACATAAAAAAAAACAAAAAATGGAAACTTAGTACAAAAGGCCACAATACACAAAATGATTAAATTGCAATTAGAAATATTACTGGTCACAAAGGAGACATTTTAACAACTAAAAAATTTAATGCATAAAAATAAAATTTTAAACTTGTGCTATAAAACAGACGGAATATTTTGAAGGAAACAAGAAAGACTATAAAATATTTGGAACTCAATAAAAAAATCCTTTTTTTATGTCATTTATTAATTGACATTCTATATAAAATATAGCTTTTTTTTATTCGAGATAAATTGATTACTTCAATTTTTAAAGAGACTTAAATGACACATTAAATTGCTATGAAAAATTTATATCTAACTAACCAATGGAAATTTGTTTCTCTTTAATTAAATTGAAATTTTCTAATACAAATTTAATTTCTCTTTAAAAAGAAACTTTATTTTCTGTCTTTTAGAATAGTAATTGTCTGAATAAAGAGAAATTTAGTTTGTTTTACTAAGGAGAAATTATATTATATTATATAATACTCTTAAGCAGGCGTTGACAGCCCATACTACCAGAAGCCGTAGAATTTTTGTAATTTTCATAAATACCACGATCATTAATGAAACTCGTGAAAATAAAAAATTAAAAGATAAGACAAAAACAAAACAGGCAAGAAACAAATCGAAATCTAATTTATAGCAACAAAATATATGGCTCGAGAGAACAAAGAAATATAATCTCAAACATTGTTGCCACAATACTATTATCCTTGTAAACATTGGGAATATTTTTTAAAACAGAAATAAATTCTAAAATCAAACAATTTTAGATTTTTATATTTTTTAGATATTTTCGATACAAACATTTTTTATAGAAAAATTTTTTTTACAAATATTTTTTGTATTGAAATTTTTTCTATAAAAACTGTTTTTTATAGAAAATTTTTGATAAAAAAAATTTTCCTGTAAAAATTTTCGATAAAAATTTTTTTCTTTCAAAAAATTTCCACAAAAAGAATTTTCTATAGAAAAATTTGTAATAAAAATATTTTCTATAGAAACTTTTCACAAAAAAAAAAAATTATCTATAAAATTTTTTTTGTAAAGAAAAATGTTCGATCAAAATAATTTTCTATAGAAAAATGTTTAATAGAAATACTTTTTTATAAAAAAATTTTTAATAGTGTAATGTATTTTGTATATGTAATTAGTATTGTAGTGATAATTTAATGTCTTAAGGCCATCTATTAATTATATTAATATTATATTTAGTTTCGATAAGTTAGCCCCATCTACTAAATATAATTTGAAATACTAGAACGCCATCTAATTGTCAAAACATAAATTATAATACGTTCTGATCAACTCTGTTTAGAGACATACCTTTTAAGCGCCTCTGAATTGAGGACATTTTGTAAAACTAAAAGAGATTCTAGAAGAAATAAACGTGGAGAACACAAGTATCATAAAAGCTCTGGTTTAATTTCGCGATTACATCCTCAGAAGTGGGATCCGAATATAACCTACAAAGATTCTAGAACAAATAAACGTGTCGAACGGTCATATTGAATTGAATCCAGCTATTACATCCTCAGAAGTGGGATCCGAATATAACCTACAAAGATTCTTAATCTTAATTAAATCGAGCCCTTACAATAGAAATATTTTTCTATACAAAATTTTAAATAGAAATATTTCTGATAAAAAAAATTTCTATAGAAAAATTTTCGATAAAAAAAATTTTCTATAAAAAAATTTTTGACTTAAAAATTTTTGCCAAAAAAAAATTTTCTATAGAAAAGTTTTTGATAAAAAAATTTTTCTATAGAATAGTTTTTGATAAAAAAAAAATTTCTATAGAAAAATTTTCTTTCATTTTTCTATAGAAAAGTTTTTGATAAAAAAATTTTTCTATAGAATAGTTTTTGATAAAAAAAATTTTCTATAGAAAAATTTTCTTTCATTTCATTTTTCAACCCACAACCTCTTAAAAAATATCTATAAACAAATTTTCTATAGAAAAATTTTTCATAAAAAAATTTTTAATAAAAAAATATTCTATTTGTTTGTAAAGTAACATTTTTATTTTTGATAAAAAAAATTTTCTATAAAAAAAATTTCTTTTACTTTATTTTTGATAAAAAAAAATTTCTTTAGAAAAATTTTTGATAAAAAAATTTTCTATAGAAAAATTTTTGATAAAAAAAATTTTAATTACAAAATTTTCAATTTTTTTGTAAAGAAAAATGTTTATTTTTGATAAAAAAAAATTTTCTATAGAAAAAATTTCTTTCATTTCATTTTTGGTTAAAAAACAATTTCTTTAAAAAAATTTTCTATACAAAAATTTTTGATAACAAAATTTTTAATAAAAAAATTTTCTATTTTTTTGTAAAGAAAAATGTTCATTCAAAATATCTTTCTATAGAAAAGTTTTCAATAGAAACGTTATTTTATAAAAAAAATGAAGAAAAAATTTTCTATAGAAAAATTTTAGATAAAAAAATTTTCTATAGAAAAATTTTTGGTTGGTCTGTTACATTAATAAATAAATGTAACAGATTTGGGATCAAATGCGAATACTCTTCTTTTTGAATAATATTTACATGCCGACTATTTTGTTATTTTTTGATAAAAAATTTTCTATAGAAAAATTTTTGATAAAAAAATTTTCTATAGAAAAACGTTTGATAAAAAAATTTTCTATAGAAAAATTTTTGATAAAAAAATTTTCTATAGAAAAATTTTTGATAAAAAAATTTTCTATAGAAAAATTTTTGATAAAAAAATTTTCTATGGAAAAATTTTTGATACAAAATTTTCTATGGAAAAATTTTTAATAAAAAAATTTGCTATAGAAAAATTTTTGATAAAAAAATTTCTATAGAAAAATTTTTGATAAAAAAATTTTCTATAGAAAAGTTTTTGATAAAAAAATTTTCTATGGAAAAATTTTTGATACAAAATTTTCCATGGAAAAATTTTTGATAAAAAAATTTGCTATAGAAAAATTTTTGATAAAAAAATTTCTATAGAAAAATTTTTGATAAAAAAATTTTCTGTAGAAAAATTTTTGATAAAAAAATTTTCTGTAGAAAAATGTTTGATAAAAAAATTTTCTATAGAAAAATTTTTGATAAAAAAATTTCTATAGAAAAATGTTTGATAAAAAAATTTTCTATAGAAAAATTTTTGATAAAAAAATTTTCTATAGAAAAATTTTTGATAAAAAAAATTTCTATAGAAAAATTTTTGATAAAAAAATTTTCAATAGAAAAATTTTTGATAAAAAAATTTTCTATAGAAACATTTTTGATAAAAAAAAAATTCTATAGAAAATTTTTGATAAAAAATTAAAAAAATTAAGTAGAAAACTTTTTATTTTTAAAATGTTAGAACTACACATTGAAAACAAATACCTATTTTAGTTAAAAGTATAAAAAAAGGCAACTCTGCCGACTATTATTTTGTTCTGTTCTCTTTGTGCCGACTTGTGCTCTTAAGTTATTAATCTCTTATTTAAAGAGAAATTTATGTCTTTTTTTTGTAAAAGAGTAATTTTTTATTTGCTTTCAAATATAATTTTATTGCGGGAAAAATACATATCGCACTTGATCAACAAGAGGGTATTAACACAAAATTTAAAAATTTTCAGTAGGGTCAAAAAACTATTTTATTTTACTACTACTTTGATATAAAGAAGAGGATTAAAACTGTAGTTTTTTGGCGAATTTATAGTGAAAATAATGTCAGATTTTTACAATTGGTAGATAAGACCACTACATATCAATTTCTTCTAAAAAGTGAAAATTTAAAATTTTTTAGTTAATACCCACTTGTTGAACAAGCGCGATATGAATTATATCAAATCATTATATTTTTTTAAATTTAAGAAATTAAAAACGCGTTTATAAAAGTGATTCCTAATTTAATAACCCAAAGGAAGACAATTTTAATTTTAAGTAAATTAATAATACAAAAAACACTTATCTAATAAATTGAAACACTTATACATATTTACAGGATAATGTTTAAGTTTAATAGTTTATGTGTATAAATTCACGTGTATATGTAAACCTGCAACTGTGTTAAATTCAGTGTCCTTGTTATTTTTGAACACAACAGCAGCAAAAAACCAAAGACTGAAACAGGAATATGGCGCCAAAACAACAGGATATATGTTCATTTAAGGTAAACACCTCAACAGGAAATTTAATATCATCATTGGCAACAGAACACAACAACAACATCAAAAAAAAAAGGAAAAACAGCAACAACTTGTTACACAGAAATATCCTTGAGGATTAGAGTAGTAGGAAAAATCCTACTACTTTATATCAATTAAGGTAGTTTAAGTATAAATTTTTGATCAAGTGAGATTTTTAAAGAAGGTTTTAAGTTTTAAATTTTTATTTTAACCTTCTGTATATTCCAGATATATAGAAGTGATCAATACATCTTTTATCAATCAATTGCCTAACTATATCTCTTAAAAAATGGAAACACTGGTATACAGTTCCATTATGTTGTGAAACCTCAAAATATCAGAAAATTAAACAAAAATTTTTCAATCACCTTTATTCTTCATTTTTGAAACATCATACAGAGTTTGAAAATTATACAATTTCCCCCCAAGTCGTCCCTTTGCTTTTAGCTCACTACTGGCTGTCATTGTGCAATATTGTTTAAAATATAAATGCAATTTTGTAAATTATTTTCCTTTAGTTTTTTGTCTTTGTTAAGTGATTATTAAGGTGTGGTCCATCATAATATTTTGTTCATTTTTATAACAGAAAATAATAGGAAAAAAACGTAAAATTTATCGCATCGCAACAGGAGGTATACTTTACATTTTATATTAGTATTTTGAAACACCGAAAATTAATTAAATGCACAAAAGAATAGAAGTTTATTTATATAAAAAAATTCTCTCTTAGAATATTTTTAATAATAAAGAGAGACTCAATTTGTATCTTCTTAAAAATAACCTTTTGTTAAAAAAGTGAGTAATTTTTAAGAGAATTTTTCCTAGTCCATTTATACTGAATTTTTGATTAGCGATTTCTAAATTGTCAAAGAGAGTTAAGTGTTGCTAAAGAGAATCTTAATGTATTTTAAACAAAATTTGTAAATTGCTTAACTTTCTATAGAATATTTCCCTCCTATTAAAGCCATGGTAGCCACAAAGAGAACATAGGAGATATCAACGTATTGGTGATTTTACAAATAAAGAGACTAAGAAAAAATAATTATTTTCTTGTTCTCTTTTGCATGTGTTTTGTTGTTGAACATTTTTAAATAAAGCGACAAAGAACCTCATTCATTGTTGCTAAGATCAGGGGTTGGCACAAAGAGAACTAAACAAAAAATAGTCGGTAGAGTTGCCGTTTTTTATACTTTTAACTAAAATAGTTATTTTTTTGAATGTGTAGTTCTAACATTTTTAAAAGAAAGAGTTTTCTTCTCCATTTTTTGAAAGTTATTTACCAAAAATTTTTCTATAACAATTTTTTTTATCAAAAATTTTACTTATAGAAAATTTTTGATATAAAAAATTTTCTATTAAAAATTTTTTTATCAAAAATTTTTCTATCAAAAATTTTTTTATCAAAAATTTTTCTATAGAAGATTTTTTTATCAAACATTTTTCTATAGAAAACTTTTTATCTAAAATTATTCTACTGAAAATTTTTTTATCAAACATTTTTTTATAGAAAGTTTTTTTTACCAAAAATTTTTCTATGGAATATCTAGTTATCTAAAATTTTTCTACTGAAAATTTTTTTATCAAAAATTTTTCTGTGGAAAATTTTTTTATAAAAATTTTTCTATAGAAAATTTTTTTATAAAAATTTTTCTATAGAAAATTTTTTTATCAAAAATTTTTCTATAGAAAATTTTTTCTATTAAAAATTTTTCTATAGAAAATTTTTTAATCAGAAAATTATCTATAGAAAATTTTTTTATCAAAAATTTTTCTATCAAAAATTTTTTTATAAAATTTTGTTTTTATCAAAAATTTTTCTATAGAAAACTATTTATCAAAAATTTTTCAATAGAAATTTTTTTTATCAAAAATTTTTCTATAGAAAATTTTTTTATTAATAATTTTTCTATAGAAAATTTTTTTATTAAATCTTTTTCTATAGAAATTTTTTCTATAGAAATTTTTTTTGTATAGAAAATTTTTTTATCAAAAATTTTTCTATAGAAAATTTTTATATCAAAAACTTTTCTATAGAATATTTTTTTTCAAAAATTTTTCTATAGAATATTTTTTTTTTAAATTTTTCTAAAGAAAATTTTTTATTGAAAATTTTTCTATAGAAACTTTTTTTTTTTAGCAAACATTTTTCGATAGAAATTTTTTTATCAATAATTTTTCTATAGAATTTTTTTTTTATCAAAAATTGAAAACTTTTGTATCAAAAATTTTTTTTATAAAAAATTTATTTATCAAAAATTTTTTTATAAAAAATTTAGTTATCAAAAATTTTTCTACAGTAAATTTTTTTATCAGAAATATTTCTATAGAAAATTTTTTTATCAAACATTTTTCTATAGAAAATTTTTTAATCAGAAAATTATCTATAGTAAACTTTTTTATCAAAAGTTTTTCTATTAAAAATTTTTTTTATCGAAAATTTTTGTATAGAAATTTTTTTTTTAACAAAAATTTTTCTATAAAAAATTTTTTTATCAAAAATTTTTCTATAAAAATTTTTTCATCAAAAATTTTTCTATAGAAAATTATTTATCAAAAATGTTTCTATGAAAAAAAAAAATGTTTTTATCAAAAAGTTTTCTATAGAAAATTATTTATCAAAAATGTTTCTATGAAAAAAAAAAATGTTTTTATCAAAAAGTTTTCTATAGAAATTTTTTTATCAAAAATTTTTCTATAGAAAATTTTTTTATCAAAAATTTTTCAATAGAAAATTTTTTTTATCAAAAATTTTTCTATAGAAAATTTTTTTTATCAAAAATTTTTCTATAGAATATTTTTTTTTAAATTTTTCTATAGAAAATTTTTATCAAAAATTTTTCTATAGAATTTTTTTTAACAAACATTTTTTGATAGAAATTTTTTTATCAAAAATTTTTTCTATAGATTTTTTTTTTATCAAAAATTTTTCTATAGAAAGTTTTTTGTATCAAAAATTGAATATCCCTTTTTATCAAAAATATTTCTATATCCAATTTTTTGTATAGAAAAATTTATATCTAAGGTCTTTCTATAGAAATTTTTTTTATCAAAATTTTTGTTAAAAGAAATTTTTTTATGAAAAATTTTTCTATAGAAATTTTTTTGAAAAATTTTTCTTTAGAAAATTTTTTTATCAAAAATTTCTTTATAGACAACTTTTTTTATCAAAAATTTTTCTACAGAAAATCTTTTTATGAAAAATTTTTCTATTGTAAATTTTTGTATCAAAAATTTGTTTATAAAATTTTTTTTTTATCAAAAATGGTTCTATTGAAAATTTTTGTATCAAAAATTTTTTTATCAAAAATTTCTCTATAGAAAATTTTTTGTATCAAAAATTGAATATCCCTTTTTATCAAAAATATTTCTATATACAATTTTTTGTATAGAAAAATTTTTCATCAAAATTTTTATCTAAAGTTTTTCTATAGAAATTTTTTTTATCAAAATTTTTCTATAGACAATTTTTTTTTATCAAAAATTTTTCTTTAGAAAATTTTTCTATAGAAAATTTTTTTTATCAAAAATTTTGTTAAAAGAAATTTTTTTATGAAAAATTTTTCCATAGAAATTTTTTTTGAAAAATTTTTCTGTAGAAAATTTTTTTATCAAAAATTTCTTTATAGACAACTTTTTTTTATCAAAAATTTTTCTACAGAAAATCTTTTTATGAAAAATTTTTCTATTGTAAATTTTTGTATCAAAAATTTGTTTATAAAAATTTTTATAAAAATTTTTTTATAAAAATTTTTTTATAAAAATTTTTTTATAAAATTTTTTTTATCAAAAATGGTTCTATTGAAAATTTTTGTATCAAAAATTTTTTTATAAAAAATTTTTTTATAAAAAAATTTTTTATCGAAAATTTGTTTATCAAAATTTTTTTATAAAAAATTTATTTTTTAAAAAATTTTCTACAGAAACTTATTTTATTAGAAATATTTCTATAGAAAATTTTTCTATAGAAAATTTTTTTATCAAAAATTTTTCTATAGAAAAAAATTTGTATCGAAAATGTCTTAAAAAAATATAAAAATCTCAAATTGTTTAATATTTGTATTTATTTCTGTTTCGAAAAATATTCCCAATTCTATAACATTTATTTCAGAAATGTTTAAGATTTTATTTCTATGTTCTCTAGAACCGTATATTTTGTTGCTATAAATTGTATTTTGATTTTGTTTCTGGTATATTTTGTTTTTCTATTTTCTTTAACAAAGCGGCAGCAACCGTCTATGCTAACATCCAAGTCTCAACTAATGGCTTTTAATACTCACGAGTTTCATTAATGATCGAGAAATTTACGAAAATTACAAAAAGTCTTCGGCTTCTGGTGGTATGGATTTTTGTCAGAGGAAGAATACTCTCTTATAAAAGAAAGAAAACAAAATGTTAAAATAGAGTTTTTATAGAAAATTTATCTTCCGCTAAAAAGTTACTAGGAAATTTTGTTGTTAATTTATCACACCAAACCCATTGTGCAACGAAAGTACTAAGTGACGTTATCCGTTTGCAAGTCCGTCGTTTCGTCATAATATTTGTTGTAAATTATCTTAAACAGTCAATTGCAACAATTGCAGTTCATTTAGTTTTTGTTGTTGCTCTAGCTGCTGTTGTCGTTGTTGCTGCCATAAACAAAAGGTTTTTATTGCTTCTATTCGACCTGTTTGTTCTGCTTAGTCCTTTTTTTTATCCATTTATAGCACTTAGAATAATAATGTTTCGGATAGTTGATAGCTGTAGTTTTTTATTTTAATTTTTAAAGGTGTATTAAATATTAAAAGGCGCCCATATTTCATTATTATTTATTCCTCGTGTTGGTTAGTTTTTCCTATGTTTTTCTCGTTTTCGTTGGAAATTATCAAAAGTGTTATTTTTTGTAGCCATCATTCATTTTTGCTCAAAAGTGTGTCTTGTCTAAATTGCGTTCATCAATGTCATTAGACTGAATGTTTATTACAGAAAAAAATGTTTGTTGAGTTTGAAATTTATGTAACTTTCAATGGTTAAGTTGTAGGTGTTTAGTGGGGGGAGGAATATTTACTACGAGTATTTAGGTGCTATTTAGGGGTTTTTAATTAAAAATGATATGTGGAAGGGAATTTTTGTAATTGAAAATTTTAATAATTGAATTTCTTTAAGTGTAACGGGATTTTAAGTGAAATTAATTTTTTATAGAAAAATATTCTTATCGAAAATTTTTCTTTAGAAATAAAAAATAATTTTTGATAAGAAAATTTTTAAAGAAAAATATTTTTTAACAACAATTTTTCTATTAAAAAAATGTTTGTATCGAAAATATCTAAAAAGTATTTTTTATCTAAAAAAATATAAAAATCTAAAATTGAAATATTCCCAATTTGGTTACATTTGTTTCAAACAATATTTACAAAAATATTAGTGTCGCGGCGACAATGTTCGAGATTATATTTCTTTGTTTTCTCGATTCGTGTATTTTGTTGCTATAAATTGGATTTTGATTTTGTTTGTTTATTTTTCGTTTTAGTATTTTCTTTAGCAAAGGGGCATCAACCGACTTTGCTAACATCCAAATTTCAACTGAATGCTTTTAATACTCATTTTCACGAGTTTAATTAATAATCGTGGTATTTACGAAAATTTCAAAAATTCTTCGGCTTCTGGTGGTATGGGCTGCTTACTCCTGGTTATACATATATTATTTAGATTATCCTAAAATCATGCTAAGCAAATTTTTCAAAAAGATCTTACATTAAATATGTACTTTTAAAACAATATTAAACTAATTTCTTTTCTTTAATCTCCACAAATCATAGCAAAATTTTTTGTATGAAAATTTACGAATTATTCTAAAAAATTGAATCACTAGCAAAATGTTCTGAAACCCTAGTTTATCAATCGCTATTTGACATTTTCAAAAAATTATGACAAACCAAAAAATTTTCTCATTCTTGCTAATTTTTATTCATTGACGTAGATTTTGTTACAATTTGTTTAAATGAAAAAAATTAGTTGTTATTGCTTAGAATACAATAATAACAATGAAAAGAAAACCTCACAAATGCATTTAAGCAAAATTATTGAATAAAAAAAAACAACAACAAAAATAATTTGTGAAATTCAATCTTCATTGTCAAAAATGCAGGGTTTTGAATTTCGTGGCAAAACCCAGTGAACATTTGGGGGACAAATTTGTATCTTCTGTAGTAGATTTCTCTCAGACAGAGATTTGAAATTAAATGAAAAAGTCTTATTAGATTGAAAGTAATATCCCAGGGGGCGAAACGCCACATTCAATATAGATCGAGATGTAAGATCTTTTTGAAAAATTTGTTTAGCATGATTTTAGGATAATCTAAATAATATATGTATGTCTAATTAGGCGTAAGCAGCCCATACCACCAGAAGCCGAAGAATTTTTGAAATTTTCGTAAATACCACGATCATTAATTAAACTCGTGAAAATGAGTTTTAAAAGCATTCAGTTGGAATTTGGATGTTAGCAAAGTCGGTTGGTGCCGCTTTGCTAAAGAAAATACTACAACAAAATACACAAGAAACAAAATCAAAATTCAATTTAAAGCAACAAAATACACGGTTCGGGAGAACAAAGAAATATAATCTCGAACATTGTTGCCACGATATTATTATTTTTGTAAACATTGTTTGAAACAAATGTAACCAAATTGGGAATATTTCACTTTTACATTTTTATATTTTGTTAGATAAAAAATATTTTTTAGATATTTTCGATACAAACCTTTTTTAAATAGAAAAATTGTTGATAAAAAATATTTTTCTTTGAAAATTTTCTTATCAAAAATTATTTTTTATAGGAAATTTTTCGATAAAAATATTTTTTTGTGAAAAATTTAAAAAAAAAAAAATTTTCTTTCAAAAAGTGTTTCTGTCGAAAAATTTTTGATAAGAATATTTTTCTAAAGAAAAATTTTCAATAAGAATGTTTTTCTATAAAAAATATTTTCGAAAGAAAATATTTTTTTTGAAAAATGTTCTAAAAGATTTTTTATCAAAAAATTTTCTATAGAAAATAAAAAAAATTTCTATAGAAAAATTTTAATAAAAAAATTTTATATAAAAAAAAATCTATAGCAAAATTTTGTACAGAATAATTTTTGATAAGAAAATTTTCTGTAGAGAAGTTTTTCATAAAAAAATTTTCTACAGAAAAATTTTTCATAAAAAAATTTTCTACAGAAAAATTTTGCATAAAAAAATTTTCTACAGAAAAATTTTTCATAAAAAAATTTTCTACAGAAAAATTTTTCATAACAAAATTTTCTATAGAAAAATTTTGTTTAAAAAATTTCCTATAAAAATTTTTTTAATACAAAAATTTTCTATGGAAAGATTTTTGATAAAAATTTTTTCAAAAGGATTTTTCAAAAATTTTGGGACATCAAAAAAAAAATTTCTAATTTTGGATAAAAAAACTTTCTATAGAAAATTTTAAAATAAAAAAATTTTTTAAAAAAAATTTCTATAGCAAAATTTTCTACAGAAACATTTTTGCTAAGAAAATTTTCTATAGAAAATTTTTGATAAAAAAATTTCCTATAAAAAATTTTTCAATAAAAATATATTCTATAGAAAAATTTTTGATAAAATTTTTTTAAAAAGTCTTGGGACATCAACAAAAATTTCTTTAGACAAATTTTGGATAAAAAAATTTTCTATAAAAAAATCTTTGAAAAAAATGTTTGATAAAAAAATTTTCTTTAGAAAAATTTTTGATAAAATAATTTTCTATGGATAAAAAAAACCATCGAAAAATTTTTAATAAAAAAATTTTCTATCAAAAAATTTTCAATAAAAAAATTTTCTATCAAAAAATTTTCTATAGAAAAATTTTTGATAAAAAAAATTTTATATAGAAAAATTTTTTATAGAAAAAATTTTATATCGAAAAATTTTTGATAAAAATATTTTCTATCGAAAAATTTTTGGTAAAAAAATTTTATATAGAAAAATTTTTATAAAAAATTTTATATAAACAATTTTTGTTAAAAATACTTAAAAACAGCGATAAAAAAAACATCAGAACTACACATTAAAAAAACCCTTTTTCAGTTAAAAGTATAAAAAATAGCAACTCTGACTACGATTTTTCATTCGGTTCTTTTTGTTCCGACCTCTGGAACTATTATTTTAAGAATTATTTTTATCTCAATTTAAAGAGGGCTTATTTTTTCTTTAGAATTATTTTTTCAACTTTGGTTTTCTCTACTATGTCATTTGTTTTCTCCTTTAATATGTTTGCTGGTTTATCTTGAATTTTCTTTATTAGTTTTTTTTTTAAACAATATATTTGTTTATTTTGAAAATATTTTTAAGTGCATGAAAAAAGTGCCATATTTTCTTACTTCAATTAAATTTTTTTATATTAAGCTTTTTAGAATAGTTTTCATATTTGGTCTCAATTACAAAACGCTGCCACCCACAATTTGTTTAAAAATTTAAAAGTGTGAAAAATAACAAGTTTGGAAAAAAAACTTGAAAATTATTAAGAACCTTTTAAGGTGATTTTAAATCACTTGAATGGCATTGACTTATTAGTTAATAGGAGATATAATTTCAAAATTTTTTGTATACCAAAAAATTGTAATGATGAAAATGAATGAAAATGTTACCATTTAGTTAGTCTCAGATCCTATTCTGTCCAATAATATTCTAATAATATGATCATGTACAACATTTCAATATTTTCTTTTCTAAAATTTTTAAATGTTGTTTTTATTTGTTACCAACATATCTCAATATATTTGAAAATGTCATTTATTTATATCTTATATATATTTATATAATCTATTTAACTGAACACTTAAGCGAAATTGAAAACGAGAATTAAGTTGACACTTGAAAACTTATTTACTTTTCCATTTCATTTAAACATACCACCAGAAGCCGAACGTTTTTTTTTTAATTTTTGTAAATATCACGATCATTAACAAAACTCGTGAAAATGAGTATTAAAATAATTCAGTTGGAATTTGGATGTTAAAAGAGTCGGTTGGTGCCGCTTTGTTAAAGAAAATACAAAAACAAAACATACGAAAAACAAAGTCAAAATCCATTTTATAGCAACAAAATATATTCGAGAGTAAAAAGAAAAAAACATTGTTGCCACGACACTATTTTCGGAACAGAAATTAATTCCAATATTAAACAATTTTAGATTTTTATATTTTTTAGATAAAAAAATATTTTTTTTGATATTTTCGATAAAAAATTTTTGGAAAATATTTTTCTGTGGAAAATTTTTCGATAAAAATGATTCTATGTAGAAAATTTTTGGATAAAAACAATTTTCTATAGAATAAAACTTTCTATAGATAAACATAATACGATACAAATATTTTTCTAAAGAAAAATGTTCGATAGAAATATTTTCCTGTAGAAAAGTTTTCTAAAAAATTTTTGATAAGAAAATTTTCTATAAAAAATTTTTGATAAAAATATTTTTCTATAGAAAAATGTTTTATAGAAATATTTTTTTTTTGTAGAAAAATTTTCTAAAAAATTTTTGATAAAAAGATTTTCTATAAAAAAATTTTTAATAAAAAAATTTTCTATAAAAAAATTTTTAATAAAAAAATTTCCTTAAAAAATTTTTGGGACATCGAACATTTAACTCAAAAGTTTTACTGCAGTGTATTGCACTAAGATCCCAATTTATTACAATTATTTATATTGTAATAAAGTTTATATAGAAAGATTTTTGATAAACAAATTTTCTATGGAAAAATTTTTGATAAAAAAATTTTCTATTGCAAAATTTTTGATTAAAAAATTTTCTATAGAAAGATATTTGATAAAAAAATTTTATAGAAAAATTTTTGATAAACAAATTTTGAACATAAAATTTTTTATAAAAAAATTTTCTATAGAAAAATTTTTTTAAGAAAAATTTTCAATAAAAATATTTTTCTATAGAAAAATGTTCGATAGAAATATTTTTGTGTAGAAAAATTTTTGATAAAAAAATTTTCTATAGAAAAATTTTTGATAAAAAAAATTTATAGAAAAATTTTTAATAGAAAAATTTTTGATAAAAGAATTTTCTATAGAAAAATTTTTGATAAAAAAATTTTCCATAGAAAAATTTTTGATAAAAAAAATTTATAGAAAAATTTTTAATAAAAAAAATTTATAGAAAAATTTTTAATAAAAAAATTTTTAATAAAAAAATTTTCTTTAGAAAAATTAAAAAATAAAATTAAAATTTTTTTCTAAAGAAAACTTTTTGATAAAAAAATTTTCTATAGAAAAATTTTTGATAAAAAAAAATTTCTATTTGAAAAATTTTTGATAAAAATATTTTCTATAGAAAAATTTTTGATAAAAAATTTTCTATAAAATGTTTTTGGTAAAAAAATTCTATAGATTAAATTTTGATTAAAAATATTCTATTCAAAAATTTTGATAAAAAAATTTTCTATATAAAAATTTTTATTAATAATATTTTTCTACAGCAAAATGTTCGATAGAAATATTTTTCTATAAAAAATTTTTCATAAAAAAATTTTCTATTGAAAAATTTTCGATAAAAAAATAATAGAATTTATTTTTTTTTTGGAATATTCTTATACAAAATCATTAGATATATCGCAAACTACAGTAATTTTTGGAAAAAACTCTTGTTTAATTAAAATTGTTACGTTTCGGTGCTAACGATCGTTTTTAAAACCTTTTTGACTTTTACAAAACTTTATATAACTCTTTCAGTTTTTAATATATTTTGAAGTATTTTTTTGTTGTGGAAAGCTAATTTAGTATAATTTTTCATAAAGTTCAAAGAAAAAACTTTTCTTGCTCCTGGCTCAATTTAGAGCGGGGAGAGCATGACAATTTGTTACAAAAAAAGTTTCTTGATTAAAACAGTTGTAGAACAGCTATTTCTAAACGGATTTTCAAAAACTTTTCTGTTTTGAAAAGAAAAGATTTTGGTACTTTTAATTACAAATAAAATATAAAAAAAATTTTAAATTTATATATATAAAAAATTTTAAATTTTATGAAAAGTTTTTCTTATTTTTTAAAAAATTGTTTAAAAAATTTGTATTTTTATACCCTTCACCACCATAAGGAAAGGGTATTATAAGTTTGTGCTGATGTATGTAACGCATAGAAATATTTGCCTTAGACCCATCTTTTAGTATACCAATAGGCTTAGAATATCTTTCTGAGTCGATTTAGCGATGTCCATCCGTCCATCCGTCCGTCCGTCTGGTTGGCTGGCTGGACCCCCATGTAAACCTTATAATCAAACTACAGGTCGCAATTCTAAAGATAATTTGATGAAATTTAGCACAGATCATTTTTTTGATAATGGGACCATGGGTATTGAAATTCGTCAAAATCGGTCTATTATTTATGGTAACTCCCATAGGTCCTACTTACTGGAATTGATATATTGGCCACAAAAATCAATATTTTTTCATGAAATTTATAGCAAATACTGCTTATATAAACTCAAATCACTGTACTAAATTTCGTTGAAATCGGTCCACATTTGACCATAGCTCTTTTCACAAATCGCACTAAATGAGACAAAATTCACTAAAACGCTCGTAAATCCGAAGATAATGAGAATTTTTAGTTTATTTTTTGCATACATAACTTTTGTAACATCTATAATCAATTAAGTTTCGTGATAATCGGTCTAGCTCTCATATAAGTCCAAATGGCGGAAACTTCTTAAATTTATAAATTTTGAGAATATGTTTGTATAATGGCAAAATTTAGCAAATATTTGTCATTATACAGGAAAAAGAACACCTTTGACCTTAGTGGTGAAGGGTATCGTATGGTTGGGCTTGACCGACTATAGCGCTTTTTTACTTGTTTCGTTTACTTTTGTTTCACAGTGTTATTTTGCTAATTAGTATAATAACTATTTTGCTCTTAAACTGTAATAATTTTTCAATTACTTCATAATATTTTATTTTATTTAAATTTCTTTCTTATATTGTTAATTTCTACAAAGTCATTGTCTACATTTACAGTAATTTAATCTTTGCATTAAGTACAATTTCGTTTTTAAAATCAGTCGTTTTTTTATTGTTGTTGTTGCTATAAATAAATACAATATTTAACTTAATGAAAACTTAACTGACCTACGATTCGAAAATGATAACCCTTAAAATAACAACTACAACAACAATAAGAGCAGCAGCAACAACAATTACAATACAAAAAAAAAAACACTAAAAAATACATACTCATATAAACATACAAAAACTACCAGACAAAACTTCCCACAGTGCGACTGAATAATGGCTGACTACAGAGTGATAATTGTTTATTTAAACAATAGCAACAAAGTTAATAATTTAATATTTACAACAAAAACAATATTAGCAACAACAACAACAACATCAGCAGCAGCAACAGCTATCACAGTAAATAATTAATAATCATAAATTTATTGTTGCTGCCGCTTAAGTATTTGCATTAAAAACTTATAAATACAATTTAAATTGATTTTGTTATAAAAAATTCCAATTGAAAGAAAAATTGAAAAAATAAACCTTTTTTAAATAATAATAAATGTATTTGTTTAATAACATTAATATACAACAAATAACAAGAAATCATTGCTAGACATATGCACTTTAAGAGACAAATGACTGGATACAAAAGTTATGACTTTGAAAAAAGACTAAGAAAATTTTACTGAAAATCCCAGACATTTTTCTTTGCTATTGCCTTGATATAACAATAATATCAGATCCTAGTTAATGCCTTTTTGAAATTCTTGAGAAGAAGGTCTGAGAGTGCGTCATGTCTGGTAGACATAGGAATTCAATATCAAATAGTTTTAAAGGACAGAAGGATAACTAGTGGTAGATATACATACAATTTTTATATAATAAAATTTTCATTATAAAAATTTTTCTATAGAAAATGTTTAATTATAAAAATTTTTGTATAGCAAATTCTTCATTGTAAAAATTTTTCTACAGAACATTTTTCATTATAAAAATTTTTCTATAGAAAATTTTTCATTATAAAATTTTTTCTATAGAAAATGTTTCATTATAAAATTTTTCATTATACAAATTTTTGTATAGAAAATTTTTCATTAGAAATTTTTTATATTGGAATTTTTCTATAGAAAACTTTTATTATAAAAATATTTCGATAGAAAATTTTGTATTATTAAAATTTTTCTATAGAAAAGAAAATCAAAGTTTTTTCGTAGAAAATTTTTCTCTATAAAAATTTTTCTATAAACAATTTTTTGATATAAAAATTTTTCTATAAACAATTTTTTGATATAAAAATTTTTCTATAAACAATTTTTTGTTATAGAAATTTTTCTATAGAAAATTTTTCGTTATAAAAATTTTTCTATAGAAAATTTTTCGTTATAAAAATTTTAATATAGAAAATTGTTCGTTATAAAAATTTTTCTATAGAAAATTTTTCGTTATAAAAAATTTTCTATAGAAAATTTTTCGTTATAAAAATTTTTCTATAGAAAATTTTTTGCTATAAAAATTTTTCTATAAACAATCTTTTGTTATAAAAATTTTTCTATAGAAAATTTTTCGTTATAAAAATTTTTCTACAGAAAATTTTTCGTTATAAAAATTTTTCTACAGAAAATTTTTCGTTGTCAAAATTTTTCTATAAAAAAATTTTTCGTTATAAAAATTTTCCTATAGAAAATTTTTCGATATAAAAATTTTTCTATAGAAAATTTTTCATTATAAAAATTTTTGAATAGAAAATTTTTCGTTATAAAAATGTTTATATAGAAAATTTTTCATTATAAAAATTTTTCTATAAAAAATTTTTCGTTATAAAAATTTTTCTATAGAAAAATTTTCAATGTAAAAATTTTTCTATAGAAAATTTTTTATTATGAAAATGTTTTTATAGGAAATTTTTTTATTAGAAAAATGTTCCTATAGAAAAAATTTTTCTATAGAAAATTTTTCGTTATAAAATTGTTTTTATAGAAAATTTTTCGCTTTAAAATTTTTTCTATAGAAAATTTTTCGTTATAAAAATTTTTCTATAGAAAATTTTTCCTTATAAAAATTTTTTTATAGAAAATTTTTCGTTATAAAAATTTTTTTATAGAAAATTTTTCATTATAAAAAATTTTCATTATATAAATTTTTCTATAAAAAATTTTCATTCTAAAAATTTTCTATAGAAATGTTTTGTTTATTTAAATTTTCTATAGAAAATTTTTCGTTCAAAATAATTTTTTCATTACAAGAAATTTTTCGTTATAAAAATTTTTCCATAGAAAATTTCTGAATATAAAATTTTTTTTATAGAAAATTTTTTATTATAAAAATGTTTCAATAGAAAATTTTTCAGTATAAAAATTTTGCTATAGAAAATTTTTTATTATACAAATTTTTCTAAAGAAAATTTTTCATTATAAAAATTTTGCTATGGAAAATTTTCTATAGAAATTTTTACGTTTATTTAAATTTTCTATAGAAAATTTTTAGTTCAAAAAAATTTTTTCATTATAAAAATTTTTTCGTTATAAAAATTTTTCATTAGAAAATTTTAGAATATAAAAATTTTTCTATAGAAATTTTTTTATTATAAAAATGTTTCTATAAAAATTTTTCGTTCAAAAAAATTTTGTATACAAAATTATAAAAATTTTTCTATACAAATTTTTTATTTTAAATATTTTCTATCGAAAATGTTTCATTATAAACATTTTTCGATAAAAAATTTTTCATTATTAAAATTTTTCTATAGAAAATTTTTCAATAAAAAAGTTTCTCATTATAAAAATTTTTCTATAGAAAACTTTTTACTATATATTTTTTTTATAGAAAGTTTCTGATTGTTAAAAATTTTCTATAGAAGCTTTTAATTATACATATTTTTCTGTATAAAATTTTTCATTATAAAGATTTTTCAATAGAAAATTTTTCATTCTTGAAATTTTTCTATAAAAAATTTTTCGTTATCAAAATTTTTCTTTAGAAAATTTTTCGTTATCAAAATTTTTCTATAGAGAATTTTTCATTATTTAAAATACAGGTATTTCCGTTTTTTGTGATAGTGATTTGACTTAATCAAAAGCTATTTTAATTGGTCAAAAATACTCTTAAGTCTTTTGGTCTCTAAGATTTAAAATGTGGCGTGGGTAATAAAATCATTAGTATTTCCTGTTTGTGCTGGTAAATTTACATTTGTCTATTATTATTTAACTGAAAGATACTCTGATATTCTCTTACAAATAAATAACACAAATCAACAACAACTACAGATGAATGTAATTCAACCAAAAAATCTGTACAAAAGACTCCTTAAACATACAACAAAAAAACAAAATAGCAACTAAAACATAAGTGGTCTCCTTTTCCTGCTGCCAGGCAACAGCAGCAGCAACTGTTGTTGCAACACAAAAACAGTCAATAAAAAACCACTTGTATGAAAGCAAGAAAACAACTAAAATACTCGTAAATAGAAAAGAAAAATCTATAGATTTGATGAACAAAAAAAATTAGTTGCCAAACATTTTCTAAACGGAAACAACTGTCTAGCATCGAAATGTATTTTTTGTGTTTGCTCATAATTTTTTGTTTTCCTTTTTTTATTCCCCCACTTTAGACAGAAAAAGAAATAAAGCGAAAGAACGACCGACGTACAATTGTCAAAATGCCAAAAGGAAGCTGTTACTCTATATTATAGCAACAGAAACAACAACTCGGTTTTCTCTACTTTACTCCTAAATGCTACTTTTAAGCAACTGTAGCAGAAGTTGCTGCCGCTGCTGAAATGGCACCAAAATATAACCCAAAACATGAAGGAGTAGTAGTAGAAGAGCCTGAGTAGGTATTTAACTAAATTGTAGTTTTGGTGGTGGTAGTGGTAATAGTAGAAAACAAAAATAACAACAACACCAACAACATTAAAAGCACATGAATAAACTTGGCTAACAACTTATTTTTACCTTTTTGTTGTTGTTAACCATTCAGTTGTTGTTCTTGAAGTATGATACAACAACAACAACAACAACTATGAAAACAACAAACATACAAATGTTGTTCCTTTTATAATTCTTAGTTTTTTTTGTATTTTTCCTGGCGGCGGCAAATTCAAAACTAAACTGCTGCAACAACAAGAACAACAACAACATCAAGAAGAGCAACAGCAAATAGCAAAAAAAAATAGTCAAAAGAATAAAACAAAAGCGAAAAATTGGAAGAAACAGAAAAAAATTGCAACTGAAAAATAATCGTGCAATTCACCTGCTCTGACAATAATTGCAACGTAAAATGCAACTGCAGCTACAACTGCAAGTACTTAAACTAATACCCATACCATCCTGTGTGAGGCACAGTGGGGCGAAATAAGAAATTGTTTATAAAATTTTTATACGGATAAAATTTTCTAATAAAAAAATTTTATAACTATAGAAAATTTTTCGTTTATACAAAAATTTCAATAGAAAATTTTTCGTTTATACAAAAATTTTCTATAGAAAATTTTTCGTTTATACAAAAATTTTCTATAGAAAATTTTTCGTTTATACAAAAATTTTCTATAGAAAATTTTTCGTTTATACAAAAATTTTCTATAGAAAATTTTTCGTTTATACAAAAATTTTCTATAGAAAATTTTTCGTTTATACAAAAATTTTCTATAGAAAATTTTTCGTTTATACAAAAATTTTCTATAGAAAATTTTTCGTTTATACAAAAATTTTCTATAGAAAATTTTTCGTTTATACAAAAATTTTCTATAGAAAATTTTTCGTTTATACAAAAATTTTCTATAGAAAATTTTTCGTTTATACAAAAATTTTCTATAGAAAATTTTTCGTTTATACAAAAATTTTCTATAGAAAATTTTTCGTTTATACAAAAATTTTCTATAGAAAATTTTTCGTTTATACAAAAATTTTTCGTTTATACAAAAATTTTCTATAGAAAATTTTTCGTTTATACAAAAATTTTCTATAGAAAATTTTTCGTTTATACAAAAATTTTCTATAGAAAATTTTTCGTTTATACAAAAATTTTCTATAGAAAATTTTTCGTTTATACAACAATTTTCTATAGAAAATTTTTCGTTTATACAAAAATTTTCTATAGAAAATTTTTCGTTTATACAAAAATTTTCTATAGAAAATTTTTCGTTTATACAAAAATTTTCTATAGAAAATTTTTCGTTTATACAAAAATTTTCTATAGAAAATTTTTCGTTTATACAAAAATTTTCTATAGAAAATTTTTCGTTTATACAAAAATTTTCTATAGAAAATTTTTCGTTTATACAAAAATTTTCTATAGAAAATTTTTCGTTTATACAAAAATTTTCTATAGAAAATTTTTCGTTTATACAAAAATTTTCTATAGAAAATTTTTCGTTTATACAAAAATTTTCTATAGAAAATTTTTCGTTTATACAAAAATTTTCTATAGAAAATTTTTCGTTTATACAAAAATTTTCTATAGAAAATTTTTCGTTTATACAAAAATTTTCTATAGAAAATTTTTCGTTTATACAAAAATTTTCTATAGAAAATTTTTCGTTTATTTAAAAATTTTCTATAGAAAATTTTTCGTTTATACAAAAATTTTCTATAGAAAATTTTTCGTTTATACAAAAATTTTCTATAGAAAATTTTTCGTTTATTTAAAAATTTTCTATAGAAAATATTTCGTTTATTTAAAAATTTTCTATAGAAAATTTTTCGTTTATTTAAAAATTTTCTATAGAAGATTTTTCGTTTATTTAAAAATTTTCTATAGAAAATTTTTCGTTTATTTAAAAATTTTCTATAGAAAATTTTTCGTTTATTTAAAAATTTTCTATAGAAAATTTTTCGTTTATTTAAAAATTTTCTATAGAAAATTTTTCGTTTATTTAAAAATTTTCTATAGAAAATTTTTCGTTTATTTAAAAATTTTCTATAGAAAATTTTTCGTTTATTTAAAAATTTTCTATAGAAAATTTTTCGTTTATTTCAAGATTTTCTATAGAAAATTTTTCGTTTATTTAAAAATTTTCTATAGAAAATTTTTCGTTTATTTAAAAATTTTCTATAGAAAATTTTTCGTTTATTTAAAAATTTTCTATAGAAAATTTTTCGTTTATTTAAAAATTTTCTATAGAAAATTTTTCGTTTATTTAAAAATTTTCTATAGAAAATTTTTCGTTTATTTCAAGATTTTCTATAGAAAATTTTTCGTTTATTTAAAGATTTTCTATAGAAAATTTTTCGTTTATTTAAAGATTTTCGATAGAAAATTTTTCGTTTATTTCAAAATTTTCTATAGAAAATTTTTAGTTTATTTAAAAATTTTCTATAGAAAATTTTTCGTTTATTTAAAGATTTTCTATAGAAAATTTTTCGTTTATTTCAAAATTTTCTATAGAAAATTTTTAGTTTTTTTTTTAAATTTTCTATAGAAAATTTTTCGTTTATTTAAGAATTTTTTATAGAAAATTTTTCGTTTATTTAAAAATTTTTTATAGAAAATTTTTCGTTTTTTTTTTAAATTTTCTATAAAAATTTTTTCGTTTATTTAAAAATTTTCTATAGAAAATTTTTCGTTTATTTAAAAATTTTCTATAGAAAATTTTTCGTTTATTTAAGAATTTTCTATAGAAAATTTTTCGTTTATTTAAAGATTTTCTATAGAAAATTTTTCGTTTATTTCAAAATTTTCTATAGAAAATTTTTAGTTTATTTAAAAATTTTCTATAGAAAATTTTTCTTTAATAATATATAAAAATTTTCTATATTTAATAAAAAAAAATTTCTATGGAAAATTTTTAATAAATGAAAATTTTTAATAAATGAAAATTTTCTATATAAAAATTTTATTAAATAAAAATTGAAAAAAGTTTAAAATTTTAATTACGAAAAGTATTTCTATAAAAATATTTTTAAACGAAAAATTTTACATAAAATTTTGTATGAAAAATATTTTTAGCGAAAAATTGTCCATGGACAAAGTTCTTATAAAAATAACAATTTTAAAGCCTTTTTGAAGGAATTCGAATTGTCAAAAATTTTCTATTTTGTTGAATCTGTCCCATTGTGCTTAGATTTTCTTGTATGAATGACTGACTAACTGACTGCCAGCAAATAATAGTCAAATGCTGCTGCAAGTGTTATTATATGAATGTGCTTGAATTTTGCTGCACATTTAGAATAAAAAAAAACAACATCAAAAATAAAGAAAAACGAAACGAAAACCTTTAAAATTATAAAAAAAATAAAGTTGCAGTAGAATTCTTTTTGTGCCTTCAGAATGAATGGCGGCGTTATAGTAGAAAGAAAAAAACTACAATCATCTAGTAAATTCTACATTCTAGTAGATAGATTTACATCTGCAGGTTTGCATGTTGCAGCTGTATTAACTTTTTTTGTTGCTGTTGTTGTTCTTGTTGTTGGTGAATTTGCAATTCGTTCTTTTTGGTAGCCAACTAAAATGCCTGCCTAGATATTCAAAGTTCTTTATCTCACTTAACATTTTCCTCGCCAGGTTCTTTTTTCAGTTTTTTTTTCATTCATTTTTCAACATTTTCTATTTTATGTAGAAAACCCACATTTGCGTTTTAGTTTTGTTTTCTAGGTTTAGTTTTATTTCTTTAACTATTTTTATGTTGCTTCTGCTGCAGCTTTTAAGTCTTATTTTTTTTCTATTTATTTATATGTAAATTGTATGTGGATAGAGTCAGTCGTAGAATATTGTTGACACTGACTCCTTTCTTAACAGCTGCTTGCCGTTGAAGCGTTTTTTTCTCTACTTCTTTTTAGTTTCGTTTTTTTGCTGCAGTTTTTTTTAGTAGTTTTATTTTCTACATTTCTAGCATCTGCAAAAAGTACAATATTTTCCCTTTAAACATACGTAGATATAGTTTATTCATATAATCATCATTATTTATAAAATGCAAACAGCGTCTTTTTTCGCTTTTTAGCTTGATCTCAAAGCACATGCACTATGGGGCAGATAGTGGTCAAACAACTTTAAGGTAGAAAATATTTTCTATTGAACGTATTTTGGTTATAATTTTATATGGACAAATTTTTATAGCCAACAAGAGCCAAACAAATTTTTATTGCCAACGATTTTTCGTAACTTTTTCTTTAACAAATTTTTCGTTTGAAAAAATTTTTTAGTCGAAATTTTTTATTATCAAAATTTTCTTTAGAAAAATCTTTATAAACAAAAAATTTTCTAAAGAATTATCTCCATTAATGAAAATTTTTTTTAGCAAAATTTTTATAATCGAAAAATTTTCTATAGAAAAATTTTTATAAACCAAAAATTTGTATATAAAAAAACTTTTATGTACGAAAAATTTTCTACAGAAAAATTTTTATATACAAAAATATTCTATAGACAAATTTTTATATATGAAAAATTTTCTGTAGAATAATTTTTAAAAACTAAAAATTTGTATATAAAAAAACTTTTATGTACGAAAAATTTTCTACAGAAAAATTTTTACATACACAAATTTTCTATAGAAAAATTTCAATAAACGAAAAATTTTCTATAGAAAAATGTTCATAAACGAAAAATTCTTATAAACGAAAAATTTTCTATAGAAAAATTTTTATAAACGAAAATTTTTTTATAAAAAAATTTTTATAAACGAAAAATTTTCTATAGAAAAATTTTTAAAAACGAAAAATTTTTCCATAGAAAAATTTTTATAAACAAAAAATTTTTATAAACGAAAAATTTTATATAGAAAAATTTTTATAGATGAAAAAGTTTTCTATAGAACAATTTTCAAAAACCAAAAATATTCTATAGAAAAAGTTTCTTAAGAAAAATTTTTACAAACGAAAAATTTTGAATAGAAAAACTTTTATAAACGAAAAAATTTTATAAACAAAAATTTTCTATTGAAAAAATGTTATAAACGAAAAATTTTCTATACAAAAAAATTAAAAAAAAAAAACGAAAAAAAGGAAAAATTTTCTATAGAAAAATTTCAATAAACGAAAAATTTTCTATAGAAAAATGTTCATAAACGAAAAATTTTTATAAACGAAAAATTTTCTATAGAAAAATTTTTATAAACGAAAATTTTTTTATAAAAAAATTTTTATAAACGAAAAATTTTCTATAGAAAAATTTTTATAAACGAAAAATTTTCTATAGAAAAATTTTTATAAACGAAAAATTTTTCCATAGAAAAATTTTTATAAACAAAAAATTTTTATAAACGAAAAATTTTCTATAGAAAAATTTTTATAGATGAAAAAGTTTTCTATAGAACAATTTTCAAAAACCAAAAATATTCTATAGAAAAAGTTTCTTAAGAAAAATTTTTACAAACGAAAAATTTTGAATGGAAAAACTTTTATAAACGAAAAAAATTTTATAAACAAAAATTTTCTATTGAAAACTGTTATAAACGAAAAATTTTCTATACAAAAAAATTAAAAAAAAAAAAACGAAAAAAATATAAAATTTTTGTTTATAAAAATTTTTCTATAAAAATTTTTGGTTTTTAAAAATTTTTCTATAGAAAATTTTTCATTTATAAGAAATTTTCCATGGAAAATTTTTCGTTTACAAAAATTTTTCTATATAAAATTTTTCTCTTATAAAAATTTTTCTATAAAAATTTTTTGTTTATAAATATTTATCTATAGGAAATTTTTCGTTAAAAAAAATTTTTTGTGTAGAAAAATTTTAATAAACGATAAATTTTTAAAAACGAAAAATTTTCTATACAAATATTTTTATAAACAAAAAACTTTCTATAAAAAAATTTTTACAAACGAAAAATTTTCTATAGAAAAATTTTTAAAAACCAAAAAAGTTCTATAAGAAAATTTTTACAAACAAAAAATTTTTATAAACAAAAATTTTCTATAAAAAAAATTTATAAACGAAAAATTTTCTATAAAAACATTTTTGAAAAAACGAAAAATTTTCAATAGAAAATTTTTGTTTATAAAAATTTTTCAATAGAAAATTTTTGGTTTATAAAAATTTTTCTACAGAAAATTTTTCGTTTATAAAAAATTTTCCATAGAAAATTTTTCGTTTACAAAAATTTTTCTATATAAAATTTTTCCCTTATAAAAAATTTTCTATAAAATTTTTTTGTTTATAAAAATTTATCTTTAGAAAATTTTTCGTTAAAAAAAAATTCTCTGCAGAAAATTTTTTGTTAAAAAATATTTCTATGGGAAATTTTTGTTTATAAAATTTTTTCCATAGAAAATTTTTCGTTTATAAAAATTTTCCTATAAAAAATCTTTAATTTATATAAATTTGTTTTTAAAAATTTTTCTATAGAAAAATTTTCGTTTATTCAAATTTTTCTATAGAAAAATTTTCGTTTATTCAAAATTTTCTATAGAAAATTTTTCGTTTATAAAAATTTTTCTTTAAAATTTTTTCGTTTCTAAAAATTTATCTATAGAAAATTTTTTGTTAAAAAAATTTTTTTATAGGAAATTTTTCGTTTATAAAATTTTTTCTATAGAAAATTTTTAATTTATAAAAATTTGTCTGTAAAAAATTTTTTGTTCATAAAAACTGTTTGTTTATAAAAACTTGTCTATAGAAATTATTTGTTTATTAAAAATTTTCTATGTATAATTTTTCGTTAATAAAACTTCTTTTACATGAAAATTTTTCTATAGAAAATTAAAATTATTCTACAAAAAATTTTTCTTTAATTAAAAATTTTTCTATAGAAAAATTTTGCGTTTATAACAATTTTTCGATAGAAAATTATCGTTTATTCAAATTTTTCTGTAGAAAATTTTTCGTTTATAAAAAATTTTTCGTTAGTAAAATTTTTCTATAGAAAATTTTTCGTATAAAAATTTTTCTATAGAAAATTTTTCGTATAAAAATTTTGCTATAGAAAATTTTTCGTATAAAAATTTTGCTATAGAAAATTTTTCGTATAAAAATTTTGCTATAGAAAATTTTTCGTATAAAATTTTTCTATAGAAAATTTTTCGTATAAAAATTTTTCGTATAAAAATTTTTCTATAGAAAATTTTTCGTATAAAAATTTTTCGATAGAAAATTTTTCGTATAAAAATTTTTTCTATTTGGGAATTAATTATTCGAACTTTAGAATTAATTGAAAAATTAGGTTTAATCAGGCTTGAGTTCATTTAACTTTCAAATTATTAAATTTTTCGATAGAAAATTTTTCGTATAAAAATTTTTCGATAGAAAATTTTTCGTATAAAAATTTTTCTATAAAAAATTTTTTGAAATAGGAAGTTATCGATAGCTTCTTTAAGAAAATTTTAACTTATCGTCAAATCTTGTTGGAAATAGTTTACTAAAAATGTTCTCTATTAATTTTATTATTACCCCATAGTGCTTTCAATGTTTAGGGTAAACAAGTGTTTTAGCTTAGAAGTATTTCTGTCTGTCTGACTTTTTATAATGATTATTTTATATTTTTTATCTGTAATAGATGTATACGTGTTAGTGTGTCTGTCCGCTTGTCTCTGTATGAGAGAGAGTAAAAATTTTAAATTTAGAAACTAAAAAAATTGAAATTTGCACATGTGTATTATTTGTAGGGTTTACATGGATTTTACCTATTTCTTAGTCATTCTTCTCTAGAAAACTAACTTTGTTTTACAAGGTGTAGACATTGACATTGGCGCTACCAATTCATTCATGTCTAGATGCTGCTGCAGCAGTCAGCTGCAGCTAGAGTTTATGGTGGCATGATGATACTAATGCTGTGGCAGCTGTTAGCGCGAACTAGACTAGAATCGAAATGGGATAACAAAAAAAAAAAAGTAACAAACTATTCTTTGTCTCCAAAGAACACTTGTTGTTGTTTGTGGCGGGTAACTTTACATGCAAGTCTAAATCTTATACCTTTGCCTGTTTTGTGTCTTTTTAGCTTTGAGGATTAAGGTCTGTTGTGTTGGTTCTGTGTATCCGAGTATGGGATTCTCGACTGTGAGTGTGTTAAGTTTTCAATTTAATGTTACAATTGTAATACAATATTACAACAAATTTGTTAGATGCTGATAAAGTTGTTAAAGTCTTCAATGAGACCTAAAGGATGATAATGTTGTTGTTAGTCGCAGTGGTTGCTGTTATTGTTGTTGTTACTGCAAATGATCTTATCATTTGTTAAGTTGTTTAATGTTTCCAGTTGGAGATTTGTAGATGATGATGTAACTAGGGAGATTTTCTTTGAGATATAAATGTCTTTTTGAAATATTTTTTTTACTGCTGGCAACTCTTAATGCTTAAGTGTAATGGAAATTTGATGTGGTTTATGTGGCCATTAATTGCTTCAAAATTTCAAACAGGTGTATTAGGATTTCATATTTTATAAAGATATCACTTACATGATTTTTAGTCTTTAAGACTTTAAATAACACTGGGCAACAAGCTTATTTTAGCACTATAAAATATTTTAATTTCGTACTATTAAAGAGCTCAAATTTTAGACAAAATTTTAGATATTTTCTTTAAAATATAGACTATTTTGGAATTTCTATCCGAAATATAAAATAAATGGTACAAGGTACTGATCATGTTTTACATTTCTCTAATTCCTTGAAGTGTTAGGAATTTTTGTATATTTAATTTTGTTATATTTTTGTATATTTTTATACCCACCATCAAAAACAATGGGGGTATATTAAGATTGTCATTCCGTTTGTAATTTCCTTAATATTATCTCAAAAACCGAAATTGATGTATATTCTGAATCTTTATGAAATGTCCGTCAGTGTCTGTTTGTCTGCTTGTCTGTCTGTCTGTCTGTCTGTCTGCTTGTCTGCTTGTCTGTCTGTATGTCTGTCTGTCTGTCTGTTTGTCTGTCTGTCTGTCTGTCTGTCTGTCTGTCTGTCTGCTTGGAATCAAATTAATGCTGATAAATTGAATACAATTGTCTGTCTGTCTGTCTGCTTGGAATCAAATTAATGCTGATAAATTGAATACAATTGTCTGTCTGTCTGTCTGTCTGTCTGTCTGTCTGTCTGTCTGTCTGTCTGTCTGTCTGTATGTCTGTCTGTCTGTCTGTCTGTCTGTCTGTCTGTCTGTCTGTCTGTCTGTCTGTCTGTCTGTCTGTCCGTCTGTCTGTCTGTCTGTCTGTCTGTCTGTCTGTCTGTCTATCTGTCTGTCTGTCTGTCTGTCTGTCTGTCTGTCTGTCTGTCTGTCTGTCTGTCTGTCCGTCTGCCTGTCTGCCTGTCTGTCTGCCTGTCTGTCTGCCTGTTGTCGGAACGATAAAACCTTAAGGAAAGGATGTAGGTCGCTGAAATTTGGCACAAATCTTTTTCATTTCTTGGAAAATTTTGGTATTGAAATTTGGCGAAATCGGTTTACTTTTGACCATAGCTCTCGTATAACCTCGCATAGACCAATCCATTATTCGCTAATAAATAACAAATTGTAACAGATATGAAGATAAAATTTAGCACAGAGAAGTTTTACAAGATCGCTATTCATCATATAAAATTTCATCAAAATCGGTTCACATTTGACTATAGCTCCCATACAAAACACTTACTAAAACAGCCTTAATTGCACCTAAAATACACTTAAACGCGAATAAATGAAAAATTATACTAGCTATGGCCACTAAATTTAGCACAAAAAAGTCTTATATGAATACCAGCCAGTGTGCCAAATTTTGTTACAATCGGTCAATATTTGACCATAGCTTCCATATAAAAAACTTACGGAAACTCAAAAATACAAAAAGAAAAGGTTTATGTCCGTCTGCCCTTCAGATAAAAGCGCGATAACGCTTTAACAAAAAGAGCTAGAGGGCCAAAATTTTACAAAAGTATTTTTGATATGTTAAAAAAGTTGTGCACTGAAAATGGGTGAAATCGGTTTACATTTAGTTAAAGCTCCCATATAACCCCAGCCCTGGAATCAAATTAATGCTGATAAATTGAATACAATTGTAAAAGCTATGACGACTAAATTTAGAATAGAGAAGTTTTATGCAACTGTTGGTCAGTATATCAAATTTTATAGGAATCGGTCCATATTTCGTTAAAGCTTTCATATAAAAACCACTCCCTGAAAACAAAAAAAAAAAATGTTACAAAAGCCAGTTAAAAGCTATTGAATTAGAAACTGTGAAGGCAATGGTCGCTTAATATTTGCAGGAATAAGATTTATTTAAATACCAGCCAATGTGTGACAAATTTGTGACAATAGCCCATCATTTAACTATAGTTCATATATATATAACATCCCCTTTTCCTTAAACTAGATCTCTTTCTTATTCGAAAATAACTCCCATGAAGTCAAATGTTTCCACCTTCGTTACATACATCAATTCAAATCGAATAATTTTTCTTGTTCCCCAGTGTAATCTGTCTTCATAAACCACTTACATATTCTAAGAGTTTTCTTTTATTAATATTAATAAAATCAATTGAAATCTATGTTGTCCATCCATACATATAATATTTAAAAGTTACTTAGTTTATCAATTTAGTTTTTTATCACTTTTCTTTCTCTAATGTTCTTTAGTTTTCATAAATAATGAAACCAATTAAATAAATATTGCAATATTTATGGGTTTGTTTTGCCATTTTGTCAATATCTTTTTTTACTCTCACATTTTACTTAATTGTCAATGTTATTGCAATTTGTTTGTAATTTTAGCTTTTAGTAATATTTATTCAGCTGTTTTTTTCTTCTTATTGGTGGGCTAATAAAATATACAAACAAGGTTGTTTTTGGGGAAAAACACTTTTTTAAGCGAAACTGTTGCACAGTGGGGGGTATGTGCAAATAGTGAAAGGCAAATGAAATTGTTTAAATTGATCGCTTAAATAAAAGTTCTTTTGAAGAATGAAACACTTACATGATCCATCCATTAGAACTTAACAAACCTAATACAACTGTGGACTTTATCCACCTCATCCAATTCTTGACTGTTCCCTAAATATTTGTTGTTTCTATACCAGAAATCAGTACCCTATAAAATTTATAGCTTCACTTCCGTCTTTTATCACTTCAATTTTTTATTTTTTGTGTAACTAAATATGTAATTAATAAATAACTGCGCTGATAAGAATTAGCTTTTTCTAAGAAAAATCGAAAAAATTAAGTATAACAAAAATTACAAAAATATTTTTTTTTTATTAAAATTATAACTATAAAATTCTAATTGTAACTAAAGTATAAATTTTATTTAGGTAAAGGTTTCATCAAGGAAGGCCTTACATTTTTTGTTTTAAATAAAATGACTTTTTTTATCATTCACCACCATAAGTGGATTGTAGGGCGTTTCATTATACCCTTCACCACCATAGGTGGAAAGGGTATTATAAGTTTGTGCTGATGTATATAACGCATAGAAATATATGTCTTAGACCCAGCTTTTAGTATACCAATAAGCTTAGAATCTCTTTCTGAGTCGATTTAGCGATGTCCGTCCTTCCGTCCATCCGTCCGTCCGTCTGGCTGGCTGGACCCCCATGTAAACCTTGTAATCAAACTACAGGTCGCAATTCTAAAGATAATTTGATGAAATTTGCCACAGATCAGTTTTTTAATAATGGGACCATGGCTATTGAAATTCGTCAAAATCAGTCCATTATTTATGGTACCTCCCATAGGTCACACTTCCCGGAATTGATATATTGGCCACAAATATCAATATTTTTTCATGAAATTTAAAACAAATACTGCCTATGTAAACCAAAATCACTGTACCAAATTTCGTTGAAATCGGTACACATTTGACCATAGCTCCCATACAAACTCTTCTGTCAAAACTCACTAAATGAGACAAAAATCACTAAAACGCTAGTAAATCTGAAGATAATGCGAAATTTAAGTTTTGTTTTTGCATACATAATTTGCCAAATTTCGAGATAATCGGTCCACATTTGACCCTAGCTCTCATATAAGTCCAAATGAAGAAAAAGCTTATATATGTTCTGAGAAAATATTATGGCAAAATTTTGCAAAAATTTGTCTTTATACAGGAAAAGAACACCTTTGACCTTATTGGTAAAGGGTATCGTATGGTGGGGCTTGACCGACTATAGCTCTTTCTTACTTGTTTTTTAAAAAGGTTTGTTTTTCATTTGACTTCGCGTTCGACTACGTTGAAAATTTTGACGACTTACTAATTCATTTCCGGTGTCAAAAGTGAAAATTTGAATGTATTAATTTGTTATGGCAAAATTAGGGAATTTTATAAATTTTGTATCAAATTTCTACAAAAATGTATAAAAGTAATAATTCATTTTTACAGGTTTAAGCTTGTTTTTTTTTAACAAAGAAAACTATTTAAACCCTAAACAGACATGAGGACTAAAATAACCCACATTTTTGTTGTTTTATTTAGGAGTCTGTTTAGGGTTAATAATAATTTGTTAGTATTTTTGTTGAAATTCTCTAGAAAATGTATAAAATTACATGATTTTGCCAAGATAAATTAAAAATTCCAAGCTTTTTCAATAATAAAAAAAAATATTTTACTATAGTTTTTTTTTAATAATATTCAAAATTTTTTTCATTTAAATTGAATTACAGATAAAATTTACTAAAATTATAACCAAAAATTAAAATTTTTGCAAAATCCTACAATTTCAAATCGTAGAATTTCGAAACGGTTCATAATATCGATTTCAATTTTCTTGAGTTTTGTGCTGCCATTTGCTTATTTAGAAACAATGATAACCAAATTTTAAATTTCTAATTTTTGCTGAATGAAATTTCCAAAAATGTGAGTTTTGAAATTGGTCAAAGAAAAAAAGTACCATATTCCAGTAGTCCACAAAGACTAACGAAGATCGATTAGAAATTTATAGAAAAATACATATATGTGACCTTCTCCGAGAAAAGGGACCTAGTATGTGAAAATAAAATTTAAAATTCAACTCATTTTATCTTATTCTACACCCTTTTAGGTACCAAAATCTGCTACTAAGTCCAAACCCGTTTTTGACATACTAGTTCCTTTTTCTCGGAGATGGTCACATATGTGCAAATCTATGGCTTAATCTAAAAAAGGCCTAACTCGATTTTTTGTTACTTTAGGGGAGAAGGAAACAACTTAATAAAAATCGTAAAACTTAAGATACAACACAATTTTATTCAAATTTTCGTTGTATCTAAAATTTTAAGAATTTTATTAACATTTTTCCTTCTCCTGTAAAGTAACAAAAGAGCGATTTAGACCTTCTTTATATAAGCCATCGATATGTGGATACAAATAAAAATGGAAACAAATAAATTCGAGTATTCGGTACTTTTGGCAACTCGGCCGTTGAGTTACAAAAAAGAGCGAAAAGGAAAATTTCGTAAAGCTATATCTCTGAAACTAAAAGTAATAGATATTAAATTGAAAGTGAAAACTGACAAATTGTTGGTACTTTCTTAAAGCATATGTTTCTTTTGAACTTAAAAACATAGAAAAAAAATTATATCGGATTTTATAAAAAGTGCCAAACACTTGTTTGCCACATTTTCGATTTAAGAAGTCAAAAAAGGGAAAAATGGAAATTAATTGTAAAAAGCTGATGCATTATAAAGGCAGAGTCATCCGGAAACTGTTGATTTATCATTTTTGGGGTGTAGTGTAACAGGTACTTACTTAAATTCCACAAAAAGAAAAAATAATAATGCGGGGGGTTAGAGGAATGAGGGGTTTTGTTGTGGTGGACTGTTTTATTTTCTTTTATTGTTACAATAGTAAACGTAACGGAAAGATGGTAACGCAAGGAATTTGAACAATTCCAGGCTTTTCTTTGCTGACTCAGGGTTTTAAGCATTGTGAATTGGGGTATTAGGGCTTACACATAAAAAATCTTAAACACTTGAGCCATTATGAACCTGATGAGTCATCCTGAAACTGATGACTCGTCCTGAAACTTTTGAGTCATCCTGAAACTGCTAATTTATCTTAAACAGCTGAGTCATTCTAAAACAGCTGACTCAAACCTAATACTGCTGATTCATCTTAAAACTGTTAAGTCATTCTTCATCTGATGAGTCATCCTAAAACTGTAGCTTGGAAGAATACAGACACATTTTTAATACTTTTTGGCTACTTGAACGATAAGGGGGTGTAAAAGGGTAAAATAAATTTTTGTACTTTTTTAACCATCTTATCTTAAAAAGCTGTGTCATTATGAACCTGATGAGTCATCCCGAAACTGATGAGTTGTCCTGAAACTGATGAGTTGTCCTGAAACTTTTGAGTCATCCTGAAACTGCTGATTTATCTAAAACAGCTGAGTCATTCTAAAACAGCTGACTCAAACCTAATACTGCTGATTCATCTTAAAACTGCTAAGTCATTCTTCATCTGATGAGTCATCCTAAAACTGTAGCTGGGAAGAATACAGACACATTTTTAATACTTTTTGGCTACTTGAACGATAAGGGGGTGTAAAAGGGTAAAATACATTTTTGTACTTTTTTAACCATCTTATCTTAAACAGCTGTTTCATTATGAATCTGATGAGTCATCCTGAAACTGATGAGTTATCCTGAAACTGATGAGTTATCCTGAAACTTATGAGTCATCCTGAAACTGCTAATTTATCTTAAACAGCTGAGTCATTCTAAAATAGCTGACTCAAACCTAATACTGCTGATTCATCTTAAAACTGCTAAGTCATTCTTCATCTGATGAGTCATCCTAAAACTGTAGCTTGGAAGAATAAACCAACATTTGTTATACTTTTCGGCTACTTGAACGATAAGGGGGTGTAAAAGGGTAAAATAAATTTTTGTACTTTTTTAACCATCTTATCTTAAACAGCTGTGTCATTATGAACCTGATGAGTCATCCCGAAACTGATGAGTTATCCTGAAACTGATGAGTTATCCTGAAACTTATGAGTCATCCTGAAACTGCTAATTTATCTTAAACAGCTGAGTCATTCTAAAACAGCTGACTCAAACCTAATACTGCTGATTCATTTTAAAACTGCTAAGTCATTCTTCATCTGATGAGTCATCCTAAAACTGTAGCTGGGAAGAATACAGACACATTTTTAATACTTTTTGGCTACTTGAACGATAAGGGGATGTAAAAGGGTAAAATAAATGTTTGTACTTTTTTAACCATCTGATCTTAAACAGCTGTGTCATTATGAACCTGATGAGTCATCCCGAAACCGATGAGTTATCCTGAAACTGATGAGTCGCCCTGAAACTTTTGAGTCATCCTGAAACTGCTGATTTATCTAAAACAGCAGAGTCATTCTAAAACAGCTGACTCACACCTAATACTGCTGATTCATCTTAAAACTGCTAAGTCATTCTTCATCTGATGAGTCATCCTAAAACTGTAGCTTGGAAGAATAAAGACACATTTTTAATACTTTTTGGCTACTTGAACAATTTTTGTACTTTTTTAACCATTTTATCTTAAACAGCTGTGTCATCATGAACCTGATGAGTCATCCTGAAACTGCTGATTTAGTTACATCTTGTTATTATCAATTTAAACATTTCAGAAAATAGAAATTTAGGCCTAATTTAAGGCCTTTTGATTGGTTTTTCCCCTTTTTGCAATATACCAATATGCAATATTATTATATATTTATGTCATTAGTATTATCAAATTAGAAACTTATTTTTTTTTACAAAAAATATTTATTTTTTCGTCTGAAATAATTTCGCTAATAATTATCAAAAAAATATTTACATATTATTTATGTAAGTATTAAAGTATTATTTGATTAGAAAACTTTAGAACAAATGTTTTTGCTACAAATATTTTTTGCTGTAATTTTTTAAACACTTGTGTAAAACAAAAATTCAGACTAATGATAAGAAAACTAAGTAACAAATGATTTTTTGTAGTGCAGCGATATTTTCATGTTCTTTGAAGTTTTTTTTTTGGATTTTTCATAACATAATGAAATTTTATATAATCGAATTTCAATGGGATTGAATTATTACGAGATGAAGACCCATACGAAGTACATATGATTATCTTTAATTTGACCCAGAAATTAATTTAAACTAGAGCTATATTTATATCCCCTAATTCATAAATGGAAAATATAGTTATATCATGCTTATATTTTAATCCCCTAATTCATAAACAAATTTTAAAATTATAAAATTCTTATAATTTGAAATTTGTATGGAAAATTTAAATTATAAGCCTAATTTTTTGATTATTAATTAGGGGGTAAGTATTCTATACAAGATTCCTGTTATAAGACTTTAATAATTTTATAATTCGTTTTTGAATTAGGGGGTTATATAAAGAGTTACATGGTGATCTAGAGTATCAAAAATATTATAAAAAATAAACCACAAAATCTAATTGCAAAAAAAAATTTAGCTTTACTTTGTCGACGCTTCTGGAAAATTCTTACAACAAATTTTAAAGCAAAACAGTTTTTTATATTAAAATTTCATTTTATGATAAGAAAATTGTAACAAAACGAAATTTCCCTTTATTTTCTATAAGTATTTTTTTTTTTTGTAATATTTCGCTATTTTTGAAAATAACAAATAAAAAATTTTAACATGAGATTGTTAAACAATTTGAACAGAATCGGAACAAACAGCAACAGCAGTTACAAATATTTTTAATTATCGTTGTTAATTTTTTTTTGTTCTTGTTAAATATTTTTTTTGCGAATTTTTTTTCATTATGGGCGAACTACTCGTGCAATGCTGGAACTTTTTTTAAAAGCTTCGCAGCTTCAAAAATGTTTTTGTTTTTTTACAATTTGGGTCATAATTACATACTTGTCATATTTTATATTTAAAAAAAATGTGATAAGAGTTATTTGTTAAATATTGTATAATTTTTATGAATAAAATAAAAATATTGTAGAACGTTAGGTTTTGATATGGAAAATAGGAAAGTTGCGGTATAACACATTTTTGTAGAAAACTTCCATTTTAAAAACTTTTTAAGAGATAATTTATCATTACTTTCTTTATAATGTGTTTCGATCACTTCAACAATTCTTTCATAGAAAATTGAATTAATAACACCGTGCTACAAAAATGAGGCTTGGTGGGTAAAGATAATTCGAATTCTCTGAATTCAATGATGATAACCGTTTTTTTAGGTTAGCTCTAGTTTTCGAGATATGGAGTTATTAAAAAACAAGTAAGAAAGTGCTATAGTCGGTCAAGCCCGACTATACGATACCCTTCACCTCTAAGGTCAAAGGTGTTCTTTTTCCTGTATAAAGATAAATATTTGCAAAATTTTTCCATCATACAAACATTTTACAAAAACTTATATATTTAAGCTGTTTCCGGCATTTGGACTTATATGAGTGCTAGGGTCAAATGTGGACCGATTATCTTGAAATTTAGCAAATTGATTACAGTTTTTTCAAATTGTCATTATTTACCATTATTTACGAGCGTTGAGTGTTATTTGTCGCATGCGTTTTGATAGAAGAGTTTGTATGGGAGCTATGGTAAAATGTGGGCCGATTTCAGCGAAATCTGGTACAGTGATTTTGGTTTACATAAGCAGTATTTGTTTTTAATTTAATGAAAAAATATTAATATTTGTGACCAAAGTATCAATTCCGGGAAATAGGACCTATATCAGGTACCACAAATAATGGACCGATTTTGACGAATTTCAATAGCCATGGTCCCACTATCATATTAACATTTTCTACAGAAATTTTTATATGAAAAATTTTATATAGAAATTTTTAAATGAAAAATTTTATATGAAAAATTCTCTGTAGAAATTTTTATATGAAAAATTTTCTGTACAAATTTTTATATGAAAAATTTTCTATAGAAAGTTTTATACGAACATTTTCTATAGAAATTTTTATATGAACATTTTCTATAGAAATTTTTATATGAAAAATTTTCTATAGAAAAATTTATATGAAAAATTTTCTATAGAAAAATTTATATGAAAAATTTTCTATAGAAAAATTTATATGAAAAATTTTCTATAGAAATTTTTATATGAAAAATTTTCTACAAAAATTTTTATGTGAAAAATTTTCTCTAGAAATTTTTATATGAAAAATTTTCTATAGAAATTTTTACATGAAAAATGTTTAATAGAAATTTTTATATAAAAAATTTTCTATAGAAATTTTTATTTGAAAAAATTTTCCGTATAAAGTTTTATATGAAAAATTTTCTATAGAAATTTTTATACAAAAAATTTTCTATAGAAATTTTTATTTGAAAAAATTTTCCGTAGAAAGTTTTTTATGAAAAATTTTCTATGGAAATTTTTATACAAAAAATTTTCTATAGAAATTTTTGTATGAAAAATTTTTTGCAAAAATTTTATCTGAAAAATTGTTCGTAGAAAAATTTTATATGAAAAATTTTCCATAGAAAAACTTTATATGAAAAATTTTTTTATAGAAAAATTTTATATGAAAAATTTTTTTATAGAAAAATTTTATATGAAAAATTTTTTTATAGAAAAATTTTATATGAAAAAATTTTTTATAGAAAAATTTTATATGAAAAATTTTCAATGAAAAATTTTAAAGAAAAAAATTTTTTTTATGAAAAATTTTTTAACAAAATATTTTTCAATGAAAAATTTTCTATAGAAATTTTTATATGAAAAATTTTCTATAGAAATTTTTATATAAAAAATTTTCTATAGAAATTTTTATATGAAAAATTTTCTATAGAAATTTTTATATAAAAAAATTTTCTGTAGAAATTTTTATATGAACAATTTTCGATCGAAATTTTTATATTAAAAAAAAATTGTCTATAGAAATTTTTATATGAAAAATTTTCTATAGAAATTTTTATATGAAAAGTTTTCTATAGAAATTTTCTATAACAATTATTATATTAAAAATTTTCTATATAAATTTTTATATGAAAAATTTTCTATGGAAATTTTTATATGAAAAATATTTAATAGAAATTTTTATATGAAAAATTTTCTGTAGAAATTTTTATATGAAAATTTTTTATATGAAAAATTTTGTACAGAATTTTTTATATGAAAAATTTTCTATAGAAATTTTTATATGAAAAATTCTCTGTAGAAATTCTTATATGAAAAATTTTGTATAGAATTTTTTATATGAAAAGTTTTCTATAGAAATTTTTGTATGAAAAATTTTCTATGGAAATTTTTATATGAAAAATTTTCTGTAGAAATTTTTATATGAAAAATTTTCAATAGAAATTTTTGTATGAAAAATTTTCTATAGAAATTTTTATATTAAAATTTTTCTATAGAAATTTTTATATGGAAAATATTTAATAGAAATTTTTACATGAAAAATATTTAATAGAAATTTTTATATGAAAAATTTTCTATAGAAATTTTTTTACGAAAAATTTTCTATAGAAATTTTTATATGAAAAATTTTCTATGGAAATTTGTATATAAAAAAAATTGTCTGTAGAAATTTTGATATGAATAGTTTTCTATAGAAATTTTTATATGAATAATTTTTTATAGACATTTTTATATGAAAAATTTTGTATAGAAATTTTTATATGAAAAATTTTTTATAGAAATTTTTATATAAAAAAATTTTCTATAGAAATTTTTATATGAAAATTTTTCTATAGAAATTTTTATATTAAAAATTTTCTATAGAAATTTTTATATGAAAAATATTTAATAGAAATTTTTATATGAAAAATTTTCTATAGAAATTTTTATACGAAAAATTTTCTATAAAAATTTTTTTATGAAAAATAAAAAAAATAGAAATAGAAAAGTTTTATATGAAAAATTTTTTATAAAAAAAATTTTATATGAAAAATTTTCGATAAAAAAATTTTCTAAGAAAAGTTTTATATGAAAAATTTTCCATAGAAAAATATTATATAACATATTTTTTAAAGAAAAATTTTATATGAAAAATTTTATATGAAAAATTTTTTATAGAAAAATTTTATATGAGAAATTTTCTATAAAAAAATTTTATATGAAAAATTTTCTATATAAAATTTTTTTATGAAAAATTTTCTACAGAAAGTTTTAAGTTTTTAATATAGAAATGTTTATATGTGTCAAATTTCATCAAATTTTCTTTAGAATTGTGACCTGTACTTTGATTCAATGGTTTACAATGGGGTCCAGCCAGCCAGACCGACGGAAGGAAGGACTGATTGATTGACATCGCTATGTCGACCCAAAAAGTGATTCTAAGTCTACTGGTATACTAAAAGGTGGGTCTAAGACAAATATTTATATGCTTACATCTATAGTGGTAAAATTTTGTGTAACATACCTTAGGGATTTTCAAAATAACTAAGTTTTTCAAAAAGTTCTATAAAATTTGATATCCATTTGTTTGTGAAAACATTTAATTTAAATAAAATTATTTTAATTTCAGGGAACTTTTGAGAACTAAGTTACAATGTTGTGAAACTTATATCTTATATAGTATTAAGATTATCCTAAAAGTATGCTAGAAAAATGTTTCTGAAATATCTTACATTTCGATCGATATCGAATGCGAAGATTTGGCTCCTATTTTTATAAAGTTTTAATATTATTGGAATTTAACAAAAATTCAAGCTCTTCAATAAAATGAAACCAAAAATGGAAATATTTTACTTTAAAGAAACAGTTGTATATCAGAATGTAAAATATTCGCAATTCTTGTATATTTCAGATTGAAATTGTAAACTTGTGTTTTATATTATAATGATCATATTAACTTAATTTTACACCTAAATACTTGCAAAGTGATGCTGCTGTATTCAAAATATTATTGCTACTTTTAAGTTCACTAGAATATGTGCTATCAAAGTAAGCTTTACATATTAACACACTCTCCTATAGCAACCAAAGAAACTATTTTACAAAGCTTGACTCTTTTAAGTTCATTACTATGAGATTTACTTAGAATATCGTAAAATGGTTGTCACGAATAAACAGATATCAGTCAGTTAGTCAGTCAATCAGTCACTCATTCAATCAGTCATTGAGTTACTGCCTCTGACTAAATAGTGTAAACAAAAGTCTTCATATCATGTGTGATTATGTTATAAAAATGCACTTACAAGATAAATAGTATGTAAATTTACATGATGTTTTTTTCCTCTTGTGTAAATATTTTAAGTTTCTTGAACTTGCGTCCTTAAGTATTTAAAATAAAAAATATATACAGATATACATACATTTGTAAGTAAATTTATTATTACATACATTTATACACTTACACACTTTCCCTCTATATAAATATTCGATGTACAAGTATTAAAATTTACTTACAATATTTACTTTACATCACAAATGTTACCTACAGCTAAAGTTGTAAATCTGTAAATGTAATAATATTGATAGTGATGATGATGATGTTGTTGTTGCTGTATTTTTTGCGTGTATGTATGAGATTTGTTTATTTCGAATTTCTTGTTGTTGCTGCAGCTGCCTGTTATTATTGTTCTTTCTGTTGTTGTTGCTGTAGCAGCAGCAGTATTCTGTTGCTGCTTTATTTACTTCAAGTAAATTACTTGATCTTAAATCATCTTTTGTTGCTATAAACATTTATAATATTTTTCGTTGTTGAAGGACTTGCTATAGTTCAAGGTAACAACAGATTTTTTTTTCATATTTTGTTTTTTTTTTGTCTGTTTCTTTTTACGACTTTACAGATTTTAAGAAAATCTCTAAAATTGAATACAATAAATTTTAATGATCATAACTACGAATATTAAACATGATCATAATAACTTAATTTAATTTGTTTATTGGTCTGAATAACCTTAAATTTTAGCAAATGTGGCCGATTTTTCGAAATTTCTTCCTTTAGCTTGTCCAATAATGATGCGTAGTATGCTCCTGTTATAGTTTTTCCTTTTTCAAGATAGTCGATAAAAATAATTCCATGGCTGTCCCAAAAAATAGTCGCCATCACTTTCCCAGCCGAATACACAGCTTTAGCTTTTTTTGGGGCCGGTTCCCCCTTTTCAATCCACTGTTTAGATTGGATTTTTGTTTCGGGCGTATAATGATGAATCCAAGTTTCGTCTACAGTTATCAATCGGCACCAAAACTCGGTCTTATTGCCTCTAAACTGAGCCAACAGAGCGCTGGAAATGTTCATGCGCGCACGTTTGTGGTCTAGCGTAAGCAAACGCGGCACCCAACGCGCAGACAGCTTTCTCATGCCCAAATCTTGGTTTAATATGTGACAAACACGTTCTTTTGACATCATCATAATCTCAGCTATTTCCCTAACTTTAATCCGGCGGTCGTCTAGTACCAATTGATGAACTTTAGCGATGTTATCGTTAGTGGTTACAGTTTTTGGACGCCCAGGACGTTCATCATCTTCCAAGCTCCTGCGACCACGTTTAAATTCAGCTGAACAAAATTTTACGGTGGTAAACGATGGTGCAGAGTCACCATACACAGAGTCCAACTCATCTTTGATTTGTGAAGGCGTATTGCCTTTCAAAAATAAAAATTTAATTACAGCTCGATATTCAATTTTTTCCATTTTGGGGAAATCACCGAAATAGACTCACAAAAACGACTGTCAACAGATAATTGCGCAAGATAAATTTTTGAAATTTTGGCGAGTAGCTATTATACTATGCACAATTTGAAGTAGAAACTTTTTTTTTGAAAAAGTCGCGTGCATCATGGTTAGGTCGGTTATATATCAGACAGCCCTCGTAGTTATAATAATTCCTGGATTCGATTTGATTTGACGTGATAAAACTTTCACTCCCATCTAGGGTAGTTACTTGAGTTATGTTTGCTCGATTAATCGAAAAAAATAAAATCGATTAATCGCTCGAGTAAAATAAAATGGCAAATTTCAAATAAAGATTTATTTAAATAATTTTTCACGAGTAATCGAGTTACTCGAGTAAAATTATTTCAATAATTTTGTATTTCAATAATTTTGTATTTCAATAATTTTGTATTTCAATAATTTTGTATTTTTTTTAGTAAAACGACTAAAAGTTGTCTGTCTCGGCATATTTAAGTTAAAAAAAAACGTTGGCCAAATGGAGAGCTAAGATACTATCTACTTGGTGTATATTTTGTTAGTTTAGTATGCATTTTCTTTGTGTTTTTTTTTTTATTACGAGCTTAGAAAAAGTTTTCTTGTTTAATGTAAATTGTTGTTATTTCCCTGCGACGCAAATAATGGCCAACTTTGGCTTGAAAGTATTTGCTGCTACTAATGATGTATTCCATTTTATGCCATAATCAAGGGTTTAAATAAAGACCACTTACATCAATAATCCACCGTTCTATGGTCCATCTTAGGCAATAATTGATGTATTGCAAACATAGGGTAAAAGGTAGTCGTGGAGCCTACTAATCTATTAAATCAAACTCAGGATTTATGAAATCGAAAGATTGCTTCTTATATATAGAAGTAAATAAACTCACTTAAAATATTTTGGATGACAATATGTTACGAATGTTAATTTGTATTAAAAATCATTTTCTATACCCTTCACCACCATAGGTGGAAAGGGTATATTGGGTTTGTGCTGATGTTTGTAACGCATAGAAATATTGGTCTGAGACCTAGCTTTTAGTATACCAATCGACTTAGAATCACTCCCTGAGTTGTTTTAACGATGTGCGTCCGGCTGGCTGGCTTAGTGGCTGTCTGGTTGACTGTCTGGCCGGTTATCCATGTAAGCTTGTTATCACTCTACAGGTCGTTATTTTAAAGATAATTTGATGAAATTTGGCACAGATTCATATTTTTGATCCAAGGACGATCTCTATTTTGGGCGAATTCGAATTTGGTCCTTTACAGCCACAAATTTAGCTGTATTTTAATAATATTCAGCACAAATATTGCTTATCATAACCTTAATCAGTGTTCCTAATTTTGTAGAAATTGGCCCATATTTGACCATACCTCCCATATAAGACACATTCTCAAAAGAGGAGGACAAAAATCAAATAGTTTTAATTTTCAGAAATAAAAAAATTCAAAAAAATGTTTTGATCGCACACTAAATTTTTTTGGGGTTCTATTAAGGGACCTTAGGGAATGTAAAATCCATTCGCGTCAATGATTTTACGCGATGCGCGCAGAAGTTATGACGCTTAAAACAAAAATTTCTAAAAAAATATTAAAAATTATTTTATTTTTATTAGTTTTATGTGGATTTTGTCAGAACTTATATATTTTCAGGTGTTCTGTCGTTTCATGGTATTATGGTGGTTTATATATGCCTTAACACAAAGAATTAATGCAATTATGCAAGTGAAAAAATATTTTTTTTAAATATTTTTTTTATTTTTTTAACGGTGGTTCTCGCGAAATTTTACAAAATGTGAGTCTTAGTGAAATTCTGCTGCCTTCACTTATGGACAAATTTAATTTAAAAGAATTTTTTATTTAAATACAAGTTTTAATAGGTGCATATCTTTCTAAGATATAAAATTCTTATTTGGTCCATTAAATCGTTAATCCTTATAATATTTTGGTGCGCTTCAAATCTAAGGTAAAACTTTATTAAAGAATAGTTTTAAGAGCATTCCTGATCAATTTTGAGCTAAATTCGCGATGTGCTTCATTGAAATGTTTTTAGATAAAACTTTCGCGTTCTCAGTTAATAAATAGATTTTTGCAAAACTTTTGATGCAAATCGGTTATAAATGACATCGCTTTCATGCCTTATGTGATTTTGTCTCAGTTTGCATTCTAAAACCATTTAAACCAATATGCAATTTTTTGCACGATTTTTAAAATCTTCATAAAATTTTAGCAAACAATGATTTTTTGGTGCGCTTTTGTTTTTAGGTGATAAATGGCAAAAAATTTTCATTCATATTTGCGAGTGTGCTCCACGAAAAACCGGTATTTTGAAAAATTTAAGCTCAAAAACTCCTCATTTACACCTGTCGTATATTATACCTATATAGAGCACATTAACGAGATATATATCAAACAATGCGAAATTGAAAGATCTACAAATCTAAAATATGAGGAAAAAATTAAAAAGTGGCAAAAACGAGCTTTAAATTTTGGCGGCCATTAAGTAGTATTAGAAGTGACAAAGATAAAATTTAGAGAGAAGTGAATTTATCCCCTAAGTGTGGTGTCTATTTCGTAGAACAACGACTTGGGTTCAAATATTAAAACAAATGCAGGAGAAGACGAAATATGAAGAAAAACTTGAATGCTTCAATCGATTTTTTAACGTTTTTTTAATTTGCATGCCAATTACGCTTAGAAGCGCAAATTTTCGCAACTAAGATATCGTGTTCAGTATACAGAAGTTTTTGCGAGTTCAAGATCTTTAATTAGATTTTCCGAACTCCTAAGGGTACAAAAATTATTCGAGTTGAAAGTCGGTTTCAAAGGAATAAAAACTGTTTGATTTTTGCCCATATACATATTAAAGCACAAAAACGTTAATAACTCTAAACTTTTGCACAGATAAATATTTTGTAAATATAAACCAATAAACAAAATTTGGTAATAATCGGTCCACAATTGACCCTAGCTCCCATATCAGGCCCTTAGCCGGAAATGATATAAATCTCGAAATTTTGAAAAAATAGCACATAGTATATGTGTGTATGTCTCTAAGACTTAAGGAAAACTTGTTTAATTGTTGGTTCATATTTGACCTTAGTTGTGAAGGGTATTATATAGTCAGGCTTGACCGACTATAGCTTTTCTTACTTGTTTTATTATACCCTTCACCACCATAGGTGGAAAGGGTATTATAAGTTTGTGCTGATGTTTGTAACGCATAGAAATATTTGTCTTAGACCCACCTTTTAGTATACCAATAGACTTAGAATCACTTTCTGAGTCGATTTAGCGATGTCCGTCCGTCCGTCCGTCCGTCTGGCTGGCTGGACCCCCATGTAAACTTTGTAATCAAACTGCAGTTCGCAATTCTAAAGATAATTTGATGAAATTTGGCACAGATAATTTTTTTGATAATGGGACTATGGCTATTGAAATTGGTCAAAATCAGTCCATTATTTATGGTACCTCCCATAGGTCCCACTTCCCGGAATTGCTTTATTGGCCACAAATATCAATATTTTTTCATGAAATTTAAAACAGATACTGCTTATGTAAACTTAAATCACTGTACCAAATTTCGTTGAAATCGGTCCACATTTGACCATAGCTTCCATACAAACTCTTCTTCAAAAACGCACTAAATGAGACAAAAAATCACTAAAACGCTCGTAAATCTAAAGATAATGAAAAGTTTATTTTTTGCATACATAATTTTTGTAACAACTGTAATCAATTTGCCAAATTTCGAGATAATCGGTCCACATTTGACCCTGGCTCTCATATAAGTTCAAATGACGGAAACAGGTTGAATATATACGTTTTGAGAAAATGTTTGTATGATGGCAAAATTTAGCAAATATTTGTCTTTATACAGGAAAAATAACACCTTTGACCTTAGTAGTGAAGGGTATCATATAGTCAGGCTTGACCGACTATAGCTTTTCTTACTTGTTTTATTTCTGTTTTATGTTTTTTATTGCGAATTGTTAAACTTTTTTGTTACTAAAACACTATAATTTTATTAAAAAAAATTGTTGTATTAAAAATATATATATAAAAAGCTTACAGAAAAATCTTACTCGAGTTATTTTGAGATGAATTTTTTACTCGATTAACTCGAGTAATTTTTAAAGATTAATCGATTTTCCGAGTAATTAAAAAACCCCATTTTCAAGTTATTTGATTACACAAACATTTAAAAGTCGAGTAAAATGAACACCCTAATGTTGACTGAAGATCAGATGCTGCTTTGGTTTAGTTCCAAAACTGAACTAAATAGTTCAAAATTATTTTTTTTAACTATTCAAATTTTAATTACATTAATAAAATAAATTTGCAGTTTTTTGGGGACATTTGTTTTAAAAAAACCAACTGTTTCATAGAAGATAAAAATTATGCGTATACTAATATTAATTACATTTTTTGTAAATTTAAAAAAAAATACATAAGTATTTATATACATACATACATATGTATATGTATGTATATATGTAAATTTTTATATATGTATATAAAAGAAAAGGTATATAATATATATAAAACAAATATGTATTTAAAAATAAAATTGTTAAAAAATGGAGTCATTGATATATTTGTATATGAGATAAAAATTGAAATGAAATGTTATGGAGGGGAGTAAAGTAGAGTAGAGTGGATTGAGATACATACATGCTTCATAGGCGCTGATGTGCATAGCATCATATTTTTATTTTGTTATTTCCGCAACAAATTTCGATTAAACATACGATGGATGATGCGTTTTTCCTCCTTTTTTTCCGCGTTGATGATGATGTTTTTGAATGTTGTAGTAGAATATGTCTCTTTGTATGTGTAAGAGTTTTTCTTTTTTTGTTTGGTTGTGTTGTATATAAATTTGAATTAACGGCTTTATATGCTGGATATAACTGTAATTTTTTTCGGATTTTTATTTATATAATAACGGTGAATTAAAGGCAAACAGAATGAAAAAAAAAAAAATCCAACAACAATATGACAGTTAACAGTTAACAGAAATGTGCGTAAAATTCGGGGAAAAAATGGCTTTAACCAACAAACAATATAAAAATTTTTAAATTAAAACTGGAGTTTTTTGTTTTTGTTAACGATTTTCTCTCTTTTTTTAACACGATTTGCTGTGTATGGATGGATGCTGGATTTTGGTGATAATTTTTTTTTGATGTTGCTGTTGTTTTTATATATTGCAGTTTAAGTTTTTGTCTGATGTTGCCTTCAAACTCTCAAACCCGGTTCCAGAATCTGCGATAAATGACAATAACAAATGAAATAAAAAAAAAAAATCAGGAGAAAAAATGCCAAAGTTTGTCTGTCTTTTTTTTTGGTTTTATGGTGGTTTGGGTTGTTAATAAATAAATTTACGCACTTTTTTCGAAAATTCTGTTTTTTTTTTCCTTTTTTGTAAATAATTATTGTATATAATATTAATTTTTATATAAAATGATTTTTTAAATTTTGGTTGGTTTGAGGTTGTTAATAACGATACGATGGCTGGCAAATGTTTGATGTGTTGAGACCGAAATTCAGGAAAACAGGAGCTGGTGTTTTCTACTCAAACTCTCAATTTGAAGAAGTTTTATATATATATTTTTTTCAAGGATTCTTTTTTGATTTTTAAAGGGGTTTTTTTAATTGAAAATTATAATATGGAGTTATGTATGTATATACCCTATACACAAAATATTTATGTTAAAACAAATATTCTAGGTATATAGCCTTAAATAAATAAATGGTATATAACTCGATTCCAAACAATGACAGTTTCAGTTTTATTTGTTTAAATTTTTATTTCATTATTAAATCTCTGCTTTTCACTTGTGATATGTTGTTGTTGTTGTTGTTATTTTTGTTTTATAATGTTAATTTTGTTTTTGTAATTCAGAAAAACTCAAATAATTCAAAAGTTTTAAAAATTTAAAATTTCTTAAACTTTTTTAATTATTTCTTTTTTTTTGTATCTTTTTGTTATAAATATTTCTTTTTGTATTAAGTTTAAATGATTGCACTTTTGTTGTAAATTTCCTTATATCTTAAATGTTTCCTTAAATCCTTTTATCTTCTGTTTCTTGGAATTTATTTTTAACATAAAATATTTTTATTTAATTTTTTTTTTTTGGTAACAAAATATTTCTTTTTTTTGATTTTTTATAATAAAGTCTTTTTAAAATAAAACCTTTTTGGGAAAAAAAGAAGAAGAAAATGAAATAAATTTATTATTTTTAATATTAAGTAACGCACTTTGACTTTTATAAATATTTCACTTTTTGAAAAAATATTTCACTTTAAAATCACGTTTTTCAGAATTTTTTTTGCTTTTTTATTTTGGGCGAAAAATTGCGTAAAATAGTCTTTTTCTTTTCTGTAGGTTTTGAGTATTTTGTGTGTGTTTTTTAAAAATATTGAAAACATTTTTTTAAAGAAAATAACACGTTTGAAAATAAATTTAAATTTGTATAAAAATTTTAATTTTTAAATGTTTAATTTCAATTTTGTACCAAAAAAATTTAATCAAAATTAACCCATTTATTCATAAACGATTAATAAAATTAATAACGGCTTATTGTAGGAATTTTGTATTTAAAATTTTATTTATAAGCTTGTTATAGCTTTTTTCATTTAGGGATAAGGTTGCAGTTGTTTTTCTTGACAAAAGTTTTATTTAAGCAAAATTCGAAAATCTTATTTTTTAAAGTTCAAAAAAGCTTAGTTCTAAATTCTCCCTTATTACTTTTCTTAACTATAATTTGCTATGAAACTCAGAATACGAAACCTTAAATTTTAGCTGCGTATAGTTGCGCGATTTTATACCGTTATCCAAGAAAGGCGTATACAAGTTTTAGAATCATTAAGTGTTAAAGCTGGTTCCGTCATTCCCCCTGCTATTTAGAATACACCAAAAAACTTTTCTATGTTAAAGTTCTTTCAGCAACATCTCTGAAATATTTGGGACTTGAAATTTTTTTTAAATTGTCGGATACATGCCGTCATTTGGAACCATTTCTTAATTTTTTTCAAATCCCAAAAAAAATATGTTTTCATTAAGATTTCATAATTTAATAATAAATTCATTTGTCAATGAATTTCAATAAAATTTTGTTTGTGAATACATTTTTTGATGGAAAAAAATACAAAAATTAAAAAAAAGAAAATTATCAGCAGCAATCCGACAATTCCCAAAAATTTTTTGAAAATCCCCAAAACTAAATTGTTTAGTCTTTAATGAATATTTCTCTTAATAATTCTGGGGCGCAAAAGTTATTTGACAAAATAATAATAACATATGTGACCCTGTCTATGAAAAGGTGGCTTATGACTCAAAAACAATATTTCGAAAATTTAGCTAATTTTTCGAAATTTATTTTTGAGATATAAGACACATTTTTATAGACCGGGTCACATATAAAAATATAAAAAAATTGTTTTGAATTTTTGATTCTAGTTTTGCGATTAGGGAAAATTTGGTATAAAGTGAGAAAAATTGTAAAAAATTGTAATTTTTGAGAGGCTCTAGCGTCAAGACGGAATCAAATTTTTGAACCCAAGTAGTTCCACTCAAAGTATTCCTTATTAGGTTCCCTTTTCAATAAATATAAATACTATATACGTTTCTTAACAAGTTTTTTTTATATCTCACAAAGACTGTTTTCACACTCTTTTGGCTTAAAAACGACAAAAAATTTACCTTTTTCGAAAATTTAAACTTAAATTAAAACTTAAATTCATGTAATTTTTGTTTGGCTAAGGATTTTGCATCACTTTTTTTGTGTAATTTATACATTCCTTAGAAATAAAATAAATTTTAGGAAAATCGTGAGAAGCTTAAATCCGATATTAGCAAAACTCTAGGCCTAAGTAGTCAAAAAGTTGAAATTTTGTTCGAAGTTGAATATCTCATATACTAAGCTATACGTACGTATGTCAGCTAGAAGATTTCACACACATAAATCATCATATCTTTTATATCGGATCGAAAATGAGACTTCTGGTTCGTTTTTAATTTTCGAAAAACCAGAAGTGTCCTACTTTGGGGGCATATATCTTCCCTCCTGGTAAGTCTACAGACTCCAAACTCTAAACTTAAGCTCGAATACTTCTCGTCAATAGCCGTGAGCAATATCATGATAATTGCACACACCGTTTAATAGTTCTGGAACTATATCCCTAATTTTTTCCAAACCACTGTGCGCGGCCAATATTAAGGAAAATACTTTCAAGGAAAAGCAAAGTTGTACGATATCACACAAATTTTTGACTAGCGATGTTGTTACATCTGTTATTATTGATGGCTTAAATATGTATTCAGGAATCTGAAGCTTCTAAAGCTCTGATCATAAAAATTTACTTTGATTTCCTTTGGACTCAACAAATTTTTTAAGGTGTCGAAAGTTCGGTTTCTTAAAATAGTGTAAGATATACTTTACTCCATCAGATTTCCTTATATTTATATCACCTATACGAAGCTAAAAGAGAATACAACTCTCACGAATGTGCCAGTATTTAAATACAATTTTGAAGATACCCGACACTGTACAGGAAATGGCGAAGTTGCTTATTGGTTACATACTCTACTGATTTACTTGTAAACTCACTTGTAAAGTACTCAATTTAGCCAAAATCGCTACATATTTGACCTTAATTGCCATACAAAACCTATGCCCCTATTGCTGTTCTCAACTCAACTGAGTCGTCTGCCAGTCGAGCCAACTTCCACTCAACCAAATTATTTTTTGATATTGCGGAGCTAAAAAAAGTTGAGTTCCGCATAAGCAAATGATAATTTGGTTGAGCAAAAGTTGAGTCGACTGACAGACGACCAAATTGAGTTGAGTTGAGAACGACAATATAAGCACTAATCTCAAAAGTCACTTTAATTCGCGAAAAACGTTTATAACTCAAAAGAAAAATATATTTTTTATAAAAGAAAAATTTTGGACTGATATGTTTAATGTAAACCAGCGCAGGGCACCATTTCAGTTATTCTATAGCCAGTGGTAGGAATTGTTGTTGTTTTATGTATAATTTGTTATTGTGCTGCCCATTACTGATATAAACATAAATCGATATGCCAAATTAAGAACAATTAGTCCTCTTATTTTGTATCTTTGTATTTTGTCGTTAATTACAAATTCTTAGTTTTTTTAAAAATTATATGAAAATTGACTAAGTACATATCAGTTTATAACTTTCTTTAATGAAAAACTACAAAAACCAAATATATCTCAAACTAAAGGCTGAAGTCTCAGCTTTTCAATTATATAAAAATTATCTGCATACATTTGCATATTAAAACTAATAATAGGCAAAACCCAGAAAACGAATTAAAAAAAATTATGTAAGATTTTTGAAATACATGAATTTTTTTTGTGTCACACATCAAAATTTATGGTATATATTTATTTTTGTAATAAGCATTTATATACAATTTCTTTCATAAATAATATAAATTTCGAAAATATTATAAATATTTTTAAATTTATTCTTAATAAAACTTAATTCTTCTTTATTATTAAGGAAATTTAATTTTTATTCATATCTCTGAAATATATTATTTAATATCCCTTTAAAGTCTTTACGTCTAGTTAAGTACGAGTATGTATGATTTTTTTTGTTCGAGTAATTGCAAATTGTCTCATTAGTTAAAAAAATTTATTACTTTAAGCTAAACTTTGGCTATTCACTGTTTTTAAAAGTTTCCTTCTTGTGGACCACCATTATTACTGTTATTTCTAGAGTTCTATGGTCATTAACACAAAAAAATATTGTTCTATGCTCGGACAAAAAAAAAGGAGTTGGGTTATGTAAAAAATTGTTATAAAAACAAAAATCTCTAAAAAAGAAAATTTGCAAAAATGTGACATTGTGATCGAAAAGTGAATGAACAAAAATTTCATATTTATAAAGAATTTTGTAAAAATCTTCAAATATTTCTTAAACAAAATTTAAAAATTTGTTAAATTGTTAAATTTGTTATAAGGTTTTAACACTTATTCTGAATTTGAGGCTAAATATGCAAATATATGCAAGTAAATATTATAACTTTATAAATCGGACATTGTATCCTATCATATTGTTCAAATTCTTCATATTAGGTATTTATCCGAAAAAGATATTTCATTTTTCAACCTAAGTTAATATATATTTTTAATGAAAATAAGAAAATCTAGAACTGAGAATGGTATATTTGCACTGAAGGATTTTAAAAAGAAGTGTATATTTCTAAAATTTACTTATTATTACATTATCTCATTAATGATAAATTTTAGGCTTAATATGCAAATATATGCAGATAAAATATATATGAGAGTCGTATCTAAAGTTTCGTGATTGCTATTTGAAAACTTGATATATGGCAGTTCATGTTCAGCTAGTAAATTTCGATATTTTTGATAGTAAACGAATTCAGTAAGATTTCTGCGATTAAAAAAAAAATTATCTAAAAATTTGGATAATAGAAAACTACGATTTTTTTATCTATAGAATCAACTAGATTTTTGGCGATCAAGGACTTATCGTGCTTACCGTGCTTTTGGAAGAAAATCAATACACTTTCAAATTCTGCATATTCAATTGGGTAACCTTCTTTGAAAGGTCAAAGGTGGAAAGTTTTATATTATTCAACACTGTTATTTCACGTTATATCTATTTTTAGAATAGTGAAGTTGATCCATTTGTTATTAGGTTGAATCATTATTTAAGCTTTTTTGATCTACAGCTAAATTCTTGTATTTTACATCGACAGCGTGTTAATGCTCTGTGGTAATTGAATATTTTAAAGAAATTTATAATACTTGAAATTGATATTTTCCGTGACTGGTACTCGAACCCATGCAGAATCTGATATGTTATGCTTAGCAGTCGACGTGCCAGTCACCTAAGCTATATTACCCTCTAATCTTACAAGATAAAAGTCATATAGGCTCGAAAGACTTCGAAGAAAATGGCCTTCTTTTTTGCAAAAATTGGACCTTTTGAACGACACATAATGGTCAATTCTAAATGGCGTACATTTAATTGTTAATCCGAAGTCTTAAGAGAAATAAGAAAAACCAACGTTCAAAGAAGGATCACCTCGGCTCAGGGAAGGGACTTTTATGTTAGCATCGGAAATATCGATTTAATGAGTTACCCACTTTTTGACAAACCATTAACTTAATTTAATTCCCAAACATAAAATTCAACAAAAACTTCGTATTCAAAGATTTAAGACCCCAAAATAAGCTGTTGTGTTCAAAATGCATATTTTAAGGGTATCTTCATCGGAATAAAAAAGTACTTTGATAATAGATTTAAGTCTATTAAAATGTTTATTGATCTTCGTGGAGAATATTTTTAATATATTTTTTTAAAATTTATATGCATTACTTCCTGTCGTTCTTCATTGTTTTTAGGCATAATATGCAAATATATGCAAATAATTTATATAGTGTCTTAAAGCTAGGATTATAATATCTCATTTGTAATAATTTCAGTTTTGTAGTTTTTCATTAGGAAATATTATATCATTCTAAGATAACAATATTTTTCAATTATTCACATAACTTTTATTTATTTTCATTACTCACAAAAAGTGATAAGTCGTAGTGATAAATTCGGAATGAGGAAGTACTTAGCGGAACTCTAGCTTTCTATGAAATGAATTTAAGTTATTTTTTTTAACCCTAACAAATTATGGGCCAGACTTTGCCAAATTTATCCTAAAAAACCTTTTTTGCATTGTTTTACAACTTTTTTTTGATAACTTCTTACTAAACACCTATAATTTTATATAAATTTCAAGCTTTATATGCAAATATATGCAGATAATTTAGCTACTATTTGAAAGCTAACAAGGTAGTCTTAAATTTGAGATAACCTCAGTTTTAAAAGTTTTTATAGGACAAATGATATAGTCCTTAGAAATCAAGTTATCTCAACTATTCTTATAGTACTTGTATTAATTTATATTGTCATATATTCGAACTGTGGACGTTCTTGCCAGAACTCTAGCTTGCTATGAAATAAAATTAGGAATAATATGCAAATATATGCAGAAGTTTTATAAATTGTTTTAAATCTAAGATCCTAGTCTCTTATATGAGAAAAAACAAAATGGGCATTACATGCAAATATACGCAAAAATTTTATACATTGTTTTAAAGCTAAGATCCTAGTCTCAAATTTGGGATAATTTTAGTTTTATAGGTTTTTATCGAAAAAGTGTACATCATCCTTAAACTTTAATTCATTTTAATTATTCACAAAAGTTTTTTTGTTTACTTCTTAATATTTTTTAATTTATTAATTTTAGCCATAATATGCAAATATATGCAAATAATTTAGACACTGGCTTAAAGCTAAGATATTAGTCTTTAATCGGGTTAAATTTAAGTTTTGTAGATTTTTATTGAAACTTGTATCAAATTTCATTAATCACAAAAATCAAGAAAATGATAAGTCATAATGATATTTTTGGACTATGGAAGTTGCCGAAGGAACTTGAAATATGTACTGCCCTATAATATAAAGCAAATTAAAATTTTCCGAAATATGTTCATCAAATTTCGGAACACACTTTGTCATATATATTTCGGGACACACTTTGTCATATATATATATATTCCCAAAAAAGAGAAGCTCTTTTTTGTTTTACAACCTTTTTTTTGGTCACTTTTTAATATCCTTCATTTTATATATTTAAGCAATAATATGCAAATAATTTAGATACTTATTTAAAGCTGAGATACTAGTCTCTAGTTTTGTGAAAGTTTATTATTGTAGGTTTCCATTAAAATAAGTTATGTGCTTTTTAAGCTTCTATTAAATTTCATTTATCATGAAAACAAAGAAATTGACAAGTCAGACTGATATTTTCGATCTAAGAAAGTTCGTGGAGGAACTGGATTATGGATTAAGGCAAGTTTATATATTCCTAAATATGTCCACCAAATTTCGTGACACACTTTGTCATATATACTCCCAAAAAAGAGAAGCACTTCTTTGTTTTATAACCTTTTTTTGGTCACTTTTTAATATCCTTCATTTTATATATTTAAGCAATAATATGCAAATATATGCAAAAAATTTAGATACTGATTTAAAGACGAGATACTAGTCTCTAGTTTTGTGAAATTTTATTATTGAAGGTTTTCATTAAAATAAGTTATGTGCTTTTTAAGCTTCTATTAAATTTCATTTATCATGAAAACAAGGAAATTGTTAAGTAAGAATGATATTTTCGATCTCAGAAAGTTCGTGGAGGAACCGGATTATAGATTGAAGCAAGTTTATATATTCTTAGATATGTCCACCAAATTTTGGGACACATTTTGTCATATATTTTTCCAAAAAGAGAAGCACTTCTTTGTTTCATAACCTTTTTTTGGTCACTTTTTAATATCCTTCATTTCATATATTTAGGCAATAATATGCAAATATATGCAAATAATTTAGATATTGATTTAAAGCTGAGATACTAGTCTCTAGTTTTGTGAAATTTTATTATTGCAGGTTTCCATTAAAATAAGTTATGTGCTTTTTAAGCTTCTATTAAATTTCATTTATCATGAAAACAAAGAAATTGACAAGTCAGACTGATATTTTCGATCTAAGAAAGTTCGTGGAGAAACTGGATTATAGAATAAAGCAAGTTTATATATTTCTAGATATGTCCACCAAATTTCGGGACACACTTTGTCATATATACTCCCAAAAAAGAGAAGCACTTCTTTGCTTTATAACCTTTTTTTGGTCACTTTTTAATATCCTTCATTTTATATATTTAGGCAATAATATGCAAATAATTTAGATACTGATTTAAAGCTGAGATACTAGTCTCTAGTTTTGTGAAACTTTATAATTGTAGGTTTCCATTAAAATAAGTTATGTGCTTTTTAAGCTTCTATTAAATTTCATTTATCATGAAAACGAAGAAATTGTCAAGTCAGACTGATATTTTCGGTCTTAGAAAGTTCGTGGAGGAACTGTATTATAGATTAAATCAAGTTTATATATTCCTAAATATGTTCACCAAATTTCGGGACACACTTTGTCATATATATTCCCAAAAAAGAGAAGCACTTCTTTGTTTTACAACCTTTTTTTGGTCACTTTTTAATATCCTTCATTTTATATATTTTACGTATTTTTTTAAAAACAATTTTTTTTTATCAGTTTGTCTCCTTATCATTTGGTGTTTTGAAAAAATTTTTGTTAATTTTTCCCTAAAAGTATGCTTGTAGAAAAAATAAAAAATTAAAAAAAAAAGTAAGAGAATATTTTTATATTTTTTTTTCATTTCAATTTGCTTCTTATACTACTAGCAGCCATCATAGTTACGGAAATCCCGACGGCAAAGTTTAGTTAAGAACTCGACTATAAATGAAATGGATGAATGAAAGAATGAGTGAAATGAATGGATGAATGTCGTCGTTGTCGACAACGACGATGACGATGAGCGACAACAACAGAAACCTAGACAAGAAGAATTTTCATGATTATTTAGATTTTATAGAGAAGAAATGGAGAAAAGGGAGGTCATATAGTACAACACAAAACGTGGTTGAGAGGAGCTTTATAAAGAAGTAGTTTAAAGCTAAACGATGGCCAAGTTTGAACTAGAAAAAAAAAATTGTAAGGTGTATTTTTATAAAATGTTAAAAATTAAAATACACAAAAAAATTTTCGGATTTTTTGGCAAAAAAAAAAAAAAATATTTCAGAGGAAAAGATATTTTAATTTTTTCTCTCTTACAATTTTTATATTTTCTAGCATTTGCCATTATAATAAAGAGTGAATAGCAATTTTTTTTACAATTATTTCCAGGTTCCTTTATTTTCGGGGGGAGATTTATTTTTTTCTAATTGAAATTTGTTCAAGTTGGTAAATTGTTGTTTTCTTATTTTTTTTTTATTTTATTTTTGGCCTTCAGGTTTTTGGTGAATTTTTTCGACTGTCTGCATTTTGTGAATTAATGCGTTCGTTTTTTGCTTTTCTAGTTTTATTTTCATCTCGAGCTTGAAAGTATGAGAACTAGTAAAAAAATTTATAAAATGAATTAAATAAAAAAAAAAAATGGTTGTATAATGGAAAACCTGGTTGAAACAAAAAATGCATAAAAACTAAGTATTCTGACACAATATTATGGACTTTTGGTCTGTTGTTTTTTTTTACATAAAAGGGTCTGGCTTTGACGGAAATCCAGACGGATGGACGGACGGACAGAAGGCCAGGAAAATGCTAAAGAAACATTTTTAGTGCACGTAATTTTTAGGAATAAAAAAAGAAGAAATCAATATTAATACTTTTAAATTTCAAGGATTTATAGAATTTCAACAGAAAAGTAGAAATATTAAAATTTGAATATAAAAAAATGTATATTTCGGTAAATTTTACAAAACGAATCCGTTTTTTTGTAACTCATACTCGTCTTTTGTCACGAGTTATAATAAATTATGCAAGACGAAAGCTTTCTTTAAATCACTATTCAACGAAACCCAAGAATGTCTTCAAGAGACCGTTACGCTGCGCCAGGGATGCTGTGCGTCGCAGGCTTAAAAATTTAATATCTCCGTCAATTTTAAAGTCTCCATCAATTTTTTTTTTAATTTTTTCGTGAAAAGACAAGGAATCATAAAATTATTATTAGAAAAAAATCGTAGGGGTGCTTATGAGTGAAAAAATGAAATAAAAAAAAAAAATTTTGATTTTTATTTTTGGTCGAATTTAAAAAAAAAAAATGTTGGACTTAATTTAGTTTAAAACACACACGAATTATCTAAAAGTCCTGTAAATTTGAGCAAAATTGATTAAAATGTCTCAGAGATATTAAATTTTAAAAATTAAGTTATCTCAAAATTTAGTGTCCTGTGGTTCCCCGAATTTTGAAAATTTTCAAAAATTCTTTGGCACAAAAATTACTCTTACCTAACACTAAACTTTTAACAAGTTTCAAAGAAATCGAAATACCTAATTGCAACTTTGATTTTTTTGAGAAATTTTGACCCGGATGCTAAATTACTACAGATATTTTTTTCTTATGAAAATGTTATTTCTACAAGTTTCTTCTTCATCATTTTCGAACATTTTTTACTTCGATGTAACGACCAAGTGGAAGAAAGTCTTTTAAAACTTGGCCTATGAAATTGGAGAATATACGCACAAGATCGATAGACATGTTATTCTAACATATGCTCAGCCTTTGACCTTAACAGGTTATATATATATAGGGTATTCAGGACAATCAGACTCAAAAATTTGCTAGTTGTAGATAATGCCTTCCATTCCGAATTTTAGGGCATTACAGGCAAATATATGCAGGTAATTTATATATTGTTATAAAGCTAAGACCCTTATGATTACTTTTGTTGAAATATAAAGCCGAATTTTATTAGTAAAGACAAAAATCTTAATTTTTAGCAGTGACAATTTTGAAGTCAACAAAGCACTGTAAACATTTTAACAGTAATGTTAAACCGTATTATGGATTAGGTTGCAAAGCGACAAATTTGGAGGAAATGAAAATTTAAACGTATTCTACTATATTTGGATAATCTACTTCAAAAAGTCCTAATGGATACTGTTAAAGTTGTTATCATAATTTGACTCTAACAAATATACAGATTAATGCGTTCGTTATGAAATCAAAATTTTCTTGTATTAGATCATGCCTTTCAATATGGATTTAAAGGCTTAATATGCAAATATATGCAGATAATATATAAATTATTATAAAGCTAAGAACCTAATGCTAATTTTTTTTGTAAAGACAGAGCCGAATTTAATAAGTAAAGACAAAAATCATAAATTTTAGCAGTGATCATTTGGAAATCATAACAGAGCACTGTAAACATTTTAACAGAAATGTTTAACATTATTATGGGTTTAGTTAAAAAGCGACAAATTTGGACAATAATGGAAATTTATATGCTCCAAAGAGTCCTAAAAAGCGATAAATTTGGACAATAATGGAAATTTATATGCTTCAAAGAGTCCTAATAGACCCTTTTAAAGTTCCTATCCCGAAGTTGCAAAGCGACGAACATGAACAAAATGGAAATTTAAATGTATTCCTTGAATTTGAACCACGAATCCACAAAGCCCTGAATCCCACTGTTAAACTTTAACAAATATACAAGTCAAAGCATTCGTTATGTTCCGAAATTATACTTGTAATATTTCTTTTCTTTCTTTATGGATTTTGAGCCTTAATATGCAAATAAATGCAGATAATTTATATACTGTCGTAAAGCTAAGATCCTAGTGCTTAATTGCGTATATATCTAAATTCGAATTTATCCAGCAAAGACAAAAACCATACATTTTAGCAGAGTCAATTTTGAGGTCAACATTGTTTGAATTAAGTTGCACAACGACGAATTTGGACAAACATGAAAATTAAGAAGCCATCCTAAATAAAAACCAAATACTCCAAAGATTCCTGTATAAATTGTTATTCCGAAATAGTTTTGGTATTTAAAAAAAAATTTAAATTTTAATTTTTGGATGATGTTGAAACTTAAAAATGTCAAAAAATAAAATTGAACACATTAACCATTATAAAGAGCGCGTTATCCAAAGGGTCCCAACTGTCACTGTATAAATCGTTTTCTGAATAATTGTAAGAATAATATAAACAAATTTAAAAAAAAAAATGAAATTTTGAAAAAATTCTTGACAAAATGTAAGGACTTAAACATGGCCAAAAAAGAAAACCAATTGCGGTTCTAATTGACTTTTTTTATGTCATGAACTGTCAATTATCCACTTATATTACGCGATTTAATGCCATAAAGTTAAGTCTTATGATAGGCTTGCAATAATTGACGTCCCAGTGAGTGAAATTTAAAGAATTTATACGTGAGATACTGAATAATATGTTGGAATACAAATGATTTGAGGCGTAGCCCCGGTCATTTACATAAAATTACCTTTAAATATTATATATATATATATTTATTATATAAATCGTTTCAATGACAGAATTATAATTTTATGCATGGCTCTAAATTTCATGTGTTTTATTTTAAATAAATCCGAAAGCTTTGAAAAAAAAAAAAATATTTGATATATGAAGACCCTATTCCAAAGGGTCTCATTTGACACTGCCTTAATCGTTCTTTCGAAATAAAGATATATCCAAAAACTATGAGCTAAAAAAATGTGAACTAAAATGTCAGTAAAAACAAGTCAGGGGAGATGGAACTGAAAAATGTTTGAACTTACTTTTGTTCAGTCAATAAACTGAGCTTTAACATTAGACTTACAAACATAATTCGTAATGATTGTGTTTTTAAAATAGGTTATAATGAAATTGGTTGTCCCCACAATAATTTTTTGATTTTTATCAATAAATTGTCTATTACAATAATAAATAAATGTATTAGAGTAGGATCAAGTGCGAATAATTTTTCTTTTTGAACCAAGTAAAAAAAAAATAAAGGTCGGTCAAGTACAGTAAATCCATTATAAACCAAAATTATTGAAATCATTTCCGAATTTGGGTCTTATTTTGGACCAAATCTACAGTATAAGCAGTTTTTCTCAAATTTATAATTTTTCATAAAGTTTTATCATAAACCTAGGGGCACAATAACTATCTTTAGATATATGAGCATTTTTGATCATTTAAGAGACTTTTGAGAGTTGATATAGAATGAACCGATAGCAATAGGATTTAGTACAATGAATTTGTACTAGCAAAAATTTAGCTAAATATATTGAAATTTGTTGCAGTAGGGGCACAAATATCAATTCCGGTAAATCCTTCCTATAGAAGATACCTGAAAGAATAGACCGATCGATTTGAATGTTCCAACAATGAAAATTCATGTTTGTACCAAATTTGATCAAAGCTTCGGCCTACACTTTTATTTAAAGCTTTACATGGATAGATTGGCAAACATTTTTTTGGATATCATTAAAACGATTCAGGTAGCGATTCGGAGCCGAGTGGCAAACATAAAGTGCGGGCTTTGGTTTAGTGGCTTAGAAATTTGTTGTTGTAGGGGTCAAAATATCAATTCCTGTACCCGTAACAACCGATTTCGATGTCTCTACAATGGAACTTAATCTTTGTGAAAATTTTGATCAAAACTTTGATTATAAGCTTTAAATAGACAGATTACCGAACATTTTTAAAACCAATCTGCGAATGATTCTGAGTGATTTACTAGCTTAAAGTTTTTACAAACATCAGCAAAAGCACAATTAAAGTTAAACTAGAATTTTTTGAATATTTGTTAAGATTAAGAGCGAAGATAGATTGGATTGGATTGGGGGAAGCTAAGTTTTACAGAGCAAACTTTTTATAGGAAATTTAACATGGACAATATTTTGAAAAAAAAAACTTTGATGAATATAAATTTATATAAATTTTCGTATTAAGAAAATATTTTGAAGAAAATTTTCTGCATTAAAGTATTTCTTAAACAAGTAGAATTTTGGAAACTGCAGAAAAATATGATAATTCTCATTTTCATTTTGGATTCTAGAATATTAAACAATTCTTTTAAAATTATTTTTTTTTACTTTATACCTCCAGCGGTTGAAACGTTAAACTTTAAAATCTGTACACTTGTTTACTAAATAAATTCAAAAAATTTGAAATCTCAAGAAAAAATATTTTCATATATTTTTATTTACATGAAAGTTTTGTCCCAAAGTTCTGATTTTTTATTCAATTTTTTTTTGGAAAGAGTGGACTACTTTTAAAAAGAAGGATCTTTCAAAATTTAATTTTTCTAATAGCATTTCTTATACAATTCATTTTTCTATAATCTTAAAATCTCTTCATATTCTTTAATATAATTGTTATACATATTTTTTTATAGAACTTCATGACTAAGTTTTTTTGCGGTGGTTCACTTGGTCCATGTTACTTTTTTAAGTTTTAATTTTATTTTTAAGATTTTTATTAATAAAGTTAATTTTTTGAGGTTTTGGGATTTTTTCAACTCAATTTTGTGACGCGCGTTATTTATTTATTATTTTTTTTTAACATTGAGTTATTTATTTTTGAAAAAATATTTTTTGGTTTGGTATTTTGGGGAATTCGCTTTCGGTCCATAATTTTTTCATCTTTTATTTTAGGAATTTTTTGTTTGCTTTAAAATTTTTTTTTATGCTAAACCCCTAATTATTAAGCTATATATCAAGCTCATTATTTATATTTTCCATACAAAATTCTTAATATAAGACGTTGATAATTTTATATTTCGTTTATGAATTGGGGGGTAAAATTTTTAGGTTTTTCATAGTCACTTTTTTATTCTAAACTTTTGGTTTTTAGATTACTTTTTTCGATTATTTTCACAATTTCTATGATATTTTTATTGATTTTTTATTAGAAAGAGTTTTATATTTTATTATTTATGTCTGTGGGAAACGATTTCAACTGAAGATCCACTTTTATCAGTTTTTTTTTATATTAATCGGTTTTTTAATTTATGATTTTCTTAATTTTTATGTGACTTTTATATTTTACAATTAAATTATTGATTGTGAGTGGACCAAAGGTCAATTTCGGGTTCCGCGTTATAAATATAAGTATTCACCTATCGGCTCCAAAGAAATTTTAGTCACATTGGAAAGATTTTTTGGAGAAGATCTTGATGTAACTTACTCGTATCTTCAGAATTATTATTAGTAGACCTCATACATTCAATATTAATTGAAGAAATGGTTGTAAAATATATTTGTTTTGCGTTTGGTCAAACATAATTTGAAAATCGGTAAAAAAAACTCGCGAAAAAGTGTCGTAAGAAATTTAAAGAAAATACGATCTCTTTGCTTCAAATTACGTCAATCTATGAGCCCGAAAACAGCAGTCGACTGCATGTCTCTTCCCAGATAAACAAAATACAACAAAATTCATGCGGTCTCTATAATTTCGAAACCAGTTTTTTTTAAGAAAAAAAAAAAAAAAGCGAGAAGATTAGGACCATTCCAGCCCTGACACATCGGTTCAGGACTTATTAAGCAATATAGCTATCTGGGTTATAAATCATCCCTCCTTAGTTCCGATGAAGCACCTAATAACTGATGATTTAAGAATTTATGTTTTAGAGGTTGCGATTGAAAAAAGTTATTGATCTTTATGGAAAATTTTGTTAAAAGTAATTAAGAAATGTTTGATAATAAATATCGAGAAGTCTAGCTATTGGTTTAAATTTCAATCACAGGTTATCTCTCTCATAAAATTCAGACGCCCAATCGTCGCATTCGATATCGATCGAAATGTAAGATATATCGGAAACATATGTGTAGCATACTTTTAGAATAATCATAATAACATATAACACATAAGGTTTACTACACCTGAAGTTTTTTGTCAAAAGCTTCCTGATAATAAACGAATTTCATTTAAACAAAATGTTTTGACAAATATTCGAATATGTTTAGATATCAAATTTTATTAAACTTTTAGTAAAATTAAGTATTTTGTAAATCCCTAAGGTATGTTACACAATATTTGCTTTAAAGTTTGTGTTTCAAAGCTTGGCCTACGAAATTGGAGAATAGCTCAGAAAATCAAAGCGCATGGAATTCTAAATCATGCTCGGCCTTTGACCTTAATAGAGACCATTTAAGTAAAGATTGTTTTAGATCTATGTCGAATACGGCGATTTGGTCCCAGTATTTAAACTTTATTCATTAGATTTATTAGAAACTTATTTTCGAAAAAAAGAAAATTGGTCTCGAACAATGATAACCGGCCTTTTCTTTTGGTGGCCGCTATTCATGGCATTGTTGTGAGCGATGTATGATTTAAAAGGATGATGCAACTTCGGCAACACATCGATACAAGCGATTTATTGCATCAAACGTTTGACGTTCGTGTAATTAGACAAAATGGTCAAGTTAATTGGCGCCAAGAAGCTGCGATTTGAAACCGTTAAAGTAGTTTTTGTGGGGCTTTGTTAAAGACAAGTGTTTCGTCGACAAACCAAAGGCCAACATTCGTGATGACATTGTCGAGATACGACCCCATAAACTCTAATAAGTGCTAGAAAATTGTTTCGTTCGATTGGGGCGCTCAGAACTAATCACAGGCGATCCCATAGAAAAAATTTAAATTATTATAGCATATCTTCCGAAGAATAAGAGCTATTTAGGGTTATTGAATTAAGTCAAACCGACAGCTTTATCAATCTCTTCGACGGCCTATATTTACAACCAATTAAGGTCAAAGGCCGAGCATAATTTAGAATTCCATGAGCTTCTCTTCGATTTTATTTGGTAAAAAATCGTGATCAGATTAGGAAGAGTTCCGCCTCCCATACTAAGAAAATACTTTTTTTTATATAACTTCCTAGATTAGTTTAATTATTCTCTAATAAGTCAACAAATGTGTATATTCTTCATCCGTTATCCTTGACTCCCAGTGGAGCATAGGGCCTCATCATGTAATAAATATGTATGTTAAAGTATATCATCTATTGAAAATGGAGTATTAAAAACTTTTTTCGGTGTGAAGCGATGAAGCTTGAAAAATCTTATGAACAAACATGAATCGGGAAAAGTGGATTGTTAACATCTAGTTAAATATTTGTTTAACACTTTTCAATTTTTTTTATGTTAAGATTTTTTGTACCTTTTATCAATAGGTAAGTTTGTCAATTAAATTTAAATACTTTTCAAGAATTGTTTGTGGATACAATAATAATTCGTATTTATTCTGTCTCTCAATATAAGAATTAGGGATAATCCTCCTGATGACATGGTCTAACCAACAATCGAAACGCGACGAGGAAAGGTTTCCCCACCAAAATTTGTTAGTTTATCAAAAAACTTACTTATTACAATAATAAATAATTGTAGTGAATTGGGATTATAGTGCAATATACTACAGTAAAACTTTTTAATTGAAATATTTTCTCAAAAAATAACAAAATAGTCGGGATGTAAATATTATTCAAAAAGAAGTGTATTTGCATTTGATCCCAAATCTGTTACATTTATTTATTAATGTAACAGACCAATTTATTGATAAAAAGCCAAAAAATGTTTGCGGAGAAACCAAATTCCTCGACGCGTTTCGATGGTTGGTTAAGCCATCTCTTCAGGAGGATTATCCCCAATTTAGACAGATCGAAAACCTCGCATTATTACTAAATTTACAAACATAACTATTAAGAATTATGTTCATAAACCAAAAGTAAAAGCGTAGATTATCGACTGAACAAAAACAAACATCTTTCAGTTTTTTCTTTATAAACTCAGAATCGACTGGCAAATCGATTTAGCGACTTCTGTCTGTCCGTCTGTTGATATAAAGTTTGTAGATTTCCTAGAGGACGAACCTACATTATATTGTATATATATATATCAGATTTAAAAAAATTATCCCGCGAAGCATGCTATAAAATTTCATTAAAATCGATGCATAAACATTTTGTATAAAAAGCGTTTGCTAATATTTTTTCTAAATCTCTTTTTTTTTTCTTTTTTGGGTTTTAGGGAATAAAATTTTTTTGATAATTTTATTTCAATAATTTTTAAATTATTGTTTTTTATTTTATATAAAAATTAGTTTTTATTTCTTTATATTTCTTATTTTTTTAATTCTTCTTTTTAGCTTTTTTTAAGTTTAAATTAACTTTTGTAATCTTAGTTATTTGGTATAACTTTTTTTGTTAAATCTTCTTTATATTTTTTTATATTTAGACAAAATTTGTTTTTTTTTTTTTGTTAATTTTGGTAAGAACTTTTTGTGTTTAATAAAATTTTTTTTGTCTTCTTGTTTTTCTATATTTTTTTTGTTAAATTTTCTTACTTTTAAAATTTGTCACTTTTTCATATTTTGTCACTTTTGATTTAAATCATATTTTTAAAATTTTTGTTTTTATATAAAAAAACCTTGAAATTTTAAATTTTTTATTGAAGAAAATTCATAAACAAAAAAAACTTCCGCTTTCGAAAAAAAATTATATTTTTTTAACGCACTCACGCATCAACGGAAGCACCAAAATTAAACGTGCGGCTATTAAATGCATTTAACTTTATTTTAAAGCAATTTAAGAATAATTTTATTAAAATTAAACAAAAATAAAGAAATAAAATATTTTCTTTAAAATTTTCAATATTTTTAAAAAACACACACTTTTTTTAGGGTTTTAAATTTTTTTTTTAAGAAAATTTTTTATATGTTTTATTTATATATTTTTTGGTTAATTTTTTTGTTATTAAAAAGAACTGAAAAAAAATTTTAATAAAAAACTCAAGCATTTACAAAAAATCAAGATTTTCAAAATCAAAAAAATTTTTTTTTTTTCAAAAAAATTAATTTAAAATATTCTTTTGTTGTTGTAATGTTGTATTGTTTGATAATTGTTATTGTAATTTGTTGTTGTTGTTTTTGTTGTATTATAATGATTATTACAAGAACGCGTAAATGTTGTTGGAGCGTATTATAGCGGCGAGCAAGTGAGCGCGTAATGCAACGATTGCGAACTAAAATGGAAAACGATGTAAAAAAGAATCATGGCAATAAACGTTAAAACGCGTTAAATTTGACAAATAGCAAAAAAAGCGAAAAAAAAACGCAAAAAATATATAATAATAAAGACAGCAGCAACAACAACAAAAAAAAAAAACAACAGCAGCAAAGAGCAGCAACGTACAGAAGAAGAAAAAATTGCATACAACTAAAAAAAAAAGTTGCCAACAGAACTGCACAGAACTCAGAAAAGTGAACACGGAGAACAGCGGCAAACCCCAAACGACCAGCCAACCAAGCGACCGACCGACAGACGGATAAATGAATGGATGGATGGACAGACGGATGGACGGAAAGAAAAGTGAAGCATGTAAACGAAAATTGTTTAAACAAAATAAAAAAATAATAACAAAAAAAAAAAAACAGCAGAAACCGGGAGATGTAAAGAAAAATTATTATTAAAAAAATAAGCGAAATTTTTAAAAAAAACTTAAACGCTCGTACTCTCATTCATAACAAAATGAGCCAAATGAATTTGTTGCTAAAACCAAAACTTTGTTAAAAAAAACAATAAAAAAGTGTTTTATAAATTTTTTTCTGAAAATGAGTGAAATGTTCCGTCTTGGAAGATTTAAGTAAAATTAAGAAATTTTTAATAAAAAAAATTTTGATTTTCAAATTTTTCCAAAAAAAAGTTTCAGTTTTTTTTTGTTAATTTTTAAAACTCAATTTGGAAATTATTTAAAAAATTTAATTTTTTGGAATATTTTGAGAATTTTCTTCAGGGATTATTGCTTGTATTTTATTAAGATTTTTCAATATTTTATCATTTTTGTTGAAGATTGTTTTATATAACTAAGATTTTTTTTACAAAATTTGTTATAAGTTTAATTTTCTATTTTTCCATTTTTTCGGTTGATCTTTAAATTTATTTTAAAATAAAAATTTATTAATTTTTTTATAAAAAACTTTAAAAACACTATTTTTTTTAAACTTAAGTTAATCCGTATATTTTTTTGAATTTTTTAGAATTCAACTAAAATTTTCCACTTTTTTTTTTTTTGATTTTTTTCAATTTTTTTTTTTTTGAAATTATTTAACTCAAAATTTTTTTCTCGATAATTTTTTTACTGAGTTTTTTTTTTTGAATTTAAATAAATTTTTTTATTTAAATTTTTTTTTTTACTAATAAAAGATCGTTTCGAACTCGGTTCCAACCGGCCGAACTGACGAATTTGAATATCCCGTGTTCTACCGTTTCACATGAGTAAAAATGACGTTTAATGAACAGCTCAAACTAATATTCAAAAAATTATTAAAACACTCATTCAAAAACAATTTAAAATGCTCTCTTTTAGAATCTTCGAAAAAGTTTCATTGTAATACAAAAACCTCAAGATTTTTTTAGGGAAAAAACATAACAAAAAATTTTTTTCTAACCATAAAAAATTTTTCAAGACCAAAAGAAATTTTTGGATTGAAAAAAATTTTATTTTAATAAGAAATAAAAGTTTTTGAAACAAAAAAAAAAAATTTTTTTGAATCAAAAAAGTTTTTCTTAAAACAACTTTAAAAATTTTCAATCCAAAAAATTTTTCTTAGATGAAAATTCAAAAATTTTTAATTAAAAAAAATTTTTTTATTCTTTTTTTATTTTTTGGATTCAAAAGAATTTTATTTTAATGAGAAATAAAATTTTTTGAAACAAAATAAAAAAAAGTTGAATCAAAAAAATTTTTCTTGAAACAAAATTCAAAAATTTTCAATCCAAAAAATTTCTGCTGAAATAAAATTCAAGTTTTCAATCAAAAATAAATTTTTTCTACATTCAAAAAAAATTTTTTTTGATTTATAGAAACAAGTCAAAATTAAATTTCATTGACTTACAAATAATTTTTTTGAGATAAAGAAATTTTTTGAATCAATTTTTTTTTTTGAATCAAAATAAAAATATTTTGACAAAAGACAAAATTTTGAATTAAAATGGAAACTTTTTGAATCAAAATAAAAATTTTTTGAATCATTTAGATATTTTTTTTTAATCAAAAACAAATTTCTTTGATCTTAAAAACTTTTTGGGTATCCAAAAAAATTTTTTTGGTACAAAATGCAATCTTTTTAAATTGAAATGAAACCTTTTTGAATTTAAAACAAATAATTTTGAATCAAAAATTTTTTTCCTTTATAGAAAAAAAAAATAAAAATTTTTTTCTTTATAGAAAAATATTTTTTGTATCAAAAAAAATTTTTCGTGATTTTTAAAGAATTTCTTTTTGTATAAAAATTTTTAGAAATATAATTTTTTTTAAATAAAATTGATTTTTTTTTAATTTAAAAATAAATATTTTTGAATCCAAAAATTGTAATTTTTTGGTTTTTTATTTGAAAAAATATTTTTTTTTTTACAAAAAATTTTTTTTTGGCATCAGCAAATTTTTTTTTTTAATCCAAAATTAGTTGTTTTTTTAAGTCAAACATTTTGTTAGATTCAAACAAAAATTTTTTAATGTCAACTGATTTTTGTTTTTGATTACAAAAATTTCTTTCTTCATTTAAGTATCAAAAATCAGTTTTTTGAGATAAGAGTATTTTTTATTGTATCATAAATAATTTTCTTTGAATAGTTAATGAAGTTTTTAATTCAAAAAGATAATTTTTGTATCAAAAAGAATCTTTTGTAACAAAAATAATTTTCTTTTGTAACAAAACTAAACTTTTTTCTGACAAAAATAAATTTTTTTGTAACAAAAATAATTTTTTTTGTAACATAAATAAATTTTTTTGTAGCAAAAATAAAATTTTTTTGTAACAAAAATAAATTTTTTTGTAACAAAAATAAAATTTTTTGTAGCAAAAATAAATTTTTTTATAACAAAAATAATTTTTTTGTAACAAAAATTGATTTTTTTGTAACAAAAATATTTTTTTTTAAACACAAGTTTTTGGTTTTCATTAAAAAGTTATCTCTTTAAAGCAAAAAGATATATTTTGACTCAAAAATAAAATTTTTTTAATATCAGTAAAATTTGAGATCTCTAAAATTTCGTTGAAATTTTTTTAAAAATTATATTCGACAATTTTCTTTTTTTAAAAAATTCTCCAAAAAACTCAAAACAGAAAATTTACGTACAATACGTCGCGCGTCGTGAAAATGACGTATCAGCGTCGCAAACTTTGTTGCTGTTGGCTGGCCCGACGTTCTGTTCTTAAAAACCACCACATTATAACTATTCTAAAGAAGAATGGAGCGCAAAAATTTCGAAAAATCGACAACAGCAACATTCAACAAAAATATACAACAAAAACAACAACTCTCGCAAAACGCAACACAAACAACAAACTCACACACATTCAGACAAACAGAAAGACAGACATACAGACGGAGGGACGGACGGACGGACAGAGAACTCAACAAACATGAGAATTATTTAAAAAAACACCAAAAACAACAACAATACCTTTAAAAAAAATTGCATTTTTTGTTGTAACTACAAAAACAACAAACACATAGCTGCTGCTTAAAGCTACTAAAAAAAAGTGCAGCAGCTAAATTGAAGCTTTTTTTATTTCTTTAAATGTATTAGTGAAGAAAAAGTATAAAAGTATGAGTTTAGTAAATGCTTAAAAAAAATCATATATTTTTTTAAAATTAAACTGAAAAAAATGCGCCATTGAGTATAAAAATCATTAAAACTCAAGCTCAGAAAACAAACGACAAACGAAGAAAAAAAAAACCGGAGCAGAGTAGAACAAAATCATACCACTCGTTTGCTAGATGGAACCCATTAATACACGTTAAAACCTACAACTAGAATAAATGCAAGGAAGTTGTATGAGATGGTTCACGTGTATGTATGAGTAACTGCATAAAATAAAAATCACACATACGCACACGTTAACGAAATGATATGAAAACCACCTCAATTGGCAAAAACTTTTACACCTCACTCACTCATTCATAAAATGTGAGCTTAAAAATTCTTTTACACACACACACACACACACATACACATACAATTTTAATATTTGCAAACTTTGAATCTCTCTCTCACTTACTCAGCATGTAATAATAATTACAATAACAAAAACAACAACAAGAACAATGAGTAGAGAATCACCCGAACCCTAAGAAAAATAAACAAACCGACATTTACACACAAACTCACACACATTTAAAAGGCGAGAATAAAAAAGTTCTGATAAAAAATTGTATTACAACAAGTGAGCAAGAGTGTAAGATAGAGTGATGCAGTTTTTTACATTCTCCTAGAACCCAACCGATGGAACAGTGGTTTCCAAATGATATTTTAAAGGGTGTAAATAATAAGTGTGAAAGGGCTTAGTTTAGATAATTTTCAAGTTGGACTATTAAAACGAAAAATTAGTTTTTAGTCAAGGCTAACAAGTCCCTCCAAGAGCTTTCGTTTATAATGATTTAGGTAAAGTTTTCTTCAACTTTTAAGTGTTTTCCCAAAACAGGTGTTCTATTCGGGCAATGCTTGGTAAAAGCAATTTTTGAATGAATAGGTGCTCAAACAAAATAGTTCCGATGACTGTTTGGTATGACGGCTGTCAACTACAATCGTTATCATACCTCTGGACAATAGTTCTAATATAACGATGCTGAGTGATACTTAACTTATTAAAATATTTCAAAGAAATTTTTCGGAAATTTTCTATCAAATTTTTTTAGAAAATCTTTTGGTATAAAAAGTTTTTAATAAAAAATTTTTCGGTATATAAAATTTTACCGAAAATTTTTTGGTATAAAAAATTTTATAAAAAAATTTTTCGGTATAAAAAATTTCATAGAAAATTTTTCGGTATAAAAAATTTTATAGAAAATTTTTCGGTATAAAAAATTTTTCGGTATAAAAAATTTTATAGAAAATCTTTGAGTATAAAAAATTTTATAGAAAATTTTTCGGTATAAAAAATTTAGTCGAAAATTTTTCGGTATAAAAAATTTCATCGAAAATTTTTCGGTGTAAAAAATTTTATAGAAAAATTTTCAGTGTAAAAAATTTTATAGAACATTTTTCGATATAAACAATTTTATAGAAATTTTTTCTTTTAGTATAAAAACATTTTATAGAAAATGTTTCGGTATTAAACATTTTTTAGAAAATTTGTTGGTAAAAAAATTTTTATAGAAAATTTTTCGGTATAAAAAATCTTATGGAAAGAAAAATTTTTTGTAGAAAATTTTTCGATTTAGAAATTTTTTATAGAAAATGTGTAGGTTCAAAAATTTTTTATAGAATATTTTTCGATTTAAAAATTTTATAGAAAATTTTTCGGTATTTAAAATTTTATAGAAAATTTTTCGGTGTAAACATTTGTTATCGAAAATTTTTTGGTACAAACTTTTTTTATAGAAAATTTTTGGTATAAAATATTTTATACAAAATTTTTCGGTATAAAAATTTTTTATTGAAAATTTTTCGGTATAAATATTTTTTATAGAAATTTTTTCGGTATACAAATTTTTTATAGAAAATTTTTCGGTATAAAAAATTTTATAGAAAATTTTTCGGTATAAAAAATTTTATAGAAAATTTTTCGGTATAAAAAATTTTATAGAAAATTTTTCGGTATAAAAGTTTTTCATAGCAAATTTTTTGGTACAAATTTTTTTTATAGAAAATTTTTTGAAAGAAAAATTTTACATAGAACATTTTTTCGTACAAAAGTTTTTATAGGAATTTTTCAGTATAAAAAATTTTGGTATAAAAATTTTTAATAGAAAATTTTTCGGTATAAAAATTTTTTATAGAAAATTTTTCGGTATAAAAATTTTTGATAGTAAATTTTTCGGTATAAAAATTTTTGATAGTAAATTTTTTGGTATAAAAATTTTTGATAGTAAGTTTTTCGGTATAAAAAATTATATAGACAATTTTTTGTTATAAATTATTTTACAAAAAATTTTTCTGTAAAAATAATGTTAAAGAAAATTTTTCGGTATAAACATTTTTCATAGAAAATTGTTCTTTATAAATATTTTTTATAGAAAATTTTTTGGTACAAAATTTTTTTATAGAAAATTTTTAGTATAAAAAATTTTATAGAAAATTTTTCGGTATAAAAATTTTTTATAGAAAATTTTTCGATATAAAAACTATTTATAGAAAATTTTTCTGTATGAAAAATTTGATAGAAAATATTTCGGTATTAAAACTTTGTACAAAATTTTTCGGTTTAAATATTTTTTATAGAAAATTTTTGGTATAAAAAATTTTATAGAAAATTTTCCTGTATAAAAATTTTTTATGGCAAATTTTTCGATATAAAAATTTTTCATTGAAAATTTTTCGGTATAAAAATTTTTTATAGAAAAATTTTCGGTATAAAAATTTTTTATAGAAAATTTTTTGGTATTAAAATTTTTTAAAGAAAATTTTTCGGTATAAAAATTTTTTATAGAAAATTTTTCGGTATAAAAATTTTTTATAAAAATTTTTTATTGAATTTTTTTTTTATTTAAAATTTGTATACCGAAAAATTTTCTATAAAAATTTTTATACCGAAAAATTTTCTATAAAATTTTTATAACGAAAAATTTTCTATAAAAAATTTTTATACCGAAAATTTTTCTATAAAAATTTTTTATGGCAAATTTTTCGATATAAAAATTTTTCATTGAAAATTTTTCGGTATAAAAATTTTTTATAGAAAAATTTTCGGTATAAAAATTTTTTATAGAAAATTTTTCGTTATAAAAATTTTTATAGAAAATTTTTTGGTATTAAAAGTGTTTCGTTGTAAAAATAGAAAATTTTGAGGTATACAAATTTTTGGTAAATAGATTTTGATAGGGAGTTTTTCTTTATAAAATTTTTTTATAGAAAATTTTTCGGTATCATTTTTTAGAAAATTCTTCGGTATACAAATTTTGAATAGAAAATTTTTCGGTATAAACATTTTTTATAGAAAATTTTTCGGTATAAAAATTTTTTATAGAAAATTTTTCAGTATAAAAATTTTTTATAGAAAATTTTTCGGTATAAAAATTTTTTATAAAAAATTTTTTGGTATAAAAATTTTTTATTGAATTTTTTTTTTATTTAAAATTTGTATACCGAAAAATTTTCTATAAAAATTTTTATACCGAAAAATTTTCTATAAAATTTTTATATCAAAAAATTTCCTTAAAAAATTTTCATACCGAAAAGAAAGTTTTATAGAAAATTTATTGTTATAAACAATTTTTTATAGAAAATTTTTCGGTATAAAAAATTTTACAGAAAATTTTTCGGTTTAAAAAATATTATAAAAAACTTTTTGGTTCAAAAGTTTTATATATAATTTTTCGGTATAAAAAATTTTTTTAGAAAATTTTTCGGTATAAAAATTTTTTACAGAAAATTTTTTCGGTATGACAATTTTTATTAGAAATTTATTGATATAAAAATTTTTTTGTATAAAAATTTTTATATAAAATTTTTCGGTATAAAAATTATATAAATTAATCGGTATTAATTTTTATACCGACATATTTTAAAACGAAAAATTTTCTTTTAAAATGTTTATACCGAAAAATTTTCTTTAAAATTTTTATACCGAAAAATTTTCTATAAAAATTGTTATACCGAAAAATTTTCTATAAAAATTTTTATACCGAAAAATTTTCTATAAAAATTTTTATACCGAAAAATTTTCTATAAAAATTGTTATGCCGAAAAATTGTCTATAAAAATTGTTATACCGAAAAATTTTCCATAAAAATTGTTATACTGAATTAAACGAAAAATTGTTCATCAGATATTTTAGGTAAAAATTTTTGTGCCAAAAAATTTTCTTTAAACTAATTTTATACTGAAAACTTTTCTATAAAAATTTTCTATAAAATTGTTATATCAAAAACTTTTCGTTAAAAATGTTCATACCGAAAATAAATTTTTAATTAAAATTTTTATGGAAAATTTTTTGGTATAAAAATTTTTATAGAAAAGTTTTCAGTATAAAATTAGTTTAAAGAAAATTTTTTGGCACAAACATTTTTACCTAAAATATCTGATGAACAATTTTTCGTTAAAGAAATTTTATAAATTTTTGTTTGTATCAAAATTTTGAAAAAAAAGTTTTCGGCATTAAAACTTTTATAGAAATTTTTTCTGCATTAAAATTTTTATACAAAAATGTTAGTAAAAAACCATTCAAAGATAATTTGTTTGGGTATTTACATTTGTTATAAACAAAATTTTTGAACCACTGTGCAACTCTTTTTACCAGAGAACATTTGCAAGAACAAAATAACAACAACTACAAAAACCAACGATAAAAGCAAATGCATTTAAAAAAGGGGGAGTTGCAAAAAATAAAAAACTGCACAAAAACACAAGCACACACTCTCAAACATAAATACAACCAACAGCAACAACAACATTGGAAAAACATGACTTTGTTGACACACTGTTTTTTAGTGCAAAATTCAGAGTAAAAAACAAACGCTAAAAAACATCCTACATTCATCATCAAACCTTTTAAAAATATTCAAAAAAGATTTTGAAGTGTTGTTTGGTTCGATGGCTAAGTATAATGTTGGACCTGATGTAATTGACAATGTTGTATTTTGGTTTGTTACATACAACATTCTATAAAAGCCAACATGTTGCATGTTGCAAATGTGTTTACGATAATGTTTAATGTAATGAGTTGTAAACAAACTCTTTAGCTCAGTATCTGAAGCTATGAGTTTAGAACAAATGACATTTGTTTACAACTCATTTTTTAGAGTTTAACTCGAAATGTATTTTGAGTGAGTTCTTGATGTCGAAAATTCATGGCCACAGGTTGTTTTTGTGACGTAAAATGATTTTTTTTTAATATTAGTGAAGTTGTTCGTTTTTTAAGGCTGAGGTTATGGGGGTAAGAATTAGTGTATGTTTTTCTTATTCATTTATAAATAAGTTTGATAAGCAGTTTTAAGTAATAAAACATATGTAATAAATGATTTAAAAATTTCGAAAGAAAATTAAAAATTGGGTAATCCCCACCCTTGGGTCATATTTGAATTTACCTTGAGGAAGTTGGTAAGGTTTAGGCGTAACGTGGCATTAAAGAAAATTCTTTATGTATAAAAATGGTTCATCAAAACTTTGTCGTCATAAAATTTAAACCACAAATTAACTAAATTTTTTGATATAAAAGGTATTTATAGTAAATGTTTAGATATAAATTTTCTTTTTAAAAAATGTTTCAATATAAATGTTTCATTAAAAAAATTTAGATAAAAAATTTAATATAGAAAATTGTTTAATACAAAAATTTAATTAAGAAAATTTTTAGATAAAAAAAATGTATAGAAAAGCTTTTGATGCAAAATATTTGTATAGAAATTTTTTCATTTAAAAACTTTTCCATATTATCAATTTTTATAGAAAATTTTCGGTATTACAATTTTATAAAAAACATTTTTCGATATAAAAATTATATAAACAACATGTTTTCATATCAAAATTTTCCTGAAAATTTTTCCATATCAAAACATTAAGATTTTATAGACAATTTTTCGATATAAAAATTTAATAGAAAATTTTTCGATAAACAAAATTTTTTAGAAAATGTTTTGATTTAAAAATTGTATAGAAACTTTTTCGATATAAAAATTTTATAAAAAAATTTTTCGATATCAAAATTTATTAAAAAAATTTTTCGATATCAAATTTTATAAAAAATTTTTCCATAAAAAATTTTTTGAATACAAAAATTTTATTAAAAATGTTTTTGATATATTAATTTTATAGAAAATTTTTCGATACATAAATTTTATAAAATAATTTATGATTTAAAAATTTTATAGAAATTTTTCGATTTCAAAATTTTTTAGAAAATTATTTAATATAAAAATTCTATAGAAAATTCTTCAATTTTATAGAATGTCTTTTTAATTTAAAATTTTATAGAAAACTTTTCGATATAAAAATTTTATAGAAAATTTTTCGACATTACAATTTTATAGAAAATTCTTAGATAAAAAAAAATTTTAAAGAAAATTTTTCGATATAAAAATTTTATACAAAATTTTTTAATATAAAAATTTTCTATAATTTTTTTTTTTTTGATATAAAAATTTTTCTATATAAAAATTGTATAGAAAATTTTTTGATTTTAAAATTTTATAAAAAATTCTTCGATATAAAAATTTTATAAAAAATTTTTTGATATAAAAATTTGATAGAAAATTTTTCGATATAAAAGTTTTATAGAAAATTCGTCGATATAAACATTTTATAGAAAACTTTTCGATATAAAAATTTTATAGAAAATTTTTCGATATAAAAATTTTATAGAAAATTTTTCGATATAAAAATTTTTTTGAAAATTTTTCGATATAAAAATTTTATAGAAAATTTTTCGATATAAGAATTTTATAGAAAATTTGTCGATACAAAAAATTTTTTGTAATATTTTTGATTTAAAAATTTTATAGAAAATTTTTCTATATTCAAATTTTATAGACAATATTTCGAAGTAAAAAATTTATAGAAAATTTTTCGATATAAATATTTTATCGAACATTTTTCGATATAAAAGTTATATAGAAAATTTTTTAATTTAAAAACTTTATAAAAAATGTTTCGATATACTAATTTTATAGGAAATTTTTCGATATAAAAATTTTAACGAACATTTTCGATTTAAAAATTTTATAGAAAATTTTACGATATAAAAATTTTATAGAAAATTTAACGATACAAAAATTTTATAGAAATTTTTTCAATATAACAATTTTATAAAAAATTTTTCGATATAAAAATTTTTTAAAAAATTTTTCGACATAAAAATTTTACAGAAAATTTTTCGATAACAAAATTTTATTGAAAAGTTTTCAATATACAAATTTCATAGAAAAATTTTCGACATAAAAATTTCATAGAAAATTTTTCGGCATAAAAATTTAATAGAAAATTTTTCGATGTTAAAATTTTATAGAAAATTTTTCGATAAAAAAATTTTATAAAAAATTTTGCGATATAAAAGTTTTATAGAAAATTTGTCAATATAAAAATTAAATAGAACATTTTTCGATATAAACATTTTATACAAAATTTTTCGATATTAAAATTTTTTGGAACATTTTTCGACTTATAAATTTTATAAAAAATTTTTCAATATTAAACATTTTTAAAAAGTTTTTCGATATAAAAATTTTATAGAAAATTTTCGATATAAAAATTTTATAAAAAATTTTACGATAAGAACATTTTATAAAAAAAATTTCTCGATATAAAAATTTTATAGATTTTATCGATAAAAAAATTTTATAAAAAATTTTTCGAAATAAATATTTTATAGAAAATTTTTCAATATAAAAATTTATAGAAAATTTTGTGGATTTAAAAATTTTATAGAAAATTTTTCGATAAAAAAATTTTATAGAAAATTTTTCGATCAAAAAAAATTTTATAGAAAGTTTTTCAATATAAAAATTTAATATAGAAAAATTTTTCGATTTTGTTAAGAAAAATCAATATAAAAATTTTATAGAAAATTCTTCAATATAAAAATTTTATAATAAATTTGTTGACATACAAATTTTACAGACAATTTTTCGATACAAAAATTTTCAATATAAAAATTTGTCTGGAAAAATTTTCGATATAAAAATTTTGTTTGGAAAAATTTTTGATATAAAAATTTTGTATGAAAAATTTTTTATAAAAAAATTTTGTATAGAAACATTTTTGTATGCAAAATTTTAGATAAAAAAGTTTTGAAAAGAAGAATCCCAAACCTGTTACATTTTTTTATTAATGTAACAGACCTATTTATTGATAAAAAGTCAAAAAATGTTTGCGGAGAAACCAAATTCCTCGACGCGTTTCGATGGTTGGTTAGGCCATCTCTTCAGGAGGATTATCCCCAATGTAGACAGATCGAAAACCTCGCATTATTACTTATTTTACAAACAAAATCTTTCAGAATTATATTCATAAACCATAAGTAAAAGCGTATATTATCAACTGAACAAAACACAAACAATGTGGGAAGTGAAGGAAGATGGAAACTGAAAATTGTTTGTGTTTTGTTCAGTCGATAATCTGCGCTTTTACTTATGGTTTATGAATATAATTCTGAAAGATTTTGTTTGTAAAATCCCCTTATTCAAATATTTGTCACAAACTTTATCAATTATCTCTCTATCTCTGCTCTCTTTATTATTCTCTGTCACAAGACTCTCTTAATTAAGTTAAATTACATGTTTTTTTGTTGCATTAATATCATTTTTATTGATGCAGGTTGTTTTTGTTCTATCAAACCGTGACATTTGCAATTTTTGTTTTTGCGACTACAACAAATATGCTCTCGAACACAAACCCATTACCCAACAACATATAATTAACTACTTTTTCACCAGAGTTTATTTTATGTTTAAAAGATATTAGAATTAATATTTTGACCCATACACTCACATATTTCCGCTTAAATTTAAAAACTCATTAAAAGAAAATTGCAAATGTTGAAAAAAGCTAATGGAATGAATTTACTCGGTTTGTTTTTTAAGGCAAAGAAAAAAACTCTTTGCTGTTTTTTTTTAGAATTTGAGTTTCCTTCTATTGTTTGGTTCTAACTCATAGTTTAATTTCTTGTCTTTTAGGAATTCTTCTCTCGGTTTTTTAGTGCAATAATTTTTATCCACCACTTGACTGACGGGGAATGTTAAGAAAAATTGCATTTGAAAGAGAATTTTCTCAAACCTCCCTAAAATGATTTTTTGTATTTGTGTCTTTTTTTATCAGTTTGAGCTTAAATATTTTATTCCATACACGTGCAAAACTTTCATGTTTAAAACATTTTCTCTGCTTTTTTCTCGGATTTGCATTTTTTTCTAGTTTCTTTGAATGTAAGAGTATGTGTGAGAAAGAGTGCTTTTTATTGCTGTTAGCTTTACAGTGATGTTAACTTGAGACGAAGAAAACTAAGGGAATAAACGCGAATTTGATCCTTTTTAGTAAAAATAGAAATGTCAGATGTTATGTCCGAGTCTTTGTTCTCAAAAATTAGCCACTAAAAGGAGTGTATTTAAAAAATAAAGATTGATTCAAATATCTACTGTTTATATAAACGATATAAAAATGTTATTCTTTTGAGATGAACGAAAAGAACTTATCTGTAAAGAGTTCCAAAAATCAATGATTCCACATAAATATTCAAAAACAAGTAAGAAAGCGCTATAATCGGTCAAACCCGACCATACGATACCCTTCGCCACTAAGGTCAAAGGTGTTATTTTTCATATATAAAGACAAATATTTGCTAAATTTTGCCATCATACAAACATTTTCTCAAAACTTATATATTTAAGCTGTTTCCGTCATTTGGATTATATAAGAGCTAGGGTCAAATGTGGACCGATTATCTCGAAATTTAGCAAATTAATTACAGTTGTTAAAAAAATTATGTATGCAAAAAATAAAAACTTTCAATATCTTTAGATTTATGAGCGTTTTAGTGATTTTTTTGTATCATTTAGTGCGTTATTAAAGAAGAGTTTGTATGGGAGCTATGGTCAAATGTAGACAGATTTCAACGAAATTTGGTACAGTGATTTTAGTTTACATAAGCAGTATTTGTTTTAAATTTCATGAAATATTGATATTTGTGGCCAATATGTCATTTCCGGGATGTGAGACCTATGGGAGGTACCATAAAAAATGGACCTATTTTGACCAATTTCATCAAATTATCTTTAGAATTGCGACCTGTAGTTTGATTACAAGGTTTACATGGAGGTCGAGCCGTCCAGCCAGCCAGACGGACGGACGGACGGACATCGCTAAATCGACTCAGAAAGTGATTCTAAGCCTATTGATATACTAAAAGGTGGATCTAAGACAAATATTTCTATGAGTTACATACATCAGCACAAACTTAAAATACCCTTTCCACCTATGGCGGTGAAGGGTATAATTAAACTCAAAATTTTTGAAAAATGATGAACATAGCATGGACTTTTACTCTATCTACGAATAAAACATCAAAGGGTCGAAAATGGTTAATTGAAAAATGATAAAACTTTATAAGGATTAAAAATTGGACCAATATAAATTCACTATTTAATAATTAACTTTTTATGTATGAGCGATTTAAAAGAGCAAACAGCTTATAATAAAAAAACAAGTAAGAAAGTGCTATAGTCGGTCAAGCCCGACCATACGAAACCCTTTACCACTAAGGTCAAAGGTGTTCTTTTTCCTCTATAAGGACAAATATTTGCTAAATTTTGCCATCATACAAACATTTTCTCAAAACTTATATATTTATGCTGTTTTTGTCATTTTGACTTATGGGTCAAATGTGGACCGATTATCTTAAAATTTAGCAAATTGATTACGTACGCGAAAAATAAACTCAAAACTCTCATTACCTCCAGATTTACGAGGGTTTTATTAATTATACCCTTCACCACCATAGGACTATCCCTATATGCGAAATCGGATAACTATTACCTCTCATAAGGATGCCTTCCCGGAATAGAGTTTTTGGTTCTTTAAAGCCACAAATTTAGTTGTATTTTAATAATATTCAGCACAAATATTGCCTATCATAACCTCAATCAGTGTTCCTAATTTCGTAGAAATCGGCCCATATTTGACCATACCTCCCATATAAGACACATTTTCGAAAGACATTTATATACACATTAAAGCACAAAACCGTTAATAACTCTAAAGATAAACGCATTTGATTACTTAAACTTTGCACAGATAAATATTTTGTAAATATAAACCAATAAACAAAATTTGGTAATAATCGGTCCACAATTGACCCTAGCTCCCATATCAGGCCCTTAGCCGGATATGATATAAATCTCGTAATTTTGAAAAAATAGCACATAGTATATGTGTGTATGTCTCTAAGACTTAAGGAAAACTTATTTAATTGTTGGTCCATATTTGACCTTAGTAGTGAAGGGCTTTATATAGTCGAGCTTGACCGACTAAGCTTTTCTTACTTGTTTTTTGTCTCATTTAGAGCGTTTTGACACATAAGTTTGTATGGGAGCTTGACCATAGCGGACCGATTTCAACGAAATTTGGTACAGTTAATTATGTTTATATAAGCAGTATTTGTTTTAAATTTTTTGAAAAAAAATTTGTGGCCAATATATTAATTCCGGGAAGTGGGACCTATTGGAGGTACCATAAATAATGGATCGATTTTGACGAATTTCAATAGCCAAGGCCCCACTATCAAAAAAATTATTAGTGCCAAATGTCATCAAATTATCTTTAGAATTGCCACCTGTATTTTGATTATAAGGTTTACATGGGGGTCCAGTCAGCCTGCCATCCAGCCAGACGGACTGACATTGCCAAATCGACTTAGAGAGTGATTCTAAGCCTATTGGTATGCAAAAAGGTGGGTCTTAGACAGATATTTCTATGCGTTACATACATCAGCACAAACTTATAATATCCTTTTCACCTAAAGTGATGTATACCCTTGATGGAGTCTAAAAGAATGTATGAATTGGGGCATTTTTGCTGTATATAGGCAAGTTTTGCGAGTGCACTTATAAGTGTGACTAACATACATCCTTAGTTAATATTTTTATTTGAAAATCCAAATACATTTGAAATTCTGTAAAGAATTTTTCACGATTAAAATCGAACCATTTTCAAATCATCTGCTTAAGAATAAGTTATGTTAAACAAAATCATATTAATTTATTCATCGGAACAAACGCCAACTTGTCAGCAATTGTCGTCCGACTTAAGATCTGTCATTATAAATATTTTTCGTAGACATATGAAGTAGCTCTTAAATTCGATTTTAGACCCAAATAAGAGAGTTTAGTTGAGATAAAGATGGAAAACGAAAATAATTTTACATTTGCGAAGCAATATGATTTTCTTAGACCTTTAGCAATTGATTTACACATACATATACATATGTATATTTAATACTATTTCATAACATTTTGCGTTGCAATTGATAAAAATGGTCGATTTTTTTAATTGTTTAAAAAAAAGTTATACATAAGTATATTGCACTAGATTCCTAATTTATTACTTACTGTATTTGAAACCTGTGTATTTCTTATTTTGGAATTTCCCAAAAAAAAAAAACATTGGTGGGGACAATCTTTCTTCCACTAGTTTTAAGGGTTAAGCTTTTATCACCAGGAAGAGAGACAGATCGAAAACCACACTTTATATATAATTTGCGAGACAAAATAAATGCGAATTATAGTGTCATGCTAAATATCAACATAAAGCGAAGATTATCATTAATTCAGATGTGGATTATCATCTCAATAGAATTAAATACACAATATTTTTCAGTTTTATCTTTTATGTACATTATTTGCTATTTTTAAAAAGATTTATCCCTTGATTTTAACATAACTTTTTAATAGGTTTCTTGGTTTTGTTAAAAGTTACAGAATGTAGACCGATTTCTAAAGAAATTGGTATAGTGATTTTTGATGATATAAGCAATATTTCTTCTACTGACATTTGTGCACAAATTCTCAATTCGGTGTAGTTATATCTACAGGAGGTATCCGAAATAATGAACCGATTTGAGCAATTTAAAAAGCAATAGTCTTGAAATGAAGAAAATTAATTGAAAATGACCATTTTTATGTTTGAGACATTTCCGTGATTAAGTTTTATATGTTAGCTTGGGTCAATTGTGGACCAATTTTAATTAAATTAAGCAATTTGATTACGGCTTATATACATATTAGATTTGGAAACGTTTTCTGAATTTCTACTCATTTAAGTGACTTTGGTCAGAGGGTTTTGTTTGGAAGCTGGTCAAGAATGGACCGATTTCAACCAAATTTGGTATAGTAATTTTTTATATAAGCAATATTTATTTTAAATTTTATTAAAATATACTGAAATTTGAAGCCAAAATCGAAATTTTGGGAAGTGAGATCCATGGATACTACCCGTCAATTTCAACAGAAATAGTCCTACTGCCAAACAAAATCTCTGTTATATATTTTTTATAATACAAACATAATTCGTTATGATTGTGTTTGTAAAATAGGTAATAATGAGAGGGATACTCCTTCTGAAGATGATGGCCCAACCAATCATTGAAATGCGTAGAGAAATTGCTTGTTTCCACAATAAATTGTATATTATATTAATACAAAAATGTAATAGATTGGGATTAAGTGCAATTTTTTTTGTATAACAAATAAATATACAAATAATTAAATTTCTGGAAATAAATCGTTTGGAAGGTATCCCACAATTTTGAACGATATTTCATAACATAAGGCCTGTTTTATTTGAAATATTCATAGTTTTACCTGCGTCAAATAAGTTTTTGCCTTTTTAGATTTTTGATAATTTAAAAAAAAAAAAAAATATTTTTTTTTCGATTTGCACAAAAAAATTTGCTTGCGAATAATTCCGAAACTGTTGATCACATTAAATAGCATATCTTCCAGGCAATTTTGTTCTTATCCATTGATATATTTTTTATAAAATTGGGTAGATTGTTTTCAAGATATGTAAGTTACACTAACTAGGACAACCTCTTAAAAAATCCCAAATTTAAAAAAAATGGATGGAGAAATTAAAAATTTAAATGGTTTTTGTCAATAACACTTGAAAAACAAGTAAGAAAGTGCTATAGTCGGTCAAGTCCGACTACATGATACCCTTTATCACTGAGCTTAAATGTTCGTTTTCTAGCATAAAGACATATTTTTGCTACATTTTCTAGTTATACCAACATTTTTATAAGACTTATTTATGCTATTTCCGTCACTTGACCTTCCATAGGAGCAACGATTTTTCGAAATTTAGCAATTTGACTGCAGTTTACATATAAAGAATTGAAAATACATGTATTTTGATTACAAGCTTTGTATGAGGGTCCAGACGGACGGACTGACATCGTCAAATCGACTCAAGTTGTGAATCTTAGTCTATTATTATACTTAGAGGTTATCTCAGATCAATATTTCTATGAGTTGTATACATCAGTACAATTTTTTATGACCTTACGGTGGTGACTTATTTAAATGACCTTTTTCACAACCTGTTAAGGTCAAAGGTCGAGTATATTTTAGAAATCCATGCGTTTTGATCATGTGCTCATATTCTCCAATGTAGTGGGCCAAGCTTTAAAATATTTTCCTCTACTTGGACTTTTCATCAAAATTTCGGACGTCCTCTTCTAACATTAGAGGCGGTCGTCTTATTCTAATTTTAGCTTTTAATAGTAATTGTTTTTATTTCCAGGATGTACTAGCTCGCATTTTTTACCGTTCTTATGGGAGAACTCGCGGCATATGTTAGCTCACTAAATTAAAAGGTTTTAACGTAGTTCCCTAGTATATTCCACGAGGAGGTCAGTATCCACAGTTAAGATAAAGGATAATAAGGATATGTCTGGACTTACCAAATTAAGACCAATCAGAATTAATGCATAATATCCAGTGTCCCCTTATGGTCGTGAATGATATACAAATCGATTAAAAAATTTAGTTTTTTTTGTACTTAGGGACACATACAAAAAACCGCTTAAGTTGGCTGTAATTCTCGCTGTTAAATCTATAGATCGTTCTACGTGAATTTTGACAGAGGCTATGAGGTTCTTAAACTGACTTTAATTTAGGCATTTTTTCTCTTACTTATCGTCCGGTATCTCACAAAGAAGTGTTAGTGTAACAGTTTTTCTATAGAAAAAGTGTTAGTACAACAGTTTTTTTATGGAAAAAGTGTTAGTATAACAGTTTTTCTACGGAAAAAGTGTTAATATAACAATTTTTCTACGGAAAAAGTGTTAATATAACAGATTTTCAAAACAATTTTTTTTTTAGTATAACAGTTTTTCTAATTAAAAATACGAACACTTTTTTCACAGTTTTTCTATAGAAAAAGTTTGAGTATAACAGTTTTTGTCATGGAAAAAGTGTTAGTATAACAGTTTTTCCATAGAAAAAGTGTTAGTATAACAGTTTTTCAATAGAAAAAGTGTTAGTATAACAGTTTTTTCATAGAAAAAGTGTTAGTATAAGATGTGTCAGAATTACAGTTTTTCTATAGAAAAAAGTATTAGTATAACAGTTTTTCTATCACATTAATAAATAAATGTATGAGATAGGAATTAAATACGAATACAATCGTCCGGTATCTCACAATAAAAATTCTTAATAATGGCTTTCAGTACGTCAAGCGTTGCGGGCTCATCCCTAAACACATAACTACTAATAAAGTCCTACAAAAATAGTTAAAGGCGTTGAATCGCAAAATCTTGGCAGCCAATTAACGGGCCCTAAAAGTGTAATAAAGGCAAATTTGACAAACCAGAATCTATATGATATAAGGCCAAAGCCGTAAAGTATTTTGAAAACAGTTTTCCGTTACTTTTGAATACATATAAGATTTGAGATGTAAAAAAATGTTCGTTTTCAAACTTTATTTGTTCTTTTGTTTTAAGTTGTTGTTGTTGTTCATAGACGACTATTTAATAAAAATTGTTGTTGTTGCAATTGTAACTTGTTGTATTTTGAACTATTCTGAAAATATTTTCTTCTCTTGAGCTTCAAATGAGTATTAAACTAGTGCAATTTTACAAAAAACATTCTTTCGATTAGAAGTTACTATGTGTGTGTGTTTTGTAGACTGTAAGTGTATGAGTATGTGTTTGGTTAGTTTTTTGTGCACAGTGTTTGTGGTTCGAACAAAAAGTTGTAATTTAGATTTTTACCATTTTCATCGTTAGTAATTTATGTGGAAGTTTTTCAGTTTAGTTTTAAAACATTTTGTTGGCTGTTGAGTTTTTTGTTAACCATTTGTTCATATACGAGTACGTTCCTGTTTCTATTTAGTTGAGTTTTAAAATTTTTCTAAACAAAAAAACTTTTGAATGTATTTAGTCGTATCTGTCTGTTTGACTGTCTTTGTTTGTGTTCGTGTGTGTATTTTTGTTAAGTTTTTGTCCCCTTGTTTGAAATGAAATTCTGAGGAAAAATACTTTTGTACAAGTTGTTCGGGTAGTTTTTGTTCGAAATAAAGATTTGTTTCTTACTAGAATTTATTTATTTATTTCGAATTTTTCTAGCAAATGCTTCTGCACTTCTGCTCCATCTACTGATGTTGGCTGATGTTTTGTTGTATTTTGTTCTAAATGGTGAGAACAGGAAATGGTCTAAAACAACGCCATCTTGTAAGAATTTGTTAGATACTGTAAGCTCTGCTACCTTTTTTTATTGCAAGTATTTCATTCGTTCATTTCATGTAATTTCTGGTTACTTTTTCCATCCATCCATCCATCTATCCACTGATATATTTTATTTTATTTAGTTTTGTTTTAATTTTTTCCATCTTCAATTTTTTGTTTGTTTAAAGAATTTTTCAATGTAATTTCATCATGATTTGTGAAGACAAAGATGTAGTTAAAGAATAATAGGCCGTTTTTCAGTTTGTCTTCATTTTAGTTTTTTTTTTATCTCTGTTAAGTTGTTTTTAAGTTCCTAAGTCTGCTTTTTTTTGCTTCTAGTTCTAACTATTGCAATGTCTAGAATTTCTAATTTAGAAAAAGATATTTACTTCATCATCTTTTGTTTTTCTGGAAAAAAATTACAATTTACAAAAACTTCCAAACTCAGTTAAAATGGTCTGTATTAAAAAATTTTTGAAATTTATTTTAGTATTTATGAGTAGTTTGACCCTTTTTTAAAATTGTTTTGAGAATAAAACAAGAAACTTGAGAAAAATGTATTCAACAATTTATTTCAGAAACTTAATTTTAGTCTCAAAACCTTTTGACGTTAATGAACGTTATTTGTAAATTTAATTATTTATATTAAATCAAAAATAAATTTATAAAAAATCCCACACATGCTGCGGTTTTTTTCAATAAATTTCGTTCAGTGAACTTTTTTTTTTTTAATACAAAAATACAGAACGACTCAGTTTTTTATTGTTTACTTCAGTTGACCACTAAAATATTCTAAATTTGAATCAAATCCAAGTCATCACATAAAAAATGTCGAAATTTTTTAATCTTATGTTTGTTTTTTTAATGGATCAGTCTTTTCAATAATAGCAAGTTTAAACTAAATATCAAAAAAATCAACCAACTTCAAGAAAAGTCTATATTTAAACTTATTAAAACATTTAAATTAAAGTTTTTTAAAACTTAAATGTTTCTAAAAAATTCTGATTCGAAATTTCTATTTTTGCATGAATTTTTTCAATGAAAATTCAAATTTGTATCAAAATTTTTAATTTATTTTTAAAATTGTATTTATGCAAGTATGGATTTTATATCAAATGTGGTTTAGATTTTTAGTTTTTTTTTTTGATAAATTAACAATAAAACAAAAACTTCAAAGCAGAAAAAATATATGTATACACAAATAATAGCAGCGATAACGATAATGAAATTATTTTTTCGAATATTGAGTCAGTTTTGTAAAAAAAAATGTCCAGCTTATCGTTCATATTTTACTGTTGTTGTACGCCTTAAGTAATTTTCAAATAATTTCATATCTTATATTCTTAAACGAGCAATAATTGTATATATATATATATATATATATATATATATAGAATGGCTATCTCGAAAACGGCTCTAACGATTTTGATAAAATTTGGACAGTGGGTATCTTTTTTGATGTATAGGTCGAAGAAGAAGGGACTTTTGGAACTTTTACCTCTAAGAGGGTAAAAACGGGTAAAAAGGGGAAATAATCGAAAACGCTATGTCTCCTAAAGTAATAGGTATAGAAACAAAATTAAAATTACGTTTTAAACAGCTTTGAAAATAAGCGGACAGGTGTTTGGTACTTTTTTGAAACTATGTCCGATAGGGGGTAAAAAAGGGTGAAAATAGTTTTTTTGGCACCTTTTTAACCCACTCTTATATTTTAAACTAAAGAATATAGAAAGAAACTTGGTACTGCAATCAATAGATGTACAAAAAACATGAAACACGTATTTGGTACTTTTTTGATTTTGGAGCCGAAATGGGTAAAAAAGGGATAAAATGATAACTTAACATCTCCAAAGTAATATGAATAGGAACATTATACATTATGTTAAATGCGTTTTAAAAAAATGTACCGAATTCAATTGGCACCAAAAAAGTACCAAATATACATATGGAACTTTTAGAAATTAGGGAATAAAAAGGGGGAAAAATTAGTATTATTTTAAACAAATGAATGTTTGTCTGTATGTATGTTCTTTATAGAATAGTAAACTGTGAATTTGATTGTGTTATGCTCTTTAGCGAAGATGTTGCGGATAAGCCGGCGAAGGTTTTAAAGTTGATAAGACTAATTTCCGACAGATGGCGCCACTGAAAATTACTAAAAATTAATTAAATCGTAAACTGTACATTTGATCATGCTATGATCTTTAGCAAAGTTGTAGCGCATGAGCCGACGAAGGCTTTTTAGTTGGTATGAATAATTTCCGACAGGTGGCGCTACAGAAACTTACTCAATGTCAATTTAATCGTAATCTGTACATTTAATCACGCTACAATCTTTAGCAAAGTTGTTGCACATGAGCCGACGAAGGTTTCTTAGTTGGTATGAAGAAATTTCGACAGGTGGCGCTACTGAAATTTACTCAAAGTCAATTTAATCGTATGCTGTACATTTAATCATGCTATAATCTTCAGCAAAGTTGTTACGGATAAGCCGAAGAAGGTTTATGAATTGGAATGAGCAAAGTCCGGCAGGTGGCGCCACAGAAAATTACTCAAAATGAATTAAATCGTAAACTGTGCATTTGATCATGTTATAATCATAAGCAAAGTTGTTACGAATAAGCAGACAAAGGTTTCTTATATGGTGCATTTGCTCAGACTATAATCTTTAGCAAAGTTGTTGCGCATGAGTCGACGGATGTTTCTGTTGATATGAATAATTTCCAAAATTATTCAAAATGAGTTAAACTGCAAACTATGCAAACTACGTGTTGGTCGGACAAAATAAATCAAATAATTCAAAAATAACTGAATATTTCTACAATGTCTTTCCTCTAAATTTATTTTAGCACTTTATTATATAAAATACATAAAAACTTTAAAATTTTCCTGAAAATGCTTATCATAAAGCTCCGAGCAAGGCTCGGTCAACCAGGTACTTAACAATAACAGAGACAAAAAATTTTAAAATTTACGAATAACTGTTATATTGATATTTTTTCAATATAAAAAACTATGACAAAACTGTTAAGGTAGTAGTAACATAAAAGTTTTTCTATAGAAAAAGTGTGAGTATAACAAATTTTCTTTATTTAGTTGTTATTAGTATAACAGTTTTCTATATAAAAAGTGTTGGTATAACAGTTTTTCTAAAGAAAATATGTAAATATAACAGTTTTTCTAAAGAAAATGTGTTAGTATTACAGCTTTTCTATAGAAAAAGTGTTGGTATAACAGTTTTTCTATAGAAAAAGTGTTGGTATAACAGTTTTGCTATAGAAAAAGTGTTGGTATAACAGTTTTCTATAGAAAAAGTGTTGGTATAGCAGTTTTTCTATAGAAGAAGTGTTGGTATAACAGTTTTTCTATAGAAAAAGTGTTGGTATAACAGTTTTTCTATAGAAAAAGTGTTGGTATAACAGTTTCTCTATAGAAAAAGTGTTGGTATAATAGTTTCTCTATAAAAAAAAGTGTTGGTATAACATTTCTTCTATAGAAAAAGTGTTGGTATAACAGTTTTTCTATAGAAAAAGTGTTGGTATAACAGTTTTTCTATAGAAAAAGTGTTGGTATAACAGTTTTTCTATAGCAAAAGTGTTGGTATAACAGTTTTTCTATAGAAAAAGTGTTAGTATAACAGTTTTTCTATAGAAAAAATGTTAGTATAACTGTTTTTCTATAGAAAAATGTTAGTATAACAGTTTTTCTATAGAAAAAATGTTTTTAAAAAAGAAATAGTTTTTCTATATATATATATATATTTTCTATGTATAATAGTTTTTCTATAGAAAAAATGTAAGTATAAATGTTAGTATATAATATAGAAAATGTTAGTATATAATATAGAAAAACTTTTTCTATAGAAAAACTGTTATACTAATTTTTTTTATAGAAAAACTGTTATACTTATACCTTTTCTAAAGAAAAGCTGTTATACTAGTATTTTTCTATAGAAAAACTGTTATGCTAACACATTTTCTATAGAAAAACTATTTCTTTTTTAAAAACTATTATACTAACACCTTTTCTATAGAAAAACTAATACTCTTTCTATAGAAAAACTGTTATATTAACACTTTTTCTATAAAAAAAATATTATACTAACACTTTTTCTATATAAAAACTGTTATAATAACACTTTTTCTATAGGAAAACTGTTATACTAACACTTTTTTTGTAGAGAATCTGTTAATATTATGAGTTATTAGAAAAACTGTTACACTTGTTTCAATAGAAAAAGGCTTTGTATGCAGAAAAATTGTTACACTGATACTTTTTCTATTGAAAAACTGTTATATTGACACTTGTTCTATCAAAAAACAGTTATACTGAAACTTCTTGTATAGAATAACTGTCATACTGATACTTTTTGCTTTAGAACACTTTTTGACATAGAAAATCGTATATACTGCCACTTTCTCTACAGAAGAACTTTTATGCTAACAATTATTGTATAGAAAAACTGTTATACTGACATATTTGCTGTTGAAAGCTTTTATACTCAAACCCTTCGTACAAGATTTCACCCCCCAACTCACCGCGAGGAACAAGTTCCTTAATACTACATTTCCGTTCACACAATTTCTGTTAACTTGAATTCTCCCTTAAAATAAATTATTAACTGTATTAAGATACTTTCACACAAACAACTGTATAAAAGTGTAGCCAGTATTTACAGATATTTCAGATAGATACCTTGATAAATCGGGTCGTTGGCATTATAAAACAAACACATTTTCTAGAGACTCTCCCTCTCTGTTTGAAAATGTGATTCATTTCCATTGATTGTTTTACTACCCGATAAAAAAGTTCATTGTTAAACAAAATTTTGTAATAATATTGCAATTGTTTTTTTTTTTTCATAATTATTCAACGAAATTTCGCAAATCAAATAAAACACTTTAAAATAATTGCAAGTTGTTATTATTTTGATAAAAATATAAAAAAACATAGATTTTAGCTTCAAATTATAAATGACAAACATTTAAATATTTAAATTGGCGGCATCATCAACGAAAATAAAGTTAATGAGATACAGTCATGTTTGACAAAATAGCCCTATAATAACTAGCAATTATGGCCCTTTAGCAAGTAGTATTTTTTTAACCATCACTGTTATACAAATTAACGTCTGATAATTTAAGCAAAACCCTTCAGCACCTCAATGCAGATTTTAAAATATGCATTTATTTGTTTAATGAGATTCGTCTTAAGAATTTATTGTACTTCAAATATTTTTCACTTCACAAAAAAATAAAAAAAAACTATTGAAGAAACAAACAAAATAAATTATACAATAGCAAACAGATATAAAACGCAACAGCAACTTTTGAGCAACTGCAAGTGCAGCAGCAGTAAATGACATCGAAGTCAACTTCAAAAAAAAGCTCCTTCAAAAAAATGTAATTGACTTGCAATTAATGAAAATTACAAAGTACATGAACTTCGTTAAGGTCACAGATAATTGCCAGTCAATTCGTCGGTTTGTTGGAAAAACTGGTTGGTGTCTTAAAGCATTCGGAGACATGTAAAGGGAGCTACTTGGTACTTCACTTAGAGTTTCTGCTGTTGGAGTACTGAGATGTGCAATCAAGTGTATGTAATTTATTTATATTGAAAGTCAATGATAGCAAAGGCAAGGAGGGTTAAGTTTATGGGCGTTTTTACCAAAAAACGGAGATCTGAGTTGAAAATAATTACAGAGTTGAAATAGAACTAGAACAAAACTAAAAAGAGTGTTATTACAAGAGTTATATTTATAGAAAAATTGTCAGTACTGCGGTCTTTTTGTAGAAAAATTATATTTTTTTTTGCAGAAAATGGGTCAGTTTAACACTTTTTCATGTCAAAGTGTTAGTTTAACAGTTTTTCTATAAGACAGTGTTAGAATAACAGTTTTTTTATAGAAAAAGTGTTAGTAAAATAGTTTTGCTATAGAAAAAGAGTTAGTATAACAATTTTTCTATAGAAAAAGTGTTAGTGTAACAGTTTTTTCTACAGAAAAAGTGTTAGTATAACAGTTTTTCTACAGAAAAAGTGTTAGTATAACAGTTTTTCTATAGAAAAAGTGTTAGTATAATAGTTTTCTATAAAAAAATGTGAGTATAACAGTTTTCTATAGAAAAAATATTAGTAGAACAGTTCCTCCATACCTAAAATGTTAGTACAATAGTTTTTCTATAAAAAAAATGTTAGCATAACAGTTTTTCTATTGAAAAAGTGTTAGTATAAAAGTTTTTCTTTAAAAAAAAGTGTTAGTATAAAAGTTTTTCTATAAAAAAAGTGTTAGTATATAAGCTTTTCAATAGAAAAACTCTTAGTATAACAGTTTTTTTTATAGAAAAAGTGTTAGTACAACAGTTTTTCTATAGAAAAAGTGTTAGTATAACAGTTTTCTATAAAAAAAAATGTGAGTATAACAGTTTTTCTATAGAAAAAGTGTTAGTATAACAGTTCTTCCGTAACTAAAATGTAAGTATAACAGTTTTTCCTTAGAAAAAGTGTTAGTATAATAGTTTTTCTATAGAAAAAGTGTTAGTATAATAGTTTTTCTATAGAAAAAGTATTAGTATAACAGTTTTTCTTAAAAAAAAGTGTTAGTATGACAGTTTAACAGTTTTTCTATAAAAAAAATGTTAGTATAACAGTTTTTCTGTAGAAAAAGTGTTAGTATAAAAGTTTTTCTACAGAAAAACTCTTAGTATAACAGTTTTTCTATAGAAAAAGTGTTAGTATAACAGTTCTTCCATAACTAAAATGTTAGTATAACAGTTTTTCTATAGAAAAAGTGTTAGTATTATAGTTTTTCTATAGAAAAAGTATTATCATAACAGTTTCTCTATAGAAATGTGCTGGTATGACAGTTTTTCTGTAGAAAAGTGTTAGTCTAAGTGGTTTTCTATAGAAAAAGTGTTTTCATAATATTACAGGTTTTTCTAGTGAAAGTGGGTCATCTTAACAGTTTTTCTAATAAAAAAGTGTAAGTATAACAGATTTCCTATAGAAGGAAGAAGTGTTAGTATAACAGTTTTTCTATAAAAAAAAGTATTAGTATAACAGTTTTGCTATAGAAAAAGTGTAAGTATAACAGTTTTTCTATAGAAATAAGTATATAAGTATTACGGTTCTTCTATAGAAAAAGAGTGTAACAGTAGTGTAACAGTTTTGCTATAGAAAAAGTGTGCGTATAATAGTTTTTCTATGGAAAACGTGTTAGTATAACAGTTTTTCTTTAGAAAATGTGTTAGTATAACGGTTTTTCTGTTGAAAACGGTTTAGTATAACAGTTTTTCTATAGTAAAAGTTTCATTATTACAGTTCTCTTATAGAAAAAGTGTAAGTTTAACAGTTTCTCTATAACAAAAGTATAACAGTTTTTCTATAGAAAGAGTACAACAGTTAAAAAAAAGTGTTGGTATAAAAGTTTTTCTATAGAAAAAGTGTTGGTATAACAGAGTTGGCATAACATATATTTTATAGCAAAAATTTTACCATAACGGTTTTTCTATAAAATAATGTTTATATAACAGTTTGTCTACAGAAAAACTTTTAGTATAGAAAAATTATTAGTATAACAGTTTTTCTATAGCAAATTTATTAGTATAACAGTTTTGCTAAGAAAAAATTGCATGCATTAAAAAATAGTCGTATAGCGAGTACAAAAGACATAAACTCGAAAGGCAAGTTACCGCTTTCATTCCCAGACTCAATAAATAAAATATTGAGGTAGGTTAGGTACAGTTGTCCAAAAAAATTAACAAAAAAAAATGTTCTTCAAAATTATAAGTATAATATCAAAGCTTTTGTTGTTTTTGCTGCTGCTTTTGTTGTATGACATTTTGTGTTTATTGTTTTCATTTAATTTTCTCTTTGTACTAAATTAAACTTTAGTATAAATTCTATATTGGACATGCAAGTAACGACAAGAAGGTACTCACTCACTCTTTCCAGTGACAAACAGATGGACGGACGCATGGACGGACCTGCTTTTATTCCTCATTCATTTTGATCGAACAGAACGAACAGTCATTGTCAACTTTTGCTTATGTGAATATTTTATGTTTGAAATGTTAAGTGAATGAGAGAGTATGTGTACGGGTGCGTATGTGTGTGTGTATGTTTATCACACATACGCACACAATGACAAACGAATTGAAGCCATATAAATAACAGAACAATTTACAAAAACAACTTAGTTTTTTCGAACAAATAATGAAAAAAAATTATACACAAAAAATAAATAAACAAAAATAAAAGCAACAACAAAAAAAATGTTAAGGTTATTAACCATGAAAACAACAAAAATACGTGTATAGTACAAAATGGTAGTACAACAACATCAAACAAAATAAAAATTAAAAAAAAAAAAAAATCAACAAGAACATGAGTATTAGATAGGTCCACAAAGTTATAAGAATACTGTTATACTAAATTGATTCTTCTAAAAAACTGTTATACTAACACTTTTTCTATAGAAAATCTGTTATTCTAACACATTTTTTTTTAGAAAAACTGTTATACCAACACTTTTCTATAGAAAAAACTGTTATACCAACGCCTTTTCTATAGAAAAACTGTTATACCAACACTTTTTCTATAGAAAAACTGTTATACCTACACTTTAGTATAACAGTTTTTCTATAGAGAAAGTGTTAGTATAACAATTTTTCTATAGAAAAAGCTAACAGATTTTCAATAGAAAAACTGTTAAACCAACACTTTTTCTATAGAAAAACTGCTATACCAACACCTTTTCTATAGAAAAAGTGTTAGTATAACAGTTTTTCTATAGAAAAAGTGTTAGTATAACAGTTTTTCTATAGAAAAACTTTTAAACTAACACTTTTTCTATAGAAAAACTGTTATACTAATACTTTTTCTATAGAAAAACTGTCATACTAACACTTTTTCCATAGAAAAACTGTTATACTAATACTTTTTCTATAGAAAAACTTGTATACTAACACTTTTTCTATAGAAAAACTGTTATACTAACACTTTTTCTATAGAAAAGCTTTTATACTAAGACTTTTTCTATTGAAAAACTGTCATACTAACACTTTTTCCATAGAAAAACTGTTATACTAATACTTTTTCTATAGAAAAACTGTTATACTAGCACTTTTTCTACAGGAAAACTTTTATATCAACACTTTTTCTATAGAAAAACTGGTATATTCTGTAAAAATCTTCTTAAAAGTTTATTACTTTTCTGAACCCCTCTAATATCAATAAACATGAGTATTTAACAAAATTTGCCATCATATGTTTAAGCAGACTAGTCCGTCATTTAAATCGTCAGTGTTTTGACAAAATCTCCCAAAAAAACTAAAAATAAAGAGAAGAAAGAACAAAAACAACAATAATACATAAATAAATGACAACAACAACATGGAAAACAAGAACAACACTCATACAATTGTATGAATAAGTTGTTGAGGGAATTAAAGTATTGACAAATTTGAAATTGTCTATGGTCAAGAAACGAAGACATACAATTTCCTGTGTTAATTTAAATGTTCTTTTGGTTTTTTTTAGTTTTTTGTATTTTAATTCTTTTCCTTTTTCTTTCTAATACAAAATATTTAAGTCTTTTGAGGCAATATTAAGTAACAAACAAATTTTATGTTGTTTGTTGGACAAAAACTTAGTAGTTTACAACAATATCTATTAAATTAGAAATAGAAATTCAAAATTTGAGGAAACTTACAAAAATATGGTTACACTGAATATGTCTCTAAGGGGTTAAGAAATAGAAACGAGATGTTCGATTTTTGAATACTATAAAGTGGGATTTTTGGTCACGGGACGAAAGAGGGGATTTTGAAAAATAATATTTTTTTTATAGAGAACAAAGTACTTCTTTATTAGGTAAACTATTTTTCTGTATAGAAATTTCATTTTAGTGCAATATAAATTTTTTGCTATAAACATTTTATAAAGAAAAAGTTTTCGGTATAAAAATTTAAAATAGATAATTTTTCGGTATAAAAATTTTATATAGAAAATTTGTCGGTTGTCGGTAAAAAAGTTTCTAGAAAACTTTTCGGTATAGAATTTTTAACCGGAAAATTTTATGTAGAACATGTCTTGGTATCAAAATTATATATAGAAAAATTTTTGGTACAAAAATTCTATATACAAAAATTTTTCTGTGTAAAAATTTTATATAAAAAATTTTTCGGTATAAAAACTTTATATAGAAAATTTTTTGGAATTAAAATTTTATATAGAATTTTTTTCGGTATAAAAATTTTATATAAAACAATTTTCGGTATAAAAATTGTATCAGAAACATTTTCGGTATAAACATTTTATATAGAAAATTTTTCGGTATACAAATTTTATATAGAAAATTTTTCGGTATAAAAATTTTATATGGAAAATTTTTCGGTATAAAAATTTTATATAGAAAATTTTTCGGTATAAAAATTTTATATAGAAAATTTTTCGGTATAAAAATTTTATATAGAAAATTTTTCGGTATAAAAATTTTATATAGAAAATTTTTCGGTATAAAAATTTTATATAGAAAATTTTTCGGTATAAAAATTTTATATAGAAAATTTTTCGGTATAAAAATTTTATATAGAAAATTTTTCGGTATAAAAATTTTATATAGAAAATTTTACGGTATAAAAATTTTATATAGAAAATGTTTCGGTACAAAAATTTTATATAGAAAATTTTTCGGTATAAAAATTTTATATAGAAAATTTTTTGGTATAAAAATTTTATATAGAAAATTTTTTGGTATAAAAATTTTATTTAGAAAATTTTTCGGTATAAAAATTTTATTTAGAAAATTTTTCGGTATAAACATTTTATTTAGAAAATTTTTCGGTATAAAAATTTTATTTAGAAAATTTTTCGGTATAATCATTTTATATAGAAAATTTTTCGTTATAAAAATTTTATATAGAAAATTTTTCGGTATAAAAATTTTATATAGAAAATTTTTTGGTATAAACTTTTCGAAATTAAAATTTTATATAGAACAATTTTCGGTATAAAAATTGTATAAGAAACATTTTCGGTATAAAAATTGTATATAGAAAATTTTTCGGTATAAAAATTTTATATGGAAAATTTTTCGGTATAAAAATTTTATATAGAAAATTTTTCGGTATAAAAATTTTATATAGAAAATTTTTCGGTATAAAAATTTTATATAGAAAATTTTTCGGTATAAAAATTTTATATAGAAAATTTTTCGGTATAAAAATTTTATATAGAAAATTTTTCGGTATAAAAATTTTATATAGAAAATTTTTCGGTATAAAAATTTTATATAGAAAATTTTACGGTATAAAAATTTTATATAGAAAATGTTTCGGTATAAAAATTTTATATAGAAAATTTTTCGGTATAAAAATTTTATATAGAAAATTTTTTGGTATAAAAATTTTATTTAGAAAATTTTTCGGTATAAACATTTTATTTAGAAAATTTTTCGGTATAAAAATTTTATTTAGAAAATTTTTCGGTATAATCATTTTATATAGAAAATTTTTCGTTATAAAAATTTTATATAGAAAATTTTTCGGTATAAAAATTTTATATAGAAAATTTTTTGGTATAAAAATTTTATATAGAAAATTTTTTGGTATAAAAATTTTATATAGAAAATTTTTTGGTATAAACTTTTCGAAATTAAAATTTTATATAGAACAATTTTCGGTATAAAAATTGTATAAGAAACATTTTCGGTATAAAAATTGTATATAGAAAATTTTTCGTTATAAACATTTTATATAGAAAATTTTTCGATATAAAAATTTTATATAGAAAATTTTTCGGTATAAAAATTGTATATAGAAAAATTTTCGGTATAAAAATTTTATATGGAAAATTTTTCGGTATAAAAATTTTTCGGTATAAAAGTTATATATAGAAAATTTTTCGGTATAAAAGTTTTACATAGAAAACTTTTCGGAATAAAAATTTTAAATAGAAAACTTTTCGGAATAAAAATTTTATATAGAAAATTATTGGTACACAAATTTTATATAGAACTATTTTCGGTATGAAAATTTTATATCGAAAATTTTTCGGTATAAAAATTTTGTATAGAAAATTTTTCGGTATAAAAATTTTATATAGAAAATTTTTCGGTATAAAAATTTTAGATAGAAAATTCTACGGTATAAAAATTTTATATAGAAAATTTTTCGGTATAAAAATTCTATATAGAAAATTTTTCGGTATAAAAATTATATAGAAAATTTTTTGGTATAAAAATTTTATTTAGAAAATTTTTCGGTATAAAAATTTTATATAGAAAATTTTTCGGTATAAAAATTTTATATAGAAAATTTTTCGGTATAAAAATTTTATATAGAAAATTTTTCGGTATAAAAGTTGTATATAGAAAACTTTTCGGTATAAAAGTTGTATATAGAAAAATTTTCGGTATAAAAATTTTATATGGAAAATTTTTCGGTATAAAAATTTTTCGGTATAAAAGTTATATATAGAAAATTTTTCGGTATAAAAGTTTTACATAGAAAACTTTTCGGAATAAAAATTTTAAATAGAAAACTTTTCGGAATAAAAATTTTATATAGAAAATTATTGGTACACAAATTTTATATAGAACTATTTTCGGTATGAAAATTTTATATCGAAAATTTTTCGGTATAAAAATTTTGTATAGAAAATTTTTCGGTATAAAAATTTTATATAGAAAATTTTTCGGTATAAAAATTTTATATAGAAAATTTTTCGGTATAAAAATTTTAGATAGAAAATTCTACGGTATAAAAATTTTATATAGAAAATTTTTCGGTATAAAAATTCTATATAGAAAATTTTTCGGTATAAAAATTATATAGAAAATTTTTTGGTATAAAAATTTTATTTAGAAAATTTTTCGGTATAAAAATTTTATATAGAAAATTTTTCGGTATAAAAATTTTATATAGAAAATTTTTCGGTATAAAAATTTTATATAGAAAATTTTTCGGTATAAAAGTTGTATATAGAAAACTTTTCGGTATAAAAGTTGTATATAGAAAACTTTTCGAAATTAAAATTTTTGGTATAAAAATTGTATAAGAAACATTTTCGGTATAAAAATTGTATATAGAAAATTTTTCAGTATAAGAATTTTATATAGAAAATTTTTCGGTAGAAAAATTTTATATAGAAAATTTTTTGATATAAAAATTTTATATAGAAAATTTTTCGGTATAAAAATTGTATATAGAAAATTTTGGTATAAAAATTTTACATAGAAAATTTTTATATAGAAAATTTTTCGGTACAAACATTTTTTATAGAAAATTTTTCGGTATACAAATTTTATATAGAAAATTTTTCGGTATACAAATTTTATATCGAAAATTTTTCGGTATAAAAGTTTTATATAGAAAATTTTTCGGTATAAAAATTTTGTATAGAAAATTTTTCTGTATAAAAAGTTTTTTATAGAAAATTTTTCGGTATAAAAATTTTATATAGAAAATTTTTCGCTATAAAAATTTTAAATATAAAATATAAATATAAAAATTTTAAATATCAAATATATCTGTATACAAATTTTCTATTAAAAATTTTTCTGTATAAAAATTTTATATGGAAAATTTTTCGGTACAAAAATTTTGTATGGAAAATTTTTTGAAATTTTATACAAACAATTTTTCGATATAAAAATTTTATACAAAAAATTTTTCGGTATAAAAAATTTATATGAAAAAATTTTCGGTACAAAACTTTTATATAGAAAATTTTTTGATATAAAATTTTATTAAGAAAATTTTGTGGTATAAAAATTCTGTATAGAAAATTTTCGGTATAAAAATGTAAAATAGAAAATTTTTCTGTATACAGATTTTCTATAGAAATAGAATAGAATTTGTCTGTATAAAAATTTTATGTAGAAAATTTTTCTATTATATAAAAAATGTTTCTGTAGAAAAACTTTAATTACTGAACTCTTTTTCGTTTCTTGAGACTGGAAATATTTTTAATTTCTGCTAATTATACATAGACCTTCACATTCATCCATCAATCGCCATCATCAATTTCATAAAATTATTAACCCGAATCGTTTATAGTAATTTTGCCATATTAATTTCAATATTTTTTCTCTTTAACGAAAAATTCATTATAAACTAAAAGAAGGATAAACATGAGTCTTTAAAACAAAATTCTTTGAATAACTTTTGCAGCTAAAATTCATCAATACATCGATAATGACATAAAAATATTGAAATGTCTGCTAAGACATTTATGACAAGTTGGACGTATCGATGGTTGGATGGATGGATACTCAAGCTCATAGATACTTTTGAGGCAAGGAAATGACGAGAAGAAAACGGTATGTTCTTATGAGTATGATCAGTCTTTTCATTGGACGTTGATACGACGAAATCATGAATAAGTGTCTCAATATGTCCAATTATGTTCATTTTAAAACCGTAATCATAATAAAAATGTTAACTGCCACACGTTGGCCTTGTACATTGACAACGAACAACGAAATAATCTACACAGTAGAGAACAATGACTGTTTGTTATTTTTATTGTTGTTGCTGCTGCGACTGTGGCTGCAACAAGTCGTAAGTACTAAAGTGAGTGAATTGTATACAACAAATACACATGTGAGTTATACCTCACCACAGTTCAGTTCAGTTCAGCTCTGAGTTTGGGGAATGAGGCAACACTGACATAAAGTAACTGAAGCCTAGATTCAATATACAGTCAACGCTGTGCTGCAGCAACAATAACAATGATTGTTGTTAAGCCGGCAATAGTCAGTCATTTCGTAAAACTTAAATAAGCAACTTTAGCTGCAACAACCTCTAGTATATCTACAACAATAACAACAGCTGCAGCTTTAGGCAACAATAACTATAATATTAAAATGCTATTGGCACTAACAATAACAACGTCCACAGCAACTACAACAACTGCTGCAGTGGATCAAAAGCAACAACATTATATATAACCACATCGTCATCTACATCCACAATAAATGGCAACTTGTTGACTTGTGCGACATTTACACGGAAGCATTTTTCAAAAACTCTATTTCCACTAATATAAAATAATAACTCGACATTTATTTCTACGTACTCGTATGAACACATATTTCCTTACATCTCTACATATTTACGCATTTAGTTACTTATGTTAGGTCGGTATGTAAAAGTTTTCCATGCGTATGTTACAACATCTGATAGTGGGTTAAAGAGTTATCAACATTTTTCATAAAACAGTTTGTGTTATTAAATGTTAGATTCAACGTTTATAGTGGTACTAATGTTAAAGTCAATCGAATGAGAATTTTTGCTATATAAAATTTTTCTGCTTAAATTTTTTCGATATAAAACATTTTTATAGAAAATTGTTCGATTTAAAAAATTTTTATAGAAAATTTTTCGGTATAAAAATTTTTCAAAGAAAATTGTTTGGTATACAAATTTTATATAGAAAATTTTTCAGTTTAATAATTTTTGATAGAAAATTTTTCGGTAGTAAAAGTTTTTATAGAAAATTTTTCGGTATAAAAATTTTTTATAGAAAATTTTTCGCTATAAAAATTTTCTATTATAGAAAATTTTTCCCTTTAAAAATTTTCTATTATAGAAAATTTTTCGCTATAAAAATTTTCTATTATAGAAAATTTTTCAGTTTAATAATTTTTGATAGAAAATTTTTCGGTAGTAAAAGTTTTTATAGAAAATTTTTCGGTATAAAAATTTTTTATAGAAAATTTTTCGCTATAAAAATTTTCTATTATAGAAAATTTTTCCCTTTAAAAATTTTCTATTATAGAAAATTTTTCGCTATAAAAATTTTCTATTATAGAAAATTTTTCCCTATAAAAATGTTCTATTATAGAAAATTTTTCCCTATAAAAATTTTCTATAATATAAAATTTTTCGCTAAAAAAATTTTCTATTATAGACAATTTTTCGCTATAAAAATTTTCTATTATAAAAAATTTTCCGCTATAAAAATTTTCTATTATAGAAAATTTTTCGCTATAAAAATTTTCTGTTATAGAAAATTTTTCGCTATAAAAATTTTCTTATATAGAAAATTTTTCGCTTAAAAATTTGTCTATTATAGAAAATTTTTCGCTACAAAAATTTTCTATTATTGAAAATTTTTCGCTATAAAAATTTTCTATTATGGAACATTTTATGCTATAAAAATTTTCTATAACAAGAAATTTTTCGCTATAAAAAATTAATATTATAGAAAATTTTTCGCTATAAAAGTTTTATATTCTAGAAAATTTTTCGCTATAAAAATTTTCTATTATAAAAAAATTTTCGCTATAAAAATGTTCTGTTATAGAAAATTTTTCGCCATAAATTTTTTAAAGAAAATTTTTCGGCATTAAAATTTTTAAGAGATACAAATTTTTTATTGTTTTTTTTTCTATTTTAGAAAATTTTTCGGTATAAAAACTTTATATAGAAAATTTTTCGCTATAAAAATTTTCGATCGAAAATTTTTCGCTATAAAAATTTTATATCGAAAATTTTTCGGTATAAAAATTTTGTATCGAAAATTTTTCGGTATAAAAGTTTTATATAGAAAATTTTTCGGCATACAAATTTTGTATAGAAAATTTTTCTGTATAAAAATTTTGTATAAACAATTTTTCTGTATAAAAATTTTTTTATAGAAAATTTTTCGGTATAAAAATTTTAGATAGAAAATTTTTCGATATGAAAATTTTATATAGAAAATTTTTCTGTATAAAAATTTTACATGGAAAAATTTTCGGTATAAAAATTGTATATGAAAAATTTTTCGGTATAAAAATTTTATATAGAAAATTTTTCGGTATAACAATTTTTTATAGAAAAATTTTCGGTATAAAAATTTTATATAGAAAATTTTTCGGCGTAAAAATTTTATAGAGAAAATTTTTCGGTATAAAAATTTTATATAAAAAATTTTTCGGTATAAAAATTTTATATAGAAAATGTTTCGGTAAAAAAAAATTTTTGTATACAAATTTTATATAGAAAATTTTTCACTATAAAAATTTTATATAGAAAATTTTTCACTATAAAAATTCCATACATAACATTTTTCAGCATAAAATTTTATATAGAAAATTTTCCGGTATAAAATTTTATATAGAAAATTTTCTGGTAAATATAAGAATTTTGTATAGAAAATTTTCCGGTATAAAAATTTTGTATACATATATATAAAGAAAATTTTTCGGTATAAAATTTATTTTTTCTATTTTAACTTTTTTGTCGAAATTTTTCGACATAAAAATGTTTTTTACTATAAATTTTTTTTTTTTAGAAAAAATTTCGGTTAAGATTTTTTTTACAAAATTATCAAAATAAAAATTTTCAATGTAAAATTTTCGTTATAGAAATTTTTTAGGTATAAAATTTTTTAAAGGATTTTTTTTCGATATTGAATTTTTCTTTACAAAGATATTTTATAGACAATTTTTTTCTATAAAAAAATTTTCGCTATAAAATTTTTTTGCTATAAAATTTTTATATAGAAAATTTTTTGTAATAAAAATTTTTTACAGAAAATTTTTTGATAAAAAAATTTTTTATAAAAAAGTTTTCACCATAAAAATTTTTTATGGAAAATTTTTCGATATAAAAATGCTTTATTGAAAAATTTCGTTATTTTCTATAGACAATTTTTTGGTAATAAGATTTTTTATGGAAAATTATTTGGTATACAAATTTTTTATAGAAAATCTTTTGGTATAAAAACATTTTTTGAAAACTTTGCGGTTTTCAAATTTTTGATAAAATTTTTCAATAGAAAAATTTTCTGCTAAAGAAAATTTTTTAAAATATATAATTTTTCAATATAAAATACTTTTATTGATTTTTTTCGTTATATAAATTTTTATAGAAAATTTTTCGCTTTAACATTTTTAATAGAAAAAAAAAAACATAAACATTTTTTATAGAAAAGTTTTTATCATAAACAATTTTGATAGAAAATTTTTTGCTTTAAAAATATTGTATTCGCTGTACAAATTTTTTAGAGAAATTTTTTTGCCATAAATATTTTTGATAGAAAATTTTTTGGTATAAAAATTTTTTGGTATAAAAATTTTTTGTAGAAATTTTTTTGGTATAAGTGTTTTTTTAAAGCCTGTTTTTACACAAATTTTTGTTTATAAAAATGTGTACAAATTTTTATAGAAAATATTTTATTGTAAACTTTTCGATTTCAATTTTTTGTTATTGAAAGATATTTGGTATAAAAATTGTTATAGAAAATTTTTTGGTATAGAAACATTTTATAGAAAACTTTCCGGTATAAAGATTTTTGGGTTTCAAATTTTTTTTTGTATAAAATTTTTAAAGTAAAATTTTAATAGGAAATTTTTTTAAATAGAAAATTTTTCTATATAAAAACTTTTTATTGATTTTTTTCGGTGTTAATCTATTTTTTAGAAAATTTGTTTTGTTCAACAAATTTCGCTTTAAAAAATTTTTATAGGAAATTTTTTACTAAAAAAATCTTTAATCTCTTTCTTTAACAATTTTTGTAAAAATATTTTATAGAAAGAAATTTTTATAACGAAATGTTTTCATAAACGAAGTCTATAGTATTTCCATAGAAAATTATTTGCTCCAAAAATTTGTCTAAAGGGTTTATAGAATATTTATGGATTTCCTCAGTTGCCCCGTTTTGTTGGTATCAAATATCTAACATAGTCTGGTCTTATCTATTTATTTATTAATTTGTGTCTCATAAAAAACTTTAAGTTATGCCTAAGAAATAATAACAGCAGCGACGAAATCATAGACGAATATCAAAAGCTATAGAATAAAAAAACGACTTAAAGCTTAATCAGAGTTAAATAAAAATAAAATTATAATAACAGCAAATCAGCCTATTTACAACAAAAACTAAAAATGTTTATACTAAGACAATTCTAAAAAATGTGAACAAACTTTATTACATGCGTGTGTAAATCATACGTCAGCTAATTCTACATACATACATTTTATACACGCACAGATGTTCGTTTGTATTTTGTGCGTAACACATAGAAGTATAAATACAACAACACACGATCTCTTTTTTATTTTTTGCAAATTCATTGTGCCATATGATCTTTTGAAAATATTTTTATGAACACGTTCATAGCTACATGTGTTATATATGAATGTATGTAAAAAGTATATAATTTTTATATATATTTCATATAAAACAGATTCGATCTTTTAAAACTCATGTCAAATTGCATTGACGAAAACTTGTGGTTGTCATTGTTGTTATTGTAAATATTGTCGTTTTTACTGTTATTGGGCGAGGTTAGTTTGTACGAGTTGTTGTAAATGCTGCCGCCGTTGCTGTTGTTGCTGCCATAATCGTCGTCGTAAGTTCAAAGTAAGTCAAGTTTAAGTTAAACGTTGTAAACGTAAATGATGTAAAAGTGCTGTAAATACATACGACAGCAAATGTGCACTGACTGACTCTGATTCTGATTCAGTGACTGAGAGTCATTTGGGTGAATGAACAAACTTGAAATTGGATGAAAATGACTATTGAAAGTTTTTTTGATATTCTTTTTGTATATGGGTTTATTTTTAAGAAAACGGTGACTGACATTAAAAGGTTTTATGATCTTAATAAATATTAAATATGAATAAATTAAGAGACGTATATAAAAATATGTTAAGATTAATTGCTATTGTCAAATTCATGATATTAACTAATTAAATTTTTTTGTACACAAATTTTCAACTTTTTTCTAATTGAGTACAACTTTGATCAAAATTTGTCTTTAGTAAATTTTTGATCAAAATTTGTCTTTAGTTAATTTTTGATCAAAATTTGTCTTTAGTAAATTTTTGATCAAAATTTGTCTTTAGTAAATTTTTGATCAAAATTTGTCTTTAGTAAATTTTTGATCAAAATTTGTCTTTACTAAAATTTGGATCAAAATTTGTCTCTAGTAAAATTTTGATCAAAAATTGTCATTTGTCTTTAGTAAAATTTTGATAAAAATTTGCCCTTAGTAAAATTTTGATAAAAATTTGCCTTTAGTAAAATTTTGATCAAAATTTGTCTTAAGTAAAATTTTGATCATAATTTGTCTTTAGTCAAATTTTTGTCAAAACTTGTCTTTGATAAAATTTTGATCAAAATCTTTCTTTAGTAAAATTTTGATCAAAATTTGTTTTTAGTAAAATTTTGATCAAAATTTGTCTTTAGTAAAATTTGGTCAAAATTTATCTTTAGTAAAATTTGGATCAAAATTTGTCTTTAGTAAAATTTTGATCAAAATTTGTCTTAAGTAAAATTTTTTATCCAAATTATTCTTAAGTGGAATTTTAATCAAAATTTGTTTTTGGTCAAATTTTGATTAAAATTTGTCTTTAGTAAAGTTTTGATCAAAATTTGTTGTTGGTAAAATTTTGATCAAAAATTGTTTTTAGTAAAATTTTAATCAAAATTTGTCTTTAGTAAGATTTTGATCAAAATTTGCCTTTAGTAAAATTTTGATAAAAATTTGCCTTTAGTAAAATTTTGATTAAAATTTTGCCTTTAGAAAAATTTTAATCAAAATATATCTTTGGTAAAATTTTGATCAAAATATATCTTTAGTAAAATTTTGATCAAAATTTGTCTTAAGTAAAATTTTGATCATAATTTGTCTTTAGTCAAACTTTTGTCAAAACTTGTCTTTGATAAAATTTTGATCAAAATTTTTCTTTAGTAAAATTTTGATCAAAATTTGTTTTTAGTAAAATTTTGATCAAAATTTGTCTTTAGTAAAATTTGGTCAAAATTTATCTTTAGTAAAATTTGGATCAAAATTTGTCTTTAGTAAAATTTTGATCAAAATTTGTCTTAAGTAAAATTTTTTATCCAAATTATTCTTAAGTGGAATTTTAATCAAAATTTGTTTTTGGTCAAATTTTGATTAAAATTTGTCTTTAGTAAAGTTTTGATCAAAATTTGTTGTTGGTAAAATTTTGATCAAAAATTGTTTTTAGTAAAATTTTAATCAAAATTTGTCTTTAGTAAGATTTTGATCAAAATTTGTTTTTAGTAAAATTTTGATCAAAATTTGTCTTTAGTAAGATTTTGATCAAAATTTGCCTTTAGTAAAATTTTGATAAAAATTTGCCTTTAGTAAAATTTTGATTAAAATTTTGCCTTTAGAAAAATTTTAATCAAAATATATCTTTGGTAAAATTTTGATCAAAATATATCTTTAGTAAAATTTTGATCAAAATTTGTCTTAAGTAAAATTTTGATCATAATTTGTCTTTAGTCAAATTTTTGTCAAAACTTGTCTTTGATAAAATTTTGATCAAAATCTTTCTTTAGTAAAATTTTGATCAAAATTTGTTTTTAGTAAAATTTTGATCAAAATTTGTCTTTAGTAAAATTTGGTCAAAATTTATCTTTAGTAAAATTTGGATCAAAATTTGTCTTTAGTAAAATTTTGATCAAAATTTGTCTTAAGTAAAATTTTTTATCCAAATTATTCTTAAGTGGAATTTTAATCAAAATTTGTTTTTGGTCAAATTTTGATTAAAATTTGTCTTTAGTAAAGTTTTGATCAAAATTTGTTGTTGGTAAAATTTTGATCAAAAATTGTTTTTAGTAAAATTTTAATCAAAATTTGTCTTTAGTAAGATTTTGATCAAAATTTGTTTTTAGTAAAATTTTGATCAAAATTTGTCTTTAGTAAGATTTTGATCAAAATTTGCCTTTAGTAAAATTTTGATAAAAATTTGCCTTTAGTAAAATTTTGATTAAAATTTTGCCTTTAGAAAAATTTTAATCAAAATATATCTTTGGTAAAATTTTGATCAAAATATATCTTTAGTAAAATTTTGATCAAAATTTGTCTTAAGTAAAATTTTGATCATAATTTGTCTTTAGTCAAATTTTTGTCAAAACTTGTCTTTGATAAAATTTTGATCAAAATCTTTCTTTAGTAAAATTTTGATCAAAATTTGTTTTTAGTAAAATTTTGATCAAAATTTGTCTTTAGTAAAATTTGGTCAAAATTTATCTTTAGTAAAATTTGGATCAAAATTTGTCTTTAGTAAAATTTTGATCAAAATTTGTCTTAAGTAAAATTTTTTATCCAAATTATTCTTAAGTGGAATTTTAATCAAAATTTGTTTTTGGTCAAATTTTGATTAAAATTTGTCTTTAGTAAAGTTTTGATCAAAATTTGTTGTTGGTAAAATTTTGATCAAAAATTGTTTTTAGTAAAATTTTAATCAAAATTTGTCTTTAGTAAGATTTTGATCAAAATTTGCCTTTAGTAAAATTTTGATAAAAATTTGCCTTTAGTAAAATTTTGATTAAAATTTTGCCTTTAGAAAAATTTTAATCAAAATATATCTTTGGTAAAATTTTGATCAAAATATATCTTTAGTAAAATTTTGATCAAAATTTGTCTTAAGTAAAATTTTGATCATAATTTGTCTTTAGTCAAACTTTTGTCAAAACTTGTCTTTGATAAAATTTTGATCAAAATTTTTCTTTAGTAAAATTTTGATCAAAATTTGTTTTTAGTAAAATTTTGATCAAAATTTGTCTTTAGTAAAATTTGGTCAAAATTTATCTTTAGTAAAATTTGGATCAAAATTTGTCTTTAGTAAAATTTTGATCAAAATTTGTCTTAAGTAAAATTTTTTATCCAAATTATTCTTAAGTGGAATTTTAATCAAAATTTGTTTTTGGTCAAATTTTGATTAAAATTTGTCTTTAGTAAAGTTTTGATCAAAATTTGTTGTTGGTAAAATTTTGATCAAAAATTGTTTTTAGTAAAATTTTAATCAAAATTTGTCTTTAGTAAGATTTTGATCAAAATTTGCCTTTAGTAAAATTTTGATAAAAATTTGCCTTTAGTAAAATTTTGATTAAAATTTTGCCTTTAGAAAAATTTTAATCAAAATATATCTTTGGTAAAATTTTGATCAAAATATATCTTTAGTAAAATTTTGATCAAAATTTGTCTTAAGTAAAATTTTGATCATAATTTGTCTTTAGTCAAACTTTTGTCAAAACTTGTCTTTGATAAAATTTTGATCAAAATTTTTCTTTAGTAAAATTTTGATCAAAATTTGTTTTTAGTAAAATTTTGATCAAAATTTGTCTTTAGTAAAATTTGGTCAAAATTTGTCTTTAGTAAAATTTGGATCAAAATTTGTCTTTAGTAAAATTTTGATCAAAATTTGTCTTAAGTAAAATTTTTTATCCAAATTATTCTTAAGTAGAATTTTAATCAAAATTTGTTTTTGGTCAAATTTTGATTAAAATTTGTCTTTAGTAAAGTTTTGATCAAAATTTGTTGTTGGTAAAATTTTGATCAAAAATTGTTTTTAGTAAAATTTTAATCAAAATTTGTCTTTAGTAAAATTTTGATCAAAATTTGCCTTTAGTAAAATTTTGATCAAAATTTGCCTTTAGTAAAATTTTGACCAAAGTTTGCCTTTAGAAAAATTTTAATCAAAATATATCTTTGGTAAAATTTTGATCAAAATATATCTTTAGTAAAATTTTGATCAAAATTTGTCTTAAGTAAAATTTTGATCATAAATTGTCTTTAGTCAAAACTTGTCTTTGATAAAATTTTGATCAAAATTTTTCTTTAGTAAAATTTTGATCAACATTTGTCGTTATTAAAATTTTGTCACATTTTGTCTGTAGTAAAATTTTGATAAAGATTTTTCTTTAGTAAAATTTTTATCAAAATTTGTTTTTAGTAAAATTTTGATCAAAATTTGTCTTTAGTAAAATTTTGATCAAAATTTGTCTTTAGTAAAATTTTGATCAAAATTTGTCTTTAGTAAAATTTTGATCAAAATTTGTCTTTAGTAAAATTTTGATCAAAATTTGTCTTTAGTAAAATTTTGATCAAAATTTGTCTTTAGTAAAATTTTGATCAAAATTTGTCTTTAGTAAAATTTTGATCTAAATTTGTCTTTAGTAAAATTTTGATCAAAATTTGTCTTTATTAGTAAAATTTTGATCAAAATTTGTCTTTATTTAGTAAAATTTTGATCAAAATTTGTCTTTATTTAGTAAAATTTTGATCAAACTTTTTTAGAGTTGAAATTTCATGGCAGAAAAATTTAGTAAGAATTTTTTTAATTTTTTCTAGGTACTATATTTATCTAGGATCAAAAGATTGAAGATACTTACAAGTAAATTAGCTATATTTAATTTGGAGTGTTAATTTTGGAGACTTACCTAAAATGAAAAAAGACAAAAAATGATATAAAATTCTATTTTTATTATAGTAAATATTTTTATATGACTAAGAATTTTTAATGGTTTTCTACAATATTCAAATGAATCGATTATTATCTACATATGACTCTTTTTAGTGATCTAGGAAATAGTGCACTAAATTTATACCAAACCATAGTGCAATAGCCAACTACTCGTAATATGAAAAATTTTTATCAATTTTGTTAATTAATTACATTTCCAATTACTTATCTCATTTGCATTTCGCTCGTATTTTAATTTGCAATCAAATTAATTTTTTATTTTCTAATAAAAATTACACCAAAAAAACGAAAGAATGATAAGGAAAAATGGAAGATAATCGATTTTGTAAGTGTTTTATTACTTAGACTCACAACAGACACACACACACAAATAAAGTTCCCCTCTTGACCGTAATTTTAAGGCCAAAAGAATAGGGATCAAGGAATAAAGATGGCGATGACGATGCTATAAAATGAAGTTAGGGCAATAAAATAGAAAAGAATAACAACTGAAATATTAGAAAAAAATGCATTAAAATAAAAGAGGTAGACCAACGTAAAAATATGAAAAAGTAAAAGAATTTATTCTTGTAAAAATGAAGACACTGAGAAAAATTGAAATAAAATTTGTATTTGATGATATTTAAAGAAACAATTTAAGTGTTTTCATAGATGAAAAATAAAGTTATAACAATTTAATAATTCAAAAAATCCGCGCAAAATTCCTGCAATAAACTTTTGATCATTTTTAAATTTGCTTATGAATTAGGCAAAAAGAATTTATAATTTCAAATTTTATTTTGTGTTATTTAAAAACTATACATACAAACATAAATCTACTCCATTCTAGAAAAATTTCCAAAAATTTCTCTCAGTGTGTTTTTACGAAAAAAATCCCAGCTTAAAGGAAATTGATATATTGAGATTTATACCAAAGAAAACTTCACAAAAAAAATTTATAATAAAACCAAACATGAAAAATTTATTAGAACTTAAGAAGAAGTAATAGAAAAAATACATGAAGATAAATTTCTACAAGAAATTGTTGCTTATAAAAATATAAAGAAAAACCAAAAGAAAAAACAAAAAAAATCTATATATAAAACGGAAGTAAATAAAATGTAAGAAAAAACTATATTTTTCTATGTTTCTCTGTTTTGGGTGGGGTCGGTGCAAAAACAAAATAGGAAGAAATATGGAAACAGGAATTAAATAAATATAAATTAAATTTAAAGAACTTTTAAATATTTCTATTAATTTTTGAGAAATAGAATTTAGAAAAATTTGACTTGTTATAAAAATTTTGAGTATCGTAAAATTTTCTAAGAAAAATTTGATATAGAAAATTTGCAAGAAAAATTTGTCTTACAACATTTTTCTAACAAACGTTAAAAACTTTTCTGAAAAAAACTTGTAATATCGTACAATTTTTAAAGATAAATATCGCACTTGATCAACAAGAGGGTATTAACTCAAAATTTAAAAATTTTCAGTAGAGTCAAAAAACTATTTTATTTTACTACAACTTTCATATAAAGAAGAGTTTTTTGGCGAAATTATAGTGAATGTCAGATGTCAGATTTTCACAATGGGTAGAAAAGGCCACTACACATCAATTTCTTCGAAAAGGTGAAAATTTAAAAATTTTGAGTTAATACCCTCTTGTTGAACAAGTGCGATATGTAGTTGAGAAATTAATAATATCGTAAGTTTTTCAGTAAATATTTTTATTTTTAAATTTTAGTATTTTTATATAGCTTTTTATTCTATAAACCTATTAAATAGCAATAAAAATTGTATTCTATAAAAATCTGTGATATCGTAAATTTAATGTGAAAAATTTGAATACCGTAAATTTTTCAATATAAACTTTTTGATATGATAAAGTTTTTTTTATGAACAATTTGTGATAAATATCGTAACTTTTTTTTAATTTGAAATATTGCAAATTTTTCTGGGAAAAAATTCATATATCGTAAATTTTTCTAACAAAATTTTGTGTTTTTTTAAGCTTTTACCGAAAAAAAAACACACCAAATAATAAAAAACCGCTTTTTTAAAGAAAATGTGTGATATCGTAAATTTTATCGTATTATAAAATTTTTCCATGAGAATTTTTGAAATATTCAAAATTTTACTACAACAAATGTAGTATCGTAATTTTTTTTAAGATATATATGTAAATATGTATTTAATATCGAAAGTTTTTCAATAAAAACTTTTTGATATGATCAAAATTGTTTATGGAAAAATTGTGATATGGTATTTTTTGTTTTTTTTTTTTTTTAATTTGAAATATCATAAATTTTTCTAGGAAAAATTAGTGATATAGCAAATTTTTCTAAAAATTTTTTACAATTTTTATAAAACTTATCTTCTTCTTCTTCTGTTATCCTTGACTCCCAGTGGAGCATAGGGCCTCCTCAAATAGTAAAAAATAGTTTTCTTTAAAAAATTTGTTATGTCGTAAATTTTTCTATACGGAATTTGATATTTCGTTAAAGAAAGCTTTTTGATATGAAAAAAGTTTTCTGTGAGAAATGTAAATTATGCAAAAAAAAAAACAACGTAAATTTTTTCTATAAAAAATTTGTAGTATGAAAATATTTAAAAAAAAAATTTATATTTTGAATTTAAAATAAAAGAAATTGATATATCAGAAAAATGCTCATATTGTAAATTTTTCTATAAAAAATTTGTAATAGGGTTTAAAAAAATTAAATATGTTATGTTTCAATTTATATAAAAAAATTGTAATAAAGTTAATTTTTATATAAAAAATTGGTATGTTTATAAATTTTTCAATAAAATTTTTTTTTTATTTTTTCTTTACATAATTTGTAATATCGAAATTCTTCTACGAAAAATTCTTAATATCGTAAATTTTTGTAGAAAAATATTTGATGATGTCAATAAGTCAGTGCAATTTTAGAGAAAACACAGATTTTTATATGAAAAATTAATTTATTTTCCGACTATGTTTAGTAGCTATAATCTTAGTCCAACGTTTATGCAATTTTTTCTCTTAAAAATATATTTTATTTGAGATTATTTCATCGTTGGAGTAAATCCTCCGGCCCATTTCTTCAAGTTTGGGAACAAGAAATAGTCACTCAGAAGAAGTAGTGGCAATTCTTAGCCCATTTCATGGATTTTTGCAATAAGAACTTTACTTGTATTCATCTTTATACTTTCCAGGTATAGAAGAACTTTTGTACTTGTCAGAATACGGTCACTTTCCCTGATTAAATAGACACAAGAAGTTGATTTAATACTTTATTAGCCGACAAACCAACCTTTGACACATTTGTCAATTGACCCCGAAAAATTCTGTGTTTGGTCGTCCGTCTGTTGTGGCGGATCCACGTTTACGAAAGGGTGCATAAACTCGTTTATATTGCTATTGAACAACTCCAAACATTTTAGAGTTATTCTCAAACGGTTGCCTTTGAGGCTGATAGCGATCAAATGCTTTATAGTACCCTTGTTGTTATTCAAGACTTCAGCCAGTGAGACATGATGTATCCACAATATTTCCCACTTTTAATATCTGATCGTATAAATCATATTGTAAATATTGTTAATTGCTTGCCATGTAGAGAGCTTACCTGAATGTCAGAATGTTCGGCATGTTCCGTGCCTATAAGGTAATATCGAAATTCAGAATTCACTTACAGTTATTTTTCACAAAAACTTTCGATATCACAAATCACGAAATTTTAGGTTTTAAATTAAATTAGATTGAACAAATATTTAATTTGGGAATATAGAGATATTGTATATCAATCTAAAGGAAATTGTGTTCTCCGTACAAAACTATTATTAAACAAGTAAGAAAGTGCTGTAGTCGGTCAAGCCCGACCATAGGATACCCTTCACCACAAAGGTGAAAGGTGTTTTTTTTTCGTGTATAAAGACAAATATTTGCTAAATTTGGCCACCATACAAACATTTTTCAAAACTTCTGTATTCTGTTTCCGTCATTTGGATTATATGAGAGCTAGGGTCAAATGTGGACCGATTTTCTCGAAATTTAGCAAGTGTATTACAGTTTTTACAATTATGTATGCAAAAAAAAACTCAAAATTCTTATTATCTTCAGATTTACGAGCGTTTTAGTGATTTTTGTCTCATTTAGTGCGTTTTTAAAGAAGAATTTGTATGGGAGCTATGGTCAAATGTGGGCCGATTTCAACAGTTTAGTTTACATAAGCAATATTTATTTCAAATTTCATGAAAAAATATTGATATTTGTGGCCACTTTATCAAATCCGGGAAGTGGGACATATGGGAGGTACCATAAATTATAGACCGATTTTGACAAATTACAATAGCCATGGTTCCACTATCAACAAAACGATCTGTACCAAATTTCGTCAAATTATCTTTAAAATTGCGACCTGTAGTTTGATTACAAGGTTTACATGGGGGTCCAGCCAGACGGACGGACGGACAGCGCTAAATCGACTCAGAAAGTGATTCTAAACCTATTGGTATACTAAACGGTGGGTCTAAGACCAATATTTCTATGCGTTACATACATCAGCACAAACTTATAATACCCTTTCCACCTATGGTGGTGAAGGGTATAATGAAGAATTAAAAAAGCAATAACACATGAAAACAGCCTTAATGTTTGTTTTGTCTGCATTAACAATAAGAGCTTTTGGATAAGAAAAACTATTTATAAATATATTTTAATAAAAATTTGCAATGGTATAACATTTTTCAAGAAAAAAAAAAAAAAAAAAAATACAAAAAATTAAAAAAAAGTATTTTAAGTAACGATTTGTTACCTGAAAAGATTTGAAAAATTTCCAAAAATTGGTATTTTTAGTTTTTTTTTTGCTCTAGTTGCTTGGCCACTTTCAGGGCGACAAAATACTTTTACAATGTAACCTTGGTCCATAAAAAATTGGTAAAAAAATTTTTACAGCTCGCATGCGTACGGAGGAATTATGGCTCAAAATTGAAATTTCCATAAACAATAGGTCTAATTCGAGAGACACTGGTACTAACACCGAATAAACAAAAAGTTATTTTTTAACTAATTTATAAACGTCGTAAGTTTTTCTTTTAGAAAGTTATTAATATGTTATATATTCCTTAAGAACGTATAAAAAACACAAAAAATACTTTTTACCCAAAAAAAAGTTGAAAAATGGTTTATTTTTAAATATTAACTTTAAGCACTTATACGTTTTTACAGAGTAAAGCTTTTAAACACTTCTTGCTCGTAAAATATTAAGAATTTTATTCTTTTTGTAGAAAATTTTAAATCAAGAAAATCGGTTTATATATAGATCAGATATTAGTAAAAAATCGGCACAGTATTTGACAAAAATTGAAAATTTATTTTTTGAAGTCGAATATCTTTTAAACCGTAAGCGATAGCATATGCATGTAGTGATATTTTTTGAAGACCTTAACCTATATATTCGTTATATAGTATAATTATCTAAATCGGTTTTGAAATGACAATTATATACCGTTTTAAGTCATTTATGAGTCAGAGGTGCTCTACTTTGGTGGCCGATTGTGCCGCCTCAGTACAATCTAGGCTTTCCAGGTTCAAAACTTAAAATTTTTAAGCCCAACGGTTGAGAAGTTGCCGAAGTATTTCCATTCTATTTTTAAACTATTCCACTGTGCAATGGTACAAATGAAAAACAACGGTCAGTTGCTTTATAGTGCTTCGAGACCTAGTCACTTTTGTTGACAAGGTCTCGACTGATATTTACTTTGGGCTCAAACATTGAAGATCCACGATTTGTAACCTGTCATGATGTTGAAGCAAGTCGGTCATATTTTTGAACATATCTTATTAAAACGATACATTTTTTGAACAATTCCCAATTTATATAGCATCCAACACGAACTAATTTCGTGCCATTTTGAATGTATGTTAGTTCCACCAATCTTAAGGGTTAGGTTAAGTTCATAGCTGTTAGAGGCCTTAATCTTAATTTCGGAAGTTGGTATAATTTAGTTGGTATTTTAACATAAAGAACTAAGAAATGAAATTTTTGTTGAAATTTTATTATTTAGAAAGTGTTTCTGAGCCATCGGTATACTTTAAGAGCTCGAAATAATATTTTTGTACAGAGTGGCTGATGAAAGCTGCTATCAATAAAAACGTAATAACCATTTTTCTGTGTAACCAATCTTTTTCATTTTTATTTAGACTTAACGAAAATGTACAATTAAACAAAAATTTGAAAAGTGTGACGTTAACACTCTTAAGAGTCCATAACAATAACTATTTTATAAGATATGGCATATGTGTCACCAAGGGTCAAGGCCATTTGAATTCCTATATTTTAAAGACTTCATGATTTACTTTAATTCTTCTTCTTCTTCTGTTAGCCTTGACTCCCAGTGGAGCATAGGGCCTCAACCATCAACCATTTATATCGAACTCTATTGCGAGATGTTAGGCATACATCATTCCATGAATAGTTTGCTGCTTGTAACTCCGCTTCAGTTGACCTTCTCCACGTTCTAGCAGGTGCACCAACACGACGGCCGCTTCCTTGTGGATTCCAACGAAGCGCTTGTCGAGCAATGTTGGTATTTGGCCTTCGAAGTGTGTGGCCTATCCACCGCCATTTCCGTTGACATACCTCTATAGAAGAAGGGATTTGGTTTGTAGCGTGTTTGGTAGATCTTCATTTCTTATGCGATTTGGCCACCATATATTAAGGATTTGCCGCAAGCATTTGTTTGCAAAGGTTTGTAGGCGCTTATCGATGGCATTTGTGCGTTTCCAAGTTTCGCAGCCGTAATACAAGATGGACTTGACATTCGAGTTATATATTCGTAACTTAGTTGTTGATGATATTTGCCGAGATTTCCAAATAGCTCCTAGAATGCCGAATGCCGATTTTGCCTTATTTATACGCGATTCAATATCCTTGTCGGCGCCACCTTTTGTAGATACCAAACTACCAAGATAATTAAAGGTACCTACACATCCAATAACCTCGTTATCCACATTGATATGTGGCGACGGGTTTGCGCCATAGCCTTCAGGCATAATCTTTGTCTTGGAGATATTGATTTCCAGCCCAGCTGCCCGAGATTCAACAGTAATAGCGCTAGTGTTTTCTTGAAGGTGACCTAGGCTTTGACTTAGAAGGCATACGTCATCGGCGTATTCCAAGTCCTCAAGTTGTTTAAAGGGTGTCCATTGGATACCACGTCTACCATTCAGTGCCGTGCGCATTATATTGTCGATGACAAGGATAAAAAGTATGGGTGATAAGATACATCCTTGTCTTACTCCAGTAGTAACTTCGAACGGATTAGACAATTTACCTTAATGTAAAACCCGGCATTTAAAGTCCACGTACATTGCCCGAATTAAGTTCAGAATTTTCGTGGACATGTTACGGTTTTCTAAAATTCTCCATAGATAGCTCCTGTTGACACTGTCGAAGGCCTTCATAAAGTCGATAAACGCTAGGTAAATGGGTGTGCGGAATTCATTACATTGCTCCAGTACTATTCTTACTGTGTTGATTAGATCAACACAAGATCAATTCTCTCGGAACCCAAACTGATTTTCGCGTAGTGTTTTAGAAACTGCGTCAGACGTTCTATTCAAAATTTACTTTAATAAAAATCTATTATTTTTCAAATTAACCTTCATCTGTACCTAAAAAAAACTCACGTTCTCTACCTTTGCGTAGTTTTCTACTCATGCAATATTATTTATAGTTTTTGGTACAAAATTTTAAAAACTCTGGGAGGAAAAAGGTTAGTAAAAGTAATTTGTATTTATTTGGTACACGAAAAAGCTTTTTTTTTGCATTTCGAAGTCTTAAATTAGCTTTCCACCGAGAAAGACTATATGAGGAAAAACCGTTACCCATTGTCATAAACTTAGTTCAAAACAATACGTTAGTACTGACAATGATTGACAAAAAAGAACCATGACATCAAAAATTCCCACCAAAAACGTATGTTTTTTCCATATGCGTAGAAAACTACGCAAGGGTAGACAACGTAACTTTTTTGATTTAGTCCATAAAAAAGAAAATTTCGGAGTAAAAAATGCCTTAAATTATGCAAAATCATGTTACATACAAAGTCAATAAATTTTGTTAACTTAAAGCTAGCACTTCCAAAAAGAACAGAGAAATTGTGTAGCGTTTGCGTAGTTTTCTACGCAAAGAGCAGATGAAGGTTAATTAATAAAAAATAAATTACATAAACTTTACAAAAAATTATTTAAGTTTCTAATATAATAACCACCTTGTATTCTTAACATTTTATTTAGCTTTAGGCAGCATTTTTCGATTTACAATCCACTTTAAATCAAGGGAAAATTTTAATTTAGCAAAATATCGGCATACTTTATACTAGGATGTGTTAGGAATAATTAATAGTATTAGTTTCCTTTAAATTCTTAGCTATTAGTCAAAATATTAAGTCAAGAGCTTTATTTATAAACTTGTTCTTAAGAATATTTACTGCAATTATTCTTTTTTTAGTTGCCTTTTTTTCTAGGAGCAAACTAATATACTTATAGTTTGAGTTACCATGTGCATATGAGAAAATGGATGTTTTCTTTAATTCCTGACACTTGTTGACTTTATATACAAAAACATGTTTTTATAGGCATTATACATAAACATTAATACCTACATAGCAGTAAACATATGTATATACATTCTATATACATATATATGTACATTCAAATCTAGTATAATTTTTGAGGTTCCGGTTCCTCACACTCACCCTCCCATACAGAAAGTTAGACACATACAAATAACAGCACCCAATTTTGTGTGTATGTATTTATGTTTGGCTGCAATTTGAGTGTGTATACGAGTATATGAAAATATTGAAAGCAACAAGTTGTATTCTTAACATTTCACTAATCTCTTCTCCTCTCCCCTTATTTTTCACATAAATGTTGTTATATTTTTTGTTGTTGTTGTTTTATTTTCTTCAAAATTTTACTTTCCCTAAGAATTTTCATTTGTTGTACGAATGTTTTTCTGTTTTTTTTTTCTTTCTATTTATATACGATTTTGAAATTATCTCCTGCCACTTGTTGCTTTCAGAAAAGAGGCTGTTTTTTTGTATTAAAATATGAGTTTTTCCTACATTTTAAAAGAAAACTTTTCTTTTGAATTTAGTTGTTTTCCAACAAACATTATCTCCGTTGTATATCTTGTGTTTATTATTTGTCATGTAAAGTAAAAGTTTCTTGCAAAACTTCGCTAAAAAAAGTTTTTCCTTAGAATTTTTTGCGAATAAATTTCAAATTTAAATATTAATTTTAATAATGATTTTATACGCTTCTTAAGCAGCGAAAATTAATATAAATAAATTATATCTCTAGTAGTATCAAAGTAGTTTTAAATAAATGAATAGCAAATATAGCTATTATTATATATTATTAAACTTGTTAAATTTAATTTGCTTTTTGAAAAAACATGAAAAAAATATTTGTGAGATACCCGCTAATTTGTCAAAATTAAATAAAGGCGAAGCTTTTATTAAAATTATTTTAAAACATTGACTAATATATAGATTTATGAGGAAATACTGACAAAATTGGTAGTGATGGTCGCATGTTTGCACTAAATTTTGTCATATTTGCTACCACAGTTTAACAATTACACTGCTCTGCAAAAATTCATTTTTTGTCTTCCCTTTTAATAAAACTATGCAGACTATATGGATCTTGATGCGCTAAACTCAGATCCGTTGTCGATTTTTTTCTATCAGATCTGGATTTTTTTTATGGGCGTGGCAAATTTTTCCCCTTAAATTAGTCAGGTACGGAGACCTATTTCGTCCTAACTCGAGAACGACTCATCCGATTTTCAAAACTACCTGAACACCTGAAGATGCATAACAAAATTGCATTTATTTTAGTCTAATATAATATTTTTGTATCTCTTATCGTTTTGGAGTTATTTAGAAATTAATGGAGAAAAATTTTTTTTCGTGCGAAATTCGTAATTTTTTTCAGGTTAAAAATGTAATTAAAAAAAAGATAAAGTAAAATTTTAACATTTTAAACATTTTTCTAAGAGCTACATATCTTAAGAATAAAATAAGCTATAAACCATAAAAATCGGTTTAAAAATGTTATGAAGATGTTATGCATCTTCAAGTGTTTTAATTTTGAAAATCGGATGAGTCGTTCTCGAGTTAGGACGAAATAGGTCTCCGTACATGACTAATTTAAGGGGAAAAATTTGCCACGCCCATAAAAAAATCCAGATCTGATGGAAAAAAACCGACAACGGATCTGAGTTTAGCGCATCAATATCCATGTAGTCCACATAGTTTTATTAAAAGGAAAGACAAAAAATGAATTTTTGCTTGCTTTAATAATTTGTTTCGATGAATCTTTAAATTTAAAGTGATATCGAGAAAAAATGAAATCGTCCGAGATCTGAAACAAATTTCAACAAAAAACACATGCTATTCGAGTTTGTCGATGTCATTGACTGCCGCTTTTTCTAATAAAATGGGCCAATGAATCAGAAGAAGCAGGCAATCCTCAAAAATTGGAGCACATGTGATCGTTGAGAACTATAACTACGAGGTTTTAAAAGAATTTGTTAACCTTGGTACCGCCGTCAACATAAATAACGACATAAGTCTCGAAATCAAATGTAGAATTATAAGCGGCAGATTTTAAAATAAAGCTCTCTGTAAGAATTTAGCTACTCCCTACTCTGTTGAATCATGGGCACTTGCATAGGCAGAGGAACGGAGTTTTTGAGCGGAAGATTATACGAAAAATATTTAGAACAATGAATATCGAAATTGAATGAACAATGAGCTGTATGAGTTATACGTTGACATCGACATAGTAAAATGCATAAAACAGCTCCGGCTGCGTTGTCTGGAACAGGTTGTGCGAATGTATGAAAATACTCCAGCAACAAAAGTATTCGAAAACGATTCTGAATAAACTCGTAAAAGGGGACGTGCGAAAATTCGATGGAAATGCCAAGTAGAGGAAAATCTTTCAAAGCTTGACCTACGAATTGGAGAATATGCGCACATGATTGAATTGCATGGAATTCTAAAATATGCTTGGCCTTTGACCTTAACAGGTTTTTGATTTAGGCCATTTAATTAGAGCACATATCAAAAATACTTTTGTTAAATTTTGTCACTCTAGCTCTTATAGTTAAGGAGCAATCGTGCTTTCAATTGACGGATAGACGGATAGAGACCCCCATTCTTTTTGTGTTTCCATAAGTATTTATATAGAAGCTATGGTCAAATGGTTACCGATTGTGACAAAATTGTGTACACTAGCTGGCATTGACATAAGACTTCCTAGTTCAAAATTTAGTGTATATCTATTATAGTTTCATATATCATAGCTATTATAGTTTGCTATTTATTAGCAAATAAGCGATTAGCCTAGGCGAGGTTATACGGGAGCTATGGTCAAATGTGAACCGATTTTGCCCAATTTTAATACTAAAATTTTCTCAGAAATTGAAACTGTCTTTACTAAGTTTCAGTGAGCTAGCTCCTTTCGTTTAGGCATTATAGTGATTTCAACAGACAGACAGACGACATCCTTCAATCGTCTTAGAATTTCATAAGAATTCAGAATATGTATCGCTTTTGGTTTTTGAGCCAATATTAAGGAAATTACAAATGGAATGACAATCTCAATATAAACCCCATTCTTTTTGAAGGTGGGTATAAAAAAGTAGATTTATCGTAGAAAATTTTGTAGTCTGAAGAAAGCAATTAACAAAAAACTAACATAAATATTCGACTGCGTTCCCACGGCAGTCCGTTCTTCGCACCGGAACGACTAGGAAATCTTAGGATTCCGACTAAGAACAGCCACTTTTGCTATATTATAAATAATGTTGCAGTTACAACAACAACAACAACCAGGTACGAGGCCATAATCTGCCATATTTTGGAAGACCAATTTTGGCTCACCCACCCAGACCTTATTTCTTCCGACTACCATTTGTTTTGATCAATTCAGAACGCCCTTACTGGAACACGCTTTGATGAAGAAAAGGTTATCAGAAATTTGTTTGATTCATTCTTTTAAAGCGGAATTCATATGAAACCATAGAAAAAAGTTGTGTCTAACGATGGACTTTGATTAACTTGCTAACTTATTTTGTTATTATAATATATCGTTACTTTAATATAGAAAAGCCCTTGCTAATATTTTTCTTACATTACAAGAGAGGGAAAATAAACTAAATAAAATCTTAAGTTTTGAAGATACAGAAATTTTGTAAACGCAGTTTTTTACTAAATTCTCTGAAGAATTTAATGCGATAAAAATGTTTTTTGAAATTAAAATATTTTTATAAAATTACATAAGATAAAGCTTTTAGAAGCAATTTGAATGAAAAACGACTTAGGGCCTTTCTATATTAAAGTAACGGTGAAATTTGTTTCTTTGATTTCAAATATTTTTCAACGGAAAATAATGACACTAGGTCTAAAAGTTCAGTTCTAAAAATTTGAGTCAAATCGGACAAAGTTCTATGGGCGCGCATCGGGTTCAAAGTTTAAGAGCCCATTTGTATGGGGAAATGGGTCTTTTTCTGTTTTGGTGTTATTGCAATTTTCCCTAGAAAGTTCATGTCCCTGAAAACGCGCCTAAGGGTATGTACCAAAATCTAAATAAAGAAATTCTAAAGTTAGACATGATTTATCATTTAATGGCTTGCTAATATTAAATAGTTTGGTTTTGTTAAAATTTAATAGAATTTACTTAGTTTTTTTTTTCATTTTGGAAAATAGTTTATTTAAGTTTTAATTCTTTAAAAATTTTAAATTATGACCAAAAATTGCCTTTTTTGCGAAATTCGACGATTTCAAATCACATTTGTCTGTCTTAACACATTGATACGCAAATTCTAGATTTGTAAAATTTATTGAACAAAATTTTCAAAAATTAAAAAATGATTTTTGAAACGACCTGAGAAAAATGTACCATTTTCCAACATAAAAAAACAAAGTAAATATTTTAACAAAATTGAACTACTTAATTCTTACACGCCATTAAATAATCATCTCTAACTTCGGAATTTATTTATTTTTAAAGTAGAAACATTGATGCATATCCTTAGGCGCGTATTCTGGAATAACTCCAAAACTAATTCATGGATTTTTGTCTTTGACTGTTTAAATAAAGCTGTGTCAGTTCTCTTTAACCCTTAAGCGAACACCAAAATGTATTCACATAAGCGAACTCCAGGGCCTGGCTGGGACTTCATATATTTTTTATGGATTTAGTAGGATTTTTTTTACAAAATTTGCAAAAGAATCTTGTGTTGCGTTTTACATTATCTCTGTCCTTACAAATAGTACACTTGGATTTGTTTTTTAAGACGTCAGTACCGCTTTTCTGGCTAAAAATGGATTTAGGTTCCTATGAAAAATAAAAAACTATTATATATAGCATACAGAGGTCAGAAGTTCAATCCCCGGTCAGACCCACATGAAAAAATAAATTTTCAAAAAAGCGGCGGTTCTCCTCATAACTCTGCTAGCCACTGGTTATTGAGTATTGGGCTATGTAAAACTTCTCTAACTAAAGCATTTGCCGTTCGGAGCCAGAGTTAAAACATAGGTCCCTTTCAATGAGTCTAAAAATAGAATCGGATGCAGCTCATTGTCTGAGAGAAGTACCACTTGTTTCAATTGGAATGCTGTCGGGGAATTATATATATATTCTAATTAATTTCCTTCAATTTGCTTTACCTAAGTGGTTTTATTTCGAAAAGCCTCTAGTCAAAATCTACTAACAAAATTTGCGGTAACACTTTTTGCAGCTTTCAAAGACGATTTGAAAATTTTTATACTTTTATCATATATTCAGCCTTATTACGGTTGTCGAATATGACTGCGACAGTTGGTACTAGATTATTGAAATTGTGTTGATGTTTTCTTTAATCTAGTACTAACTGTCTATGTCGAAGTCGTATATTTGACAACCGTAACAAGGGAATTTATAAGAAGCTTTGCCATTACATCAATCATATTCTAAAAAAGTGTCAAGGCTCATTTGTTCGATCTTTTAAGGGTAGATTTTTCAAGCATTTTGTGAAGTATTGACAATGTTATCATAGAATCCGAATTTACTTGATAATAATTGCTTTTGAGCTTACAAACAAAACTACGACTAATAGCCACTTATATATTACAAAAATCTAAAGTTGCAAAAAATATATGAATGATGATTGTTCTTCCAGATCCCTTGCATCGCACTACAAGACGCATGAGTACGTTTTCTCCCTGCTCTTCTGCTCGAATTTCTCCATGATCTTTGCTTGTATATATATTACCTTCCAACGAGAAGTGCGTTTTTGCATCACATGCCTACCATATTTTTATTTCATATATAACATGTTTCGATAGAATATAGGTACTGGGTGAATGAAAACTCATTAACTGTAAAAATACCCTTCACAACCCATAGGTGGAAAGGGTATTATAAGTTTGTGCTGATGTATATAACGCATAAAAATATTTGTCTTAGATCCATCTTTTAGTATACCAATAGGCTTAGAATCACTTTCTGAGTCGATTTGGCGATGTCCGTCCGTCTGGCTGGCTGGCTGGACCCCCATGTAAACCTTGTAATCAAACTACAGGTCGCAATTCTAAAGATAATCTGATGAAATTTGGCACAGATTATTTGTTTGGTAATGGCTATTGAAATTCGTCAAAATCGGTCCATTATTTATGGTACCTCCCATAGGTCCCACTTCCCGGATTTGATATATTCGCCACAAAAATTAATATTTTTTCATAAAATTTAAAACAACAAGTAAGAAAGCGCTATAGTCGGTCAAGCCGACCATACGATACCCTTCACCACTAAGGTCAAAGGTGTTATTTTTCCTGTATAAAGACAAATATTTGCTAAATTTTGCCATTATACAAACATTTTCTCAAAACGTATATATTCAACCTGTTTCCGTCATTTGGACTTATATGAGAGCTAGGGTCAAATGTGGACCGATTATCTCGAAATTTGGCAAATTGATTACAGTTGTTACAAAAATTATGTATGCAAAAAATAAACTCAAAATTTTCATTATCTTTAGATTTACGAGCGTTTTAGTGATTTTTTGCCTCATTTAGTGCGTTTTTGAAGAAGAGTTTGTATGGGAGCTATTGTCAAATGTGGACCGATTTCAACGAAATTTGGTACAGTGATTTAAGTTTACATAAGCAGTATCTGTTTTAAATTTCATGAAAAATTATTGATATTTGTGGCCAATATAGCAATTCCGGGAAGTGGGACCTACGGGAGGTACCATAAATAATGGACCGATTTTGACCAATTTCAATAGCCATGGTCCCATTATCAGAAAAATTATCTGTGCCAAATTTCATCAAATTATCTTTAGAATTGCGACCTGTAGTTTGATTACAAGGTTTACATGGGGGTCCAGCCAGCCAGCCAGACGGACGGACGGACGGACGGACGGACATCGCTAAATCGACTCAGAAAGTGATTCTAAGTCTATTGGTATACTAAAAGGTGGGTCTAAGACAAATATTTCTATGCGTTACAAACATCAGCACAAACTTATAATACCCTTTCCACCTATGGTGGTGAAGGGTATAATACTGCTTATATTAACTTAAATCACTGTACCAAATTTCGTTGAAATCGGTCTACATTAGACTATAGCTCCCATACAAATTCTCAAACGCATTCTCAAAACGCACTAAATGAGACAAAATTCACTAAAACGCTCGTAAACGCAATAATGACAATTTTAAGTTTATTTTTTGCATACATAATTTATATAGCAACTGTAATCAATTTGCCAAATTTCATAATAATCGGTCCACATTTGACCCTAGCTCCCATATAAGTCCAAATGGCGGAAACAGCCTAAATGTATAAGTTTTGAGAATATGTTTGCATGATGACAAAATTTAGCAAATATTTGTCTTTATATAGGAAAAAGAACACCTTTGACCTTAGTGGTGAAGGGTATCGTATGGTCGGGCTTGACCGACTATAGCACTTTCTTACTTGTTTTTTTTAGGTTTCTGTTTAACAAGTTTCAAATAATTCGTATACATAGGAATGACCTAGTACGGCTATCATATAATCGTATAAAGCAAAATAGTGTGTTAAATCAATGACATTGTTGCGTAAAATAATAGAATATTTGTCGATTTCTGTTCCATAGCTCCGAGATAGCATGTGTGTTTTTGTGGATTGCCCGCCGCAAAATTTATATACCTATGAAGCCATCCAACTCTTTCATAGTCATTGGATTCCAAACCTGCTGTTTAACCTCATCATTTTCATTTGATAAATCAATTACTTTTTGATTTTATTTACTGCATTCCCTATATAATAGTATAGGGCCTGGCTGGGCCCTGGTGTTAGAAACATTAACAAAATTTTACGGAGAATAATTACCACGTCCACAGTTAAAAAGTTGTAGGTTTTTTGAAAATTTCTTGTACAAAACACCTTCAGTGAGGAACTCATAAAAGGCTATGGCGCTCCGCCTAAGGTATCTGAGTCAAAAATTGTAAAAATCTTCAAAAATGCCAGGCCCTGTCATTCGCTTAATGGTTAATACTGCATTATTTTTTCTTGTAAAAATTATAGCCCATTTTTTAAACTTTGGACCCGATGCGCTTCCATAGAACGTTGTTTGATTTGGCTAACATTTTCAGAACTAAACTTTTAGAGCCAGTGTCATAATATTCCGTTAAAAAATCTATAAAATTCGAACAAAAATTTTCTTACATACAAGAAATTGTCACCCTAATATGCATGTTTCAAGAAAAAAAAATCTACATTATTAACAATACCCAATACATTTGTTTAAATTTGAAAAATCGCAATACCGTTTAACAATTTTAAGACCCTTTTGGGTATAACAAATAATTAAAATATATTTTTTTAATATTTAAAATTTTTTTTTAAAATTTTGTAATTTTGTAATTTCCTTTAAATTCATAAAATAGACCACTGTGCTTAATTTAAGCCTCCATTTAGTACTTACCATCTTAAAAGAATGCCACTCCACTAACGGATTTGAATAATTTTCTTATTAAACTTTAATGAGTTGATTTTATTTAAATATGCTTTAACTTGTTAAAAAGTTATTATTAAAATGACGTTATAAGTTGTTTTGAATTAATAATGATTAATTTAATTATTTATAAATTGATTAAACATATGTTAGAATTTCTATATTGTAGCTAAGAGATGTATCTATATATGAATAATTGTAATGGATTTAAGATTTTAAGTATTTGATATTTATAAACAGCTTAAGTTTATTAGTTATTAACTTTAAGTTATTGTTTTTCAATTTTCTTTAAGTGATTTAATATTTCTTACAGTTTTTTTTTTTTGTTTATAAATTTGTTGTTGATTGTTTCAAGAACGGAAACGGAAGTTTATTCTTAATTGCTTAAGTGTTGGTTATTTGTTAGGTTTCAAAACTATTGAGTCTAGAGTTTAAAGAAATTATTTTTCTTGTTTCTTTTTTTTTTGTATTTAAATACTTTAATTGTTGTTAAGGCCAGTTGCTGCAACAATTTATTGCCAATATTGTTAAATTTACACACACACTTTCAATGTTTTCTATATATGTTTTTTCTTATACAAGGAAATGACACTTATACATTCATGTTTACACGTTTTGTTGATGTTGTTGTTGTTGCTGTTTTCTATTTGTTTAAATACTTGTTGATTTAAATGTCTCTACTGTTGGCAGTTGCTGCTGCTTCTATTGCTCTGTAGCAAAAATAAAAAGAGCAACAGTTGTTAGTCTAGCAATTGTGTTGCCACAATTGATGCTAATGATATTAATGTCAACACAAACAAATATCGAGGCAAAGACTTGAGGTGTTTGTATCTTCTAGAAGAATATACAACTTTTACTTTAACAAATTCTCTATTGAGTTCTTGGCTTTTCTTCTAACCGGAAGTTCTTTAGAGTTTTAAAAGTTTTCTTTTTTTTTAAATTTTGGTAGAGTTTCTTGAAGATGTGCGTGCTTGCCACAAGCCTGTTGCTTTTAAGACTAACAAACAATTATTGTTGACAAAGTCTCTGATGCTGTGGTGTGCAGCCAGAACTATGCAAAAAACCAACAAAAAAAAAAAAATCAGCAACAAAAAACTGCACACAAAAAAGTTCAAACTAAAATCTATATACACAATTTGAGCGATTTTTTTTGCTTCCTCCAACCGAAATATTTGTACCAAAAGTTTTTCAACTTTTTTTTTGCTATTTTCCTGATTCTTTGTTCAGCTTAAACACCAATGACGCGTAAGTGTCTGCTGGTAGAACAAAAAAAAAAAAAAACACAAAAAACGAAACTTTTGGTTTAAGTGACGTTATAAACCACCGAGACAATACACACAACAACACCAACAAACATCAGTAGCAACAATAGTGTAACGAAAAAGGATACACGAGGACATACTCTAATAGTTGTTGTCCTGATGCCAGCTATTGCCAAACTCACTTGTTGCACAATGCCAAAAGCAATAGCAGTCATGCAGTAGATTTAGTTGTAAAACTAACAGCAACAGCAGCAGCAACAGTCAGCAACAAAACCTTACCCATACTATAGCATTTTTAACCTTACACACTACTACCATTAAAATTTCTATAGAAATCTCTATAAGGAAATTTCGCCCACCAAAAATTATAAAAAAACTATATATTAAAAAGACCTGCCCTTTCCCCAAGAACTAAACGGCCAAAAAAAAAAATAGTTTTAATATTCCTCATTCCCTTTCCAGGTTTCTTGAAAATAAACGAAATTTTTTAGCAGCCGTCTGCTAAAAAAGAGAATGGTAACGGAAAATATTTTACAATTTTTTTATTATTCAAGATTTCATAATTCAACAATAAATTGATTTGTCAATGTATTTAAAAAAAATTGTATTTGAATAGATTTTTATTTATGGAAAAAATACAAAAATTAAAAAAAAACAAGTAAGAAAAGCTATAGTCGGTCAAGCCCGACTATATAATACCCTTCACTACTAAGGTCAAATATGGACCAACGATTTAACAAGTTTTTTTAAGACTTAGAGACATACATACATACATACATACATACATACATACATACATACATACATACATACATACATACATACATACATACATACATACATACATACATACATACTTACACACTACTACCATTAAAATTTCTATAGAAATCTCTATAAGGAAATTTCGCCCACCAAAAATTATAAAAAAACTATATATTAAAAAGACCTGCCCTTTCCCCAAGAACTAAACGGCCAAAAAAAAAAAATAGTTTTAATATTCCTCATTCCCTTTCCAGGTTTCTTGAAAATAAACGAAATTTTTTAGCAGCCGTCTGCTAAAAAAGAGAATGGTAACGGAAAATATTTTACAATTTTTTTATTATTCAAGATTTCATAATTCAACAATAAATTGATTTGTCAATGTATTTAAAAAAAATTGTATTTGAATAGATTTTTATTTATGGAAAAAATACAAAAATTAAAAAAAAACAAGTAAGAAAAGCTATAGTCGGTCAAGCCCGACTATATAATACCCTTCACTACTAAGGTCAAATATGGACCAACGATTTAACAAGTTTTTTTAAGACTTAGAGACATACATACATACATACATACATACATACATACATACATACATACATACATACATACATACATACATACATACATACATACATACATACATACATACATACATACATACATACATACATACATACATACATACATACATACATACATACATACATACATACATACATACATACATACATACATACATACATACATACATACATACATACATACATACATACATACATACATACATACATACATACATACATACATACATACATACATACATACATACATACATACATACATACATACATACATACATACATACATACATACATACATACATACATACATACATACATACATACATACATACATACATACATACATACATACATACATACATACATATACTATGTGCTATTTTTTCAAAATTTCTAGATTTATATTATTTCCTGCTAAGGGCCTGATATGGGAGCTAGGGTCAATTTTGGACCGATTGTTACCAAGTTTTGATTATTGGTTTATATTTACAAAATATTTATCTGTGCAAAGTTTAAGTAATCAAATGCATTTATCTATAGAGTTATTAACGTTTTTGTGCTTTTATATGTATAAACGTCTTTTGAGAATGTGTATTGTATGGGAGGTATGGTCAAATATGGGCCGATTTCTACAAAATTAGGAACACTGATTAAGGTTATGATAAGCAATATTTGTGCTGAATATTATTAAAATAGGGGGTACCCGAAATAGTAATTCGATTTCGCCCAAAAAGTATAGGGATTGTCCTTGAACCAAAATATGAACCTGTGCCAAATTTCAACAAGCTTACATGGATAACCGGCCTGCCAGCCAGCCGGACGGACATCGTTGAAACAACTCAAGGAGTGATTCTAAGTCGATTGGTATAATAAAAGGTAGGTCTAAGACCAATATTTCTATGCCACCTATAGTGGTGAAGGGTATGAAAATGTCAGCAACAAACCACAATTTTAAATTTTTTTTTTTGAAATCCCCAAAAACTAATTCTGGTGTGCACAAGATTATAATAATATATCGAGCCCTTAGAATAAAATAACCGTTAAATATCTCTTAAACTATTAGAGATATGGTAGTGCGGTACATATATTTTTGTTTTTGGTCAACATTGGCCCACTGTAGAGGACATTGTGCTAAAAATAGACATGTTTTTAAAAATTGTTCTAAAACTCCAACTAGGTACCCGTTTACGCATACAATACTTTGCACCATAACTTCTTAACAATTTGGAAAAAATTTAATTAGTTTGTCGAAAGTAGCAAACTAAAAGAGAACAAAAATGTTATGCTTGCCCCATTTTATTGGCGTCAAGTCAAATTAAATTCTGGACCATAGTTCCACTGATAGTTTTCGTTATAAAGTTACTATGCATGTTTCTTTAAAAGTTGTTTTATATCTCAAAAATAAAGTTATCACTTTTTTGGCTAAAAACGAAACTTTTGATTGGTTTTAGATTTTAAAGATTTTAGATTTTGTAAGACAAATTTCAGAAAAATCGGGAAAAATTTGGTTATGATATAAGTAAAATTTTAGGACAAAGTCGTCAAAAAAATGATTTTTTTCAAAGTCGAACATCTCACAAACTATAGAAGATAAGCCATACATGTAGGAATCTTTTTTGTAGATCTCAGCTTATAGGTTTGACATTAAAAAATCTTTTACACCGGATCGAAAATGTGGCTTCTGGTTCGTTTTTAATTTTACAAAAACCCGAGGTGCCCTACTTTGAGGGCATATAACTCCCCTCCTGATGAGTTTACAGACTCAAAACTCTAAACTTAATCTCGAATGCTCCTCCTCTATAGTCATCTGAAACTTGATCGTAATCGTAATCTAAAAGTTCTTGAATAAATTCCCTAATTTATTTTCCAACCCACTGTTTGTCAGTCACCCCCTAGTATTAAAGATAATATAAAAAAAATTCTAAGATTTTTTATTAAAATAATAGCATATCTTGTCTATTTTTAGAACAGTTGTTCCATCTGTTGTTTATTTAAAGCATAATTTTAGCTTTTTGTTCTGCAGTCAGTTTTTTTTCTTTTACATCGACAGCGTGCTAATGTTTTAAGAGGATACAGTAGTAATTACTATTATCGAAAGAAATGAATAACACTGCTCGATTTTGACAACTTTTTTAACAACAAAAGGGAGACCTAGTGGGTAAAGATAAATGGAGTACGTTGAATTCAATGGTGCTAACCGTTTTTTAGGTTAGCTCTAGTTGTTGAGATATAGCGTTATAAAAAAATGGATGAGGTTGCGCAATAAATACTCCCGTAACTCGAAAACTGTTTATTTTCTTGATCTAAGTATCATCTTCCAGGAAGACTAATTTTAAAATTTGAATCCGAGCAGTCGTTTTAGAAATATTTTTTTTTTCTTTCAAAAAAATATACTTTTTTTTTGTAAAAAAAAGAAGAATTTATTTCCAAAACGACTGTTCGGATTAAAAAATAATTAGTGTTTCTGATAATTTTGTTGCCGAATTTAGGTTTTTTTTTACCTAGTTCAAGAAAATAAACATTTTTCGAGTTACGCAAATATTTATTACGAAACCTACTTTATATTTTAAATAACGCTATATCTCGAAAACATTAAATTTGTCGGTTTTTTCTATTAGAACAGTGTAATTCAAGAAATTGATTTTTTCGTGACTAGGAATCAAACCCGGTCAGAATTTGATGTGTTATACACCTCTCTTAAGTAGACTTATACTCTTATTTTGCCAAATTGGAGATGGAATTCAAAATAATGCATTAGCATGCTACCGAGGTAACACATTCGTTCTAATTTAGCAAAAAAAACCTTCATAGCGTTTATTTTCGGACAAGTACAGTTTAAGTTTTACAATGACTGTCATATTGATAACTCGAAATTATATGCCATAATATAATATAGTTTTACATTAATAACTATTTCGTTGTGTCATAAACATATTGATAGTAACACGGCAGGTTCATATATTTTGTTAGGAGTTCCTAATGCACCTACAGTGTATAAAATCTGGACCTAACATTGATTGATAGCTATCTAATTTCGAAAATGCAATCTTAATACACAGAATGTACCTTCAAATCTTTTTGATTGTAGATATAACAAGTAAGAGTGTTATATTCGGCTGTGCCGAATCTTATATACCCACCATCAAGTTGTGTTAAATTTAGAAACATATCTCATATATCTACAAGGGTGCAGCTAATTCAAAATCTGCACCAAAACTGGAAAAATCGCTAAGCTATTTGGTATTGTTGGTAAAACCTTTGGACTAAATTAGGTTTCCGTAGCTTTATAGTTCAACATTCAAAAATATTTTAGTGGTTTCCCCAGTATTTACTTTGATCAAAATTCGGTCTCATAACCAGGTATAGTTTTACATTAATAAGTTGTTAAATACTTTTCGTTGTGATTAATATGTAGTTAGGCTAAACACGTTAATAGTAATACGACAGGTCCATATATTTCGTTATGAGTTCCTAATGCATTCATCATATATAAAGTCTGGGCTGAACATTGATTGATGCCTATATAATTTCATAGGTGCAATCTTAATATAATGAATGTACCTCCAAATCTTTTTGATTGTAGATATAAAAAGGGGATGTTATATATATAAGAATTATAGCCAAATGTTGACCGATTATAACAAAATTTTACACACTGGCTGGTATATATAGAGAGCTTATTCTTGCAAAATTAAGTGACCATAGCTATCATAGTTTCTAATTTAATAGCTTTTAACTGGCCTTTGCTAAAATTTTTGGTTTCCGTGAGTGTTTTTCACATGAAAGCTAAAGTCAAATATGGACTGATTCCTATAAAATTTGATAAACTGATCAAAAATTGCATAAAACTTCCCTATTTTAAATTTAATCGTCATAGCTATTACAATTGTATTAAATTTATTAGCATTAATGTGTTTCCCGGGGCGGGGTTATATGGAAGCTCTAACTAAATTTGAACCGATTTTGTCCATTTTCAACACACATCTTTTTAAAGATATCCAAAATACTTTTGTAAAATTTTGTCCCTCTAGCTCTTTTCGTTAAGGCGCTATCGTGCTTTTATCTGACGGACAGACGGACATAAACAACCTTATCTTTATGTATTTTTGTGTTTCCATAAGTTTTTTATATGGGAGCTATGGTCAAATGGTGACCGATTGTGACGAAATTTTGCACACTGGCTGGCATTGACATAAGACTTCCTTGTGCTTAATTTAGTCTTACTAGCTCTTGTAGTTAAGGAGCTATCACGTATCATAAATCCCCTTTTCTTTTTGAATTTTTGTGTTTTCGTAAGTTTTTTATATGGGAGCTAGGTCAAATAGTGACCGATTGTGACAAAATTTTGCACACTGGCTGGCATTGATATAAGTGTATTTTGGGTGAAATTTAGCCTGTTTTCGTAAGTTTTTTGTATGGGAGCTATGGCTAAATGTGAACCGATTTCGATGAAATTTTATATGCTGCCTATTGCTTATCTAAAACTTCTAGATACCAAAATTTGTCATCATATCTGTCATAATTTGTCATTTATTAGCAAATAAGCGATTAGCCTAGACGAGGTTATACGGGAGCTATGGCCAAATGCTAACCGATTTTGGCCAATTTCAATACCAAAATTTTGCCGGAGATGAAGAATGTTTTTATTAAGTTTCAGTGAGCTAGCTCCTTTCGTTTAGGCGTTATCGTGATTTCAACAGACAGATGGAAAGACAGACAGACAGACAGATAGAAAGAAAGACAGACAGACAGACAGACAGACAGACAGACAGACAGACAGACAGACAGACAGACAGACAGACAGACAGACAGACAGACAGACAGACAGACAGACAAACAGACAGACAGACAGACAGACAGACAGACAGACAGACAGACAGACAGACAGACAGACAGACAGACAGACAGACAGACAGACAAACAGACAGACAGACAGACACACAGAAAGACGGACAGACAGACAGACAGACAGACAGACAGACAGACAGACAGACAGACAGACAGACAGACAGACAGACAGACAGACAGACAGACAGACACACAGAAAGACGGACAGACGGACATCGCTCAATCGCCTTAGAATTTCATAAGGATTCAGAATATATATCGTTTTTGATTTTTGAGCCCATATTAAGGAAATTGCAAACGGAATGACAATCTCAATATACCCCCCATTCTTTTTGATGGTGGGTATAAAAATATCTACAATTTCCTTCAATATTTTAATAGAAAAGAGCGAAATTTTTTCGTTAACCACCTCTATGTTGGCACCAGCCAAAACCTAACAGCCAATGATGCAGCTAGTCAAATGTAATAACAAAATATCGGGCAGTCATTTAGACACCCAAACCCCATGCCTTATCCTGAAAATTAAATCAGGCAACATAGAAAATTTAGCACCCAAAAAAACCAACAACCGAAAGCCAACTTCCTCCTACTCATCCTTGATAATAATCATCTTTTTAAAAAAAACCCCCCTACCCGACACTCACTATAAAACTACCAAACTCAAACTCTAGCAGGCAACAGCTAAAGCATAAAATATCTCTCTATATATATAGATAGAAAAAAACCAACAAAATATAGAAAGCAACAAAAAAAAAAACTAAAAACTATACAATTTTTTCCTGCCATCCTTATTTCGAGCACACGAAACTTTTTTACAAAACAGTAAAAATTTCCTATGAACAAAAAAACAAGAAGAAAGAAATTGCAATTTTTTTATAGTTTTTTTTTCGCCATTTTGTTTTTCACCAGTTTTCGTTGATGCCGTACAACAAGTTGTTGCATTATATTCTGGATACTCAAACTTTCAACAGAATAACTCACACACTCGTACACTAACATTCAAATACTTACACACACACACACACACACAGACACTTATAGAAAACAGTAAAATAGTAAATGCTTTTACACACTCACACTCCCCAATATATAAAATAGTTTTTATTTTATATATTTTTTCGGTTAGTTCAAATCCTGACTCCCTTTACAACTTTCCCCATCCTCCTTCACTACCCACTGGAAACGCAATACAATGCATTTAACGTGAAAAAGAACTCGAATATTTCTTACCCTCATGCAACAGCTACGTCTAACATTGATACCATATGGTAACCTAAATTTATTTCTTTTTTTTTTCTACTAACAATCGCAAATATAGTCTAATGCTTTCTTTAAGGTATAACTATTTTATTTAATGACAAATCGAATATTTCTAATAATTTTGATATATCTATAAATGTCACTTTAAGAAAATTAGGATTTTTGGTTTACAGCTAAGGTGTGTCCTTTAAAGGACATTATTGAAGAAGCCAGCAATTTTAATAATTTAAGTGCGATTTTGAATGGTTGTTGTCAACATCATCTAATACCTGAAGTAAGCAGTTGTTTTGTTTATTGGGTAAGGTAAGAAGTCATTTCTTAAAAGGAGCAACAGGTGGAATTTTTATTGAAATTTTTCCTGCTTGTTGATTAAATGCTTTTCATATAAAACATATATAAAAAATAAAGGGCTATAAATCATTCACTGATTTGATCTCTTGAAAGATTAAGAAAGCAGTTTTGATGGGTGGACCATTTTTCACATGAATCAGGTCTCGCATGAATATTGTATTAGGAGGTTCCCCACCGCCCATAGCAGAATTGTACCCTTACTTCACTAAGTTCTGAGCCTTTGTGGACTCATCCCGTGGAAGTAACGCAATTTCTGGGCCTAAGTCGTCATACAGATCCCCTGAAAACACTAAACTGATATTAATAGAAAATGTTTGTGCTGATACAACAACAAAGACTGAACCTAACCGCAGCTCTTTCACGTTAATTGGGACCTCACCTGAAACTTAGGTCTTTAAAGATAAGAATTTAAGAACTTTACTGGAAAGGTATAGTCAGATCTTTTAGATAAAGTCGGTCAAAAAACTGCCAATCATACAAAGATAGTCTCCAAAAAGCGCCATATATATTTCTCAAAAGCAAGAAAAGTCTCAGAAGGGTATTTATACCCTTCACCACCATAGGTGGAAAGGGTATTATAAGTTTGTGCTGATGTATGTAACGCATGAAAATATTTGTGCTGATGTATGTAACGCATGAAAATATTTTGAAAATATTTTGTAGGTCTACCTTTTAGTATACCAATAGGCTTAGAATCACTTTCTGAGTCGATTAAGCGATGTCCGTCCGTCCGTCTGGCTGGCTGGCTGGTCCCCATGTAAACCTTGTAATCAAATTACAGGTCGCAATTCTAAAGATAATTTGATGAAATTTGGCACAGATTATTTTTTTGATAATGGGACCATGCCTATTGAAATTCGTCAAAATTGGTCCATTATTTATGGTACCTCCCATAGGTCCCACTTCCCGGAATTGATATATTGGCCACAAATATCAATATTTTTTCATGAAATTTAATTCAAATACTACTTATGTTAACTAAAATCACTGTACCAAATTTCGTTAAAATCGGTCTGCATTTGACCTACGCACTAAATGAGACAAAAATCACTAAAAAGCTCGTAAATCTGATGATAATGAGAATTTTAAGTTTATTTTTTACATACATAACAACTGTAATCAATTTGCCAAATTTCGAGATAATCGGTCCACATTTGACCCTAGCTCTCATATAAGTCCAAATGTCGGAAGCAGCTTAAATATAAAAGTTTTGAGAAAATGTTTTTAATATTTGTTTTTATACAGGAAAATAACACCTTTGACCAACTATAGCACTTTCTTACTTGTTTTAATCAGGGGATGACCCCTACTTATGCAATGCATTGTGTTGAAAGTAGGAAATTAGGTTATGGGAGAGAGGGTAGATGGAGTAGTGTTTGTGCATATTTGATTTAAATTTACCTATATTACAACTGGCAGGGAAAACTTCTGCTGGCAGCAAATTCTACATACGAACTGTACGGCTTAAGAACGAGTTTTCTATGTAGTGTGTAGTACGATTTACTCCAACAGAATGACGTGTATTGCTTTAAAAAGTCCGAGTTTCGGGAACGAGGACACCGATTTCGTTAGAACACATTCCTAATTAAAAACTGTGTGATACAACCCACATTGCTGTGCTCCAGTGAATCAATAGAGTTGGGTAACCTGTCACCGATGATCACCGATACATGAGAGTTGCATTACATTTTTGGTCTAATGTAGGTGGTGTAAATAGTAAGAAGATCAGATGGAGTGATGCATCTCTTGCACCGTTTTAGAAATTCGAGGCACTTAAATACTTCTTTCGACACTTAAAGGTGTGATTTGAATATCTGATCTGATATCCTCAATATGTAGACCACCTATTAATACAGATGAAGTAATATGGTTTGCCGTGCGTTTATGCGTAAGCATTTATTTATTAAGATATTTATTAAGATAATAAATAGAGTAGGAGAAAAAATAGAGTCTTGCGGTACTTCTGAATTAATCTTAAACTCGTATAGTGCGATCTTTGATTCGATTCTACCGACACCAAAGGCAATAAGTTTTGATAGAAGTGCTCCGTTCCAGACTCTATTTATTAATGTCTGTATCATTGAGTAATTATAAGAAGCCAAGGAGGAGCCGATTGAAGGTAAGACTTGTTGATGAAGGAGTTTGGCACATATCTTTTTTATTTGTGAGGCAGTCGGGAATCTTAGAAATTCCACATTGGCTGGCGTCATTATATTTACCACATGAAACCGAAGAGCGTCTGAGGGTAGCTCTTAATCTAACAATTTGTAATAGAGGCGATGACCAACGTTTATTACTATAATAGATGGAAGATACTTATATCACTCTTGTCCCTGAAAACCTAGCAGATAGATAGATATAAAGTTCTTTACACACATCGATTTTCAGATCATCATTTAACAGTTTTCCTTTAAATGATGTTGAAAACATCCAACAGTTTAACCTTTTACCTTGTTATCGAAAAGCAAGCTGTAGAAAGTATAAACAGAATAAGATTTGACATTATATTTCCAAGGACATCTTATACAAATGTACATAATATTGAAGTTATTAAGATATCGGTTCAATAGCTAACAAGTCGGTTATACAAAGACTAAATACAACCCTCAACAATAGTCGCAGGAACCAATAAATCCAAGAAGCTGCTGTTCTGGTTCTTTAACAGGAGCTTCTAGGACGATTATTAGACTTACCTTAAATACTGAAGAAGGCCCAGTAGAAGGGCAGTGTTGAACTGAGCATTACTATCAGCCTTGTAAGTCAAGTCATTCAGACCGAACATGATAAGACTAGTAATGACAACAGATACGCTGACTTCATGGTCTAGAATCGACTGCATTTAGGGAGGTAGTACTTATTCTCAAAGCATGAAAACCATATTCTGGTGTCAATAGGAGACCTTACATCTGATAACGTTATATAATGATACCATGAGGTACAGATATACAATTGCACTCAAATATCTTTGAGAAAAAGGCACGCTTCCTTAAGCTTAAAAACTTAAGGAAGCGGCGACTGACATATGCAGGGCTAGATAAAACATCTTCTCTGTTTTTGCCCTGATCTACTTCCGGCTCATATATTTAAAAGAGTTCTTTATAAGCAATATGCCCGGGTCAGCCATTGATATAAATTGTGCTAATTTACATGGTATAACAAGGGACTATCCAACATATGGCACATAAGTATTTGCCATATATTGTTAATTTAATGAATTTTTTTCTACAGCAAAATTAAGTTTTTTTTTACATCGACAGCGTGTTAATGGTGTAAGGCTTATCGTCCATGGAAAATGTTTTGGTAACTTGTAATATAAATTAAAGATTACAGAAATGGATGTTGTCATGCCTGGGGCTCGAACCCAAGCAGAACTGATATGTTATGCTAAGAAGTCGACTATGGTAGTGTTAAAAAGTAACAGTGACGAGATATATCTACCAAAGATGAATCATCTTTGGATATGCTGATTTCAATGGAGGTATTCAGTTTTCTATGTTAGCTAAGATAAGGAAGATATTTGATTTTTTTGTTTGGGAAACCCTAACCATATTATTATGATTAAAAAAGTCGAAAATTTGGAGTTAATTCAAAGAAACTTGGCTCATATGGCTTTCTTCGAATAGAAATAATGTCTACGGAATTTGGTTTAAAACACAATTCAAGTAAATTTTATATACGGGATATACAAAATTTACTTGAATTGAGTTTTGTGAATATTTTGAAGCATAGTTTTAGAGTTTAAAGAAATCGATTTCTGGAAACCTTTTATATGGAAGGTACCCTAGATAATGGAGCCATACATTGTTTTTATAATAATAATATAGCAATAATACATTATTTTTATAGCAATAATATGTCCAAATTTTATTGATTTATCTCTAAATTTAAGAAAATTTTAATTATATATAATAATAATATTATTATTATTATTATTATTAATAACAATTTTAAATATCTTCCTTATCTGAATTAACATAGAAAAATGAATGCCACCATTAAATTATTTTTGAAGATATGTCACGTCTTTGTTACTAAAAAAAGGTTTTAAATTTAGTCATAGTGTAATTATTAACGAAATAATCATTTATTAAAACTCTTAATTGAAATATTTTAAAGAAAAATATAATCACTTTAAATTCACTTATACATAATTTATTTAAAAATAATGTATTAATATTGAACCAACCCGATTACTTACCAAAATTCCTTCAAAACTTAAGCAACAAAATTTTCATAATCCCATTTACAAACTTAATCAAATTATTAGTTAGATACTAACGTACTTGGCATTAAAATTCTAATAAAAAATATCTCAACATAAATAAATGTTTATAGATGAATAAAAAATAATTGAATTTGTGCAAATGAAGTACGTAGAGAAATGATTATTAAAAATACTCCATAATACAAGGAATAAATATTCAAAGATCACTTGTAGCTGCAGTTTTGAATTTAACGAAGTTTTCTATATGTTTTTTTGTTTTGTTGATTTTTTTGTTCAAATATATTTTTCGTTGTTCTTATTGCTCAGAAACTTTTAAAATGGGTTGGGTCTTATTTCGGTTATGAAATGAAACGAAAAATTCTATACGAATAATGTTTCTTACTCACACATTCTCCAACATCATATCTAATTTACAAAAAAAAAAAGACGAAAAAAAAAATAACGAAAAGCCATTGAACACACCCACACTACCGAAAAATTTTACTTATATAATTTTTTTTTCAATTTCATTTTAAGAATACTCGGGGATATACATTTATATACAAACAAACATACATACGTACATACATGCCAAATACTTACATAATGCCAGTAGTGCTTTTTTGTGGGTTATATACTAAAATTTTATTATATTCTACTCTAAACTTAACTAAATCCTTTGATTACATACAAACACACGAATATATTTAAAAACTAATACAGCCATCCTGACTGCTACCATCGTCCTTATGCAACTTCTTTCCCTATCCTACCACAATGAATTTTTCATTAAACTGCTACAAGCTAAGTTGCCTGCTTAACTACCAACATCTGCACCAACACCACCACTACTACCACCATTCGAGGATATCCTCCATATACTGATGTTTATAAAGGAATCCTTACTAACGTCCTTTGGTTTTTTGTTTAGTTTTATTCTCCTTGTGCACAGTTTTTTTAAGTTACCAACGAAAAAAACACGTGCTCTATATACTCGTACTCCCAAAAACATCATAATCATCATCGTCGTCATCTTCATCATCATCATTCGTCGTCGAATTTCCACCCACCCACTTGTAGCTTTATATATTTCCTCTATATCGTAAATACGTTAGAATTTTAAGGAACCAATTTTGTATTTTTCATGCACTCCTTGTTCTTGTTGTTTTCGTATTCAGTTTTTTTTTTGTTCATTTTGTATTTTTTCGTGTATTTCTATATATACGAGTATGTCTGTATGTATTTTTTGTGAATGCTAAAAAACGGGTCCTTTTTAACATTTGCTTCCTTTATTGCTTCGTTATTTCTTATGCATTGCATAATGTTACCAGACACCAGGAGCCTGAATCTCCTTTAGGATACCCAAAGCCAACACCGAAAATCCCATATTCCAACACCCAAGTAAACTACAGAAGAAGACAAAAAATATTCTCGAAAAAAATTGCCATAACCTAAAAACCCAAACTGAAAAAATAAAACGTTTCGCTCACATTTTCCCATAAAAAGCTTTTGATTTACACCAACAAAAAATCTTTAAAAAAAACGAAAAAGAAAAGAAACTGGAAAAAGGATCCTAGATAAATATATAGCCAATACACAGACTCTTGTTGCTAGTATTGTAAGAGATGTTGAGAAAGTACTTTTGGTATCAAAAGTACTTTAACAAGTTAATATTGGGCTAGAATGATTACAAAAGAAACCGATATTTCCGGAAATTTGCTACTGAAATTTTTTCTAGAAAAATTTTGAGTATAAAATTTTTGTAGAAAAATTTTTAGTATAAAATTTTTATAGAAAAATGTTCAATATAAAATTTTTATAGAAAAATTTGCAGTATCAAATTATATAGAAAAATATAAATTTTGTTTTAAAGCTTTTCTATAGAAATTTTGTATAGAAATTTTTGAATAGAAATTTTTCTATAGAAATTTATCTTAAGACATTTTTCTATACAAATTTTTTCTGTAGAAAATTTTTCTAAAGAAATTTTTCTATGGAAATAAAATATAAAATTATATAGAAAAATATAAATTTTGTTTTGAAACTTTTCTATAGAAATTTTGTATAGAAATTTTTCAATAGAAATTTTTCTAAAAAAAAATTTTCTAAAGAAATTTTTCTATAGAAATTTTTTTTCTAAAAATGTTTCTAAAGACATTTTTCTATAGAAATTTTCAAAAGAAAATTTCCTTTAGAAATTTGTTTACAGAAAATTTTTCTTTAGAAAATTCTTTATAGAAAATTTTCTATAGTAAACAATTTTCTGTAGACATATTTCTTTTGGAATTTTGAGAAATTTTTCTATCGAAATTTTTCTATCGAAATTTTTCTATCGAAATTTTTCTATCGAAATTTTTCTATATAAATTTTTCTATGGAAATTTTCTATAAAAAAAATTAAAGAGAAATTTTCTATAGAAATTTTTATAGAAATTTTTTTTATAGAAATTTTTCTATAGAAATTTTTCTATAGAAATTTTTCTATAGAAATTTTTCTATAGAAATTTTTCTATAGAAATTTTTCTATAGAAATTTTTCTATAGAAATTTTTCTATAGAAATTTTTCTATAGAAATTTTTCTATAGAAATTTTTCTATAGAAATTTTTCAATAGAAATTTTTCTATAGAAATTTTTCTATAGAAATTTTTCTATAGAAATTTTTCTATAGAAATTTTTCTATAGAAATTTTTCTATAGAAATTTTTCTATAGAAATTTTTCTATAGAAATTTTTCTATAGAAATTTTTCTATAGAAATTTTTCTATAGAAATTTTTCTATAGAAATTTTTCTATAGAAATTTTTCTATAGAAATTTTTCTATAGAAATTTTTCTATAGAAATTTTTCTATAGAAATTTTTCTATAGAAATTTTTCTATAGAAATTTTTCTATAGAAATTTTTCTATAGAAATTTTTCTATAGAAATTTTTCTATAGAAATTTTTCTATAGAAATTTTTCTATCCAAAAAAAATTTTCAGTATAAAATTTTATAGAAAAATTTTTAGTATAAAATTTTATAGAATTTTTTTTTCTGTAGAAATATTTCTCTTGGAATTTTGAGAAATTTTTCTATCGAATTTTTTCTATAAAAATTTTTCCTTAGAAATTTTTTATAAAAAAATTATAGAGAAATTTTGTATAGAAATTTTTCTACAGAAATTTTTCTATAGAAATTTTTCTATAGAAATTTCTATAGAAAAATTTCTATAGAAATTTTTCTATAGAAATTTTTCTATAGAAATTTTTCTATAGAAATTTTTCTATAGAAATTTTTCTATAGAAATTTTTCTATAGAAATCTTTCTATAGAAATTTTTCTACAAAATTTTATTTTTTTTTTTAATTTTCTTTTTTTTTAATTTTCTATAAAAATTTCTGGTAGAATTTTTTTCTTGAAAAGTTTATATTGGGATAGAATGATTACCAAAGAATCCAATATTTCCGGAAATTTTGTACTGAATTTTTTTCTGGAAAAATTTTGAGTATAAAATTTTTGTAGAAAAATTTTCTATATAAAATCTTTATAAAAAATTTTTCAGTATAAATTTATAGAAAAATGTTCAGGATTAAATTTTTATAGAAAAATTTTCTTATAAGATTTTGATACAAAAATTTTTTAGTATAAATTTTTTATAGAAAAAATTTTCAGTATGTAATTTTTTTAGAAAAAATTTCTGTATAAAATTTTAAAAGAAAAAATTTTAGTACAAAATTTATATCGAACATTTTTTCAGTTAAAAATTTTTAAAGAAAAATTTTCAGTATAAAATTTTTACTGAAAAATATTTATAGAAAAATTTTGAGTATAAAATTTTTATAAAAAAACTTTTCAGTATAAAATTTTATAGAAAAATTTTCAACATATAATTTTTATAGAAAATTTTTAAAGAAAAATATTCAGTACATAATTTTCAATATAAAATATTTTTAGGAAAATTTTCAGTATAAAATTTTTACAGAAAAATTTCCGCAATAAAGTTTTTACAGAAAAAAAATTTCAGTACAAAATTTGTATAGAAAAATTTTAAATATAATATTAATATGGAAAAATGTTCAGTATTAAATTTTTATAGAAAAAATTTTAGTATAAAGTATTCATAGAGAAATTATTGGTATTAAATTTTTATAGAAAAATTTTTATAAAAAAAATTTTTGTAGAAAAATTTTCGGTATAAAATTTTTATAGACAAATTTTTAGTATAAAATTTTCTAAAAAAATTTTAGTAGAAAATTTTGGTAGAAAAATTTTTTATAAAAAAATTTTCAGTTCTAAATTTTTTTTAAACAAATTTTCAGTATAAAATTTTTATAGAAAAAATTTGAGTTACATTTTTATAAAAAAAATTTTCAGTATAAAATTTTTATAGAAAAAGTTATTCTTAAAATTGAAAAAGTTTAAACATAAAATTTTTATTGAAAATTTTTCAGCATAAAATTTTTGTAGAAAATTTTGCAATATAAAATTTTTAGAGACAAATATTCGGTATTAAATTTTCAATATAAAATATTTATAGAAAAACTTTCAGTACAACATTTTATAGCAAAATTTTCAGCACAAAATTTTTACAGAAAAATTTCCAGAATAAAGTTTTTATAAGACAAAATTTCAGTACATAAATTTAAAGAAAAATTTTAAGTATAGTATTTATATAAAAAAATTTTCAGTCTAAATTTTTATAGAAAAATTATCAGTATAAAATTTTTATAGAAAAAATTTCATTGTAAAATTTTTATAGAAAAAATTTCATTGTAAAATTTTTATAGAAAAAATTTCATTGTAAAATTTTTATAGAAAGAATTTCATTGTAAAATTTTTTAGTTTGCAATTTTTAAGAATGAAATTGTTATAAGAAAATATCATAATAAAAATATTATGGAAAAATTTTCAGAATAAAATTTTTATAAAAAAATTTTCAGTTTAAAAATTTTATAGAAAAATTTTCAATATAAAAATTTTATAGAAAAATTTTCAATATAAAAATTTTATAGAAAAAGTTTTGTAAAAAATTTTTTGTATAGAATTTTTATAGACAAATTTATATGAAAAACATTTTGAAAGAACAATTTTCAGTATAAAATTTAAAAAAAAACAAATTTAGTATAAATTTGTTAAAAGAAAACATTTCAGTTTATAATGAAAATTTTTTAAGAAAACTTTTATGTATAATATTTTTATAGAAAAATTTTTAGTATAAAAGTTTTTTAGACAAAAATTTTTGAAACAACATTTTTAGTATAAACATTTTTTTTTTAGAAAAATTTTCAGTATACAACTTTTTTTAGAAAAATCTTCTGTATTAAATTTTGATAAAAAAAATTTTGAGCATAAAATTTTTCTTGAAAAAGTTTTCAGCACAAAATTTAATTTAGAAAAAGTTTCATTAAGAAATATTATAGAAAAAATTTCATTGTAATAATTTTATAAAAAAAAATTTCAGTGTAAAATTATTTAATATAAAATTTTTATTGAACATTTTTAAGAATAAAATTTTTATAAAAAAAATTTCAATATAAAATTTTGATAGAAAAATTTTCAATATAAACATTTTAATAAGAAATTTTTGTAGAAAAATTTTATATACAAAATTTTTATAGACAAATTTTCAATTTCAAATTTTTGGTAGAAAAATTTTCAGTTTAAAATTTAAGTAGAAAAATTTTTAGTATAAAATTTTAAGTATAAACTTTTAAGTCAAATTTTTTATAGAAAAATTTTTTGGTATAAAATTTTTATAGAAAAATTTGCCGTACAAATTCTTTTAGCAAAATTTTTATAGAAAATTTTTCAGTATAAAATTTTTTAGTATAAGATTTTTCAGTATAAAATTTTTATAGAAAAATTTTCGGTATAAAGTTTTTATATAAAATGTTTCAGTATAAAATTTTTATAGAAAAATTTTTAGTGTAAAATTTTTATAGAAAAAATTTTAGTTTAAAATTTTTATAGAAAAATTTCCGTACAAAATTTGTATAGAAGAATTTTCTGTATAAAATTTTTATAGAAAAATTTCAGAATAAAATTGACAAGATTCTGGTCAACGAGATCTTGTAAATATGTGCATAAAAGAAAAGTCTTTTCTCAAGTAAAAATGTGTCCTAAATCGTAGCCCCATATCTTCTGTTTAACTCATGACTTCTACCAAAATTGTTTTTGTACTTCTACATATATTCCAGACATAGCCAGACTCACACACACACACTCACAAACTTATAGCACTAACAAAAACCTGTGAAAACACATTATCCTGCTTCTTCTCTTTTTGGCTAGAAACACGAAAATGAAAAAAGCACGAAATAAAAAAAAACAAGTGAAAAAAAATAGAACACACAACTACTACAACAACAATAACAGACCTACTACTAATACTACTACACAAGCACATGGTAAACAACTACTAACATACTTTAGCTTTTGTTCGTAAGCCTGATACTGCAATTTGTATGTGTGTGCAAGGATATCTAGTAGTTTTGATAGTTTTGCCTTTAGTTTTTCTATTTGTTGTTGTTGCAAATGTTGGTTGCATTTTAAGTTCGGGCACGAAAAAACTAAATTCGTACAAGAATCTGATGTGGAGTAGGGCGAGTATGAAGATGAATTCGTATTTTTGTATATTTTTTTATCCGGTTTTTCGTTATATTCCGAATTTTTTTCAGCAGTTGTTGTAGTTTCCTTGCTGTTGTTGCACTATGTGTATGTCTATGTGTTCTATAGTTGTTTTTGTTGTTACTAAATTTTCAACGCCAATCGTTTTCGTCGTCTGTGCTCCACTTTCTCATGCCCCGTTTTTCAAGGATTTCTTTTTCTGGCAGAGTCATTATTATTATTTTTGCTTATTCTTCTATGTTTTCTCTACCCCCTCAACTCCTTAATGTGATTTCTTTTTTTGCGAATAGTATTTTTACCATAAATAATGGAAATAAAAAAATTCGTGCTAAAACTTTTTTTTGTTGTTTTTGCTTCTTGCCTTCCTTGGCTTTGTTATCCTTGTTGAGAAACGAAAATATTTGGTTTCTACATGTTTTGCAGTTTGTTAGAGGGATAATGTGAGAAGGTGTAATAGAGATGTGTTAGGTATAAGAAAGATGTTAGTCAGAGTGATGGTTGGAATAATTTCGAAAAGGGATAATCATATGTTTATCCTTAGAAAATGGTGAAGATAGAATTTTACATAAAAAATTTTTTATAGACATTTTTCTAAAAAAATTTTCAAAAATTCTTCTTTTATAGAAGAATTTTTTTCTAGAAATTTTGTGTATAGAAATTTTTCTTTAGAAATTTTTTATAAATTTTTTTTTTGTATAGACATTTTTCTAAGTTTCTATAAAAACTTCTGTTATACACATTTTTTACAGAAATTTGTCATTAAAAATTTTTGTTTGGAAGTTTTTTTTATCAAAATTTTTGGAAATATTTCTATACAAATTTTCCTTGACACTTTACCATAGAAATATTTCTATAGAAATTTCTACAGAAATTTTTCTATAGAAACATTTTAATAGAAATTCTTTTACAGACATTTTCTATAGAAATTTTGCTATGGACATTTTTCGAAAGAAATTTTTCTATAGAAATTTATCTCTAGTAAAATCTAGAAAATTTTTTACAGATATTTTCTTTTAGAAATTTTTCTATAAAAATTTTTCTTAAGAAAATTTTCTATAGAAATTTTTCTATAGAAACTATTCTATAGAAATTTTTATATAGAAATTTTTAAATAGAAATTTTTAAATAGAAATTTTTATTATAGAAATATTTCTATAGAAATTTTTCTATAGAAATTTTTCTATAGAAATTTTTCTATAGAAATTTTTCTATAGAAATTTTTCTAAAGAAATTTTTCTATAGAAATTTTTCTATAGAAATTTTTCTATAGAAATGTTTCTATAGAAATTTTTCTCTAGAAATTTTTCTATAGAAATTTTTCTATAGAAATTTTTCTATAGAAATTTTTCTATAGAAATTTTTCTATAGAAATTTTTCTATAGAAATTTTTCTATAGAAATTTTTCTATAGAAATTTTTCTATAGAAATTTTTCTATAGAAATTTTTCTATAGAAATTTTTCTATAGAAATTTTTCTATAGAAATTTTTCTATAGAAATTTTTCTATAGAAATTTTTCTATAGAAATTTTTCTATAGAAATTTTTCTATAGAAATTTTTCTATAGAATTTTTTCTATAGAAATTTTTCTATAGAAATTTTTCTATAGAAATTTTTCTATAGAAATTTTTCTATAGAAATTTTTCTATAGAAATTTTTCTATAGAAATTTTTCTAAAGAAATTTTTCTTTAGAAATTTTTCGATAGAAATTTTTCTATAGAAATTTTTCTATAGAAATTTTTCTATAGAAATTTTTCTATAGAAATTTTTCTATAGAAATTTTTCTATAGAAATTTTTCTACAGAAATTTTTCTATAGAAATTTTTCTATAGAAATTTTTCTATAGAAATTTTTCTATAGAAATTTTTCTATAGAAATTTTTCTATAGAAATTTTTCTATAGAAATTTTTCTATAGAAATATTTCTATAGAAATTTTTCTATAGAAATTTTTTTATAGAAATTTTTCTATAGAAATTTTTCTAAAGAAATTTTTCTATAGAAATTTTTCTATAGAAATTTTTCTATAGAAATTTTTCTATAGAAAGTTTCTACAGAAATTTTTCTATATTAATAATTTTGGACAAATTCTTCTACAGATATTTTTCTGTGAAAATTTTCTATAGAAATTTTTCTTTAGACATTTTTTATGGAAATTTTCCTATAGAAATTTTTCTATAGAAATGTTTCTATAGAAATTTTTCTATAGAAATTTTTCTATAGAAATTTTTCTATAGAAATTTTTCTATAGAAATTTTTCTATAGAAATTTTTCTATGTAAATTTTTCTATAGAAATATTTCTATAAAAATTTTTTTATAGAAATTTTTCAGTAGAAATTTTTCTTCAGAAATTTTTATATAAAAATGTTTCTATAGAAATTTTTCAATGGAAATTTTTCTTTAGAAATTTTTCTATAGAAATTTTTCTATAGTAAATTTTCCATAGAAGTTTTTATTAAAAATTTGTAAAGAGAAAGTTTTCTAGAAAAATTTGTTTAAAAACTTTTTCTATAAAAAGTGTTCCTATAAATATTTTCAGTCAAAATTTTTTTATAAAAATTTTGCTATTGAAATTTTTCTATAAAAATTTTTTATAGAAATTTTTCGTTAGAAATTTTCTATGAAAAAAATTCTACAGAAATTTCCTATAGAAAATTTTCCATAGAAATATTTCTATAGAAATTTTTTTATAGAAATTTTTCTATAGAAATTTTCATATAGTAAATTTTCTATAAAAATTATTTTAAAGAAATTTTTCAATAGAAATTTTTATTAAAAATTTGTAAAAAGAAATTTTTCTGCAAAAATTTTCTTTAAAAAAATTTCTATGAAAGATATTTTTCGATAGAAATTTTCTATAAATAAAATATACAGAAATTTCCTATATGTATAATTTTTTCTATAGAAATATTTTCATAGAAATTTTTTTGTAGAAATTTTTCTATAGAAATTTTTTTATAGAAATTTAGCTATAAAAATTTTCTATAGAAATTTTTCTACAGAAATTTTCTATAGAAATTTTTCTATAGCAAATTTTCCAATAAAATTATTTCAATAGAAATTTTTCTTAAGAAAATTTTCTAAAAAAAATATTTCTATAGAAATTTTTATAGAAAATTTTTTCTATAAAAATATTTATAGAAAAGTTTTCAATAGCAATTTTTTTGCTAGAAATTTGTTTTGAATTTTTTCTATAAAAATTTTTGTAAAGAGAAATTTTTCTACAAAAATTTTTTCAAAGAAATTTTTCTGCAGGAATTTTTGTTTGAAAATTTTCCATAAAAAGTTTTTTTATACAAATTTTCAAGAAAAATTCTTCTTTTTGAATAATATTTACATCCCGACTATTTTGTTAGTTTCTGAAAAAAAAATTCTATAAAAACTCTCTATAATATATTTTTCTACAAAAATTTTTCAATAGAATTTTTTACAAAAATATTTCTATTGAAATTTTTCTGAAGATTTTTTTTAATTCTAAAAAAAGTTTACTATTGAAGTTGTTTTATCGAAATTTAAAAAAAAATACTTTATAATGTTTTCTACTTAATTATTTATCTAAAGAAATTTTATTCAAAAATTTAAATATATTATATATATTTATTTTATATATTTATTTTATAGATTTTTTTCTTTTTAATTTTTTAAAAAAGACGTTTTCTATAAAAAATTTTATAAAGAAATTTTTGTAACCAAATTTTTTTTCTTTAGAATTTTCGTATAAAAAATTGTTCTCTAATAGTTTTCTATTGAAACTTGTCTCCCCTTTTATACCGCTGCCCCTGTGTAAAGATAAAATATAATTTCCACTTTGCGACCAAAAATTTGTTATATTAACAGATTTAAGAAAAAAAATTTTTTCAAAATAAAAGAAAGAAAAAAATCATGATAAAATTATTTTAGCAGCTGACTTCCTTGAAGCTACAAGTGGATTCTATATTAAATAAAGCAAAAATACCAACAAAATAGACAAAAACATCCTCTACCTCATCATCATCCTCAGCATCGCCACCTACTACATCATCTATTTACTGACTGCATCTCATCTGCGATAACATCATCATCATTATCGTCCTTCTATAGTTTCTTGTATCTGGGTTTTTTCGTTAATTCAATGTGGAAACAAAAAACTACATAAATGTTTGTTATGGGCCAGGGAGTAATTTATAAGGAATATATACTTCTATGCTTAGCCGTAAAGGCTGAGATAAAGAGGAAAAAATATTTTTTTGCATATATTTTAAGGTGTTTATAAATATATACTATATAAAATATTAATAATAGATATTTGTTATACGATGGCTTTTAATCATTTAACTCTTTTAGAGCTCTGCTTTGAATAGTTCACTTTTATATAAAACGTGTAAATGGAAATAAGTAGTAAATGGTTGAAGTTTTTTTCCACCCAAATATTTATATATTTTTTGTTTTCGTACACAAAAACCTAATGACATTATATAGCTTATCCCTTTTAAACTGCTTGTACTTTTTGCGCTTTTCTCGAAAATGTTTCGGCTTTGGTCCTTGCACTCGTTTCCATTTTCTGTCAAGTTTTTTTCATGCCAAGTAGACGCTAGTTTTTCGTTATTTATCCAATATTTGTTGGTCTAAAATCGTTCGAAATGATTTCGGTTTCTTGCAGGAGCTCTTCTGATATTAGAGCTTATGTAGGATATTTAAAGGAGCGAGAAACCAAACTCCTCCTTAAGTTTGGAAAGTAAATATTTAGCAGACACACACACACACAGACACACACATGCAACAACATGTTGCTTCACACTAATGTCATGATGTGTTTTTCGGTTTCGCTTAGCTTCGCTTCGCTTCATTTCGTTACGTTTTTATTTTGTGAAAAGTCATTTATTTTTATATTCGTTTTCCATACTAAAAAGAAAAGAAAAACTGACGTTGTCGTCATCACTTTTGTTTAGCAAAAGATGAAAAAATAATAAAGTTTTGTTGTCGAGTCGTTTGTTTTGTTGTAGTTTCTTTATATCCCAGAGATGGCAACAGGTTTGGGTCATTTATACTACACACTCATACATACACATACGTATAGTTGTGTTGAAAAACTTATACATTTTCTATGAGTTAAGGTTTGAAGGATGCAGGATAAGGAAGTTAAAGTCTGTTATCGTATAGAGTAGAAAATTTTTGGTGTAACAGAAAAATAGTTACGTTAAAATTGAGGCAACCAGAAAAATGTAGAGACTCACTCCTCTAACACAAACCGAATTTTTAAGGCGAAAAGATAAGGGTTTGCTTTTGCTTTTTATATAGCAAATAGTTTTTACAGCCAAAAATTGTACGTGTTATATAAAAGAGAATGAGTTAAGGAGTTGATGGCAGAAAAAAAAAACTGTTGAGTTGGCAATAAGGAAATATTTCAACTGCACACTAAATTGTGGACTTAAGCCAACGACACCACTTGACTGGTCCTCAAGGGTATGGTGGAACTCCTTTAAATATACCTAAACTAAATTTAAAGGTTGTGCTCAAAGGAGTGGCTAGAGTAAGAAAAATTTTAAAATAGAATCGTTAACAATGAAGTAACAAAGAAGTAAGTGCTTTATATATATAATATATATTCGGAATATATCATATTGTTCCTATTCATATTAAGTTATCATTTTATCCCTTGTTTGACCCATTTTGGCACCCGAAATCAAAAAAGTACCAAATACGTGTTCAATATTTTTCTCACATTTATTGATTGCATTACAAAATTTTTTTCTATATTGTTTGGTTCAAAATATAAAAGTGGCTTAAAAATGGTACCAAAAAACTATTTTCACCCTTTTTTACCCAATATCGGGCATAGATTGAAAAAAGTACCAAACACTTGTCCGCTTATTTTAACAGCTATTCAAAATACAATTAAAATTTTGTTTCTATACCTATTACTTTAGTTGATATAGCATTTTTTTTTACCATTTTACCCTATTATAGGCAAAGGTTGCAAAAGGTACCCACTATATAAGAAATATAGCCAAATGTGGACCGATTGCAACAAAATTACACACTGACTGGTATTTATATAAAGCTTGTTTTTACAACATTGAATGGCCATAGCTGTCATAGTTTCTAATTTAATAGCTTTTTACTGCCCTTTGCTACATTTTTTGTTATGGTTTCCGGGAGTGTTTTTTATATGAAAGCTATAGCCAAATATCCACCGATTCCTATAAAATTTTATATACTGACCAATAATTGCATAAAACTTCTCTTTTCTAAATATAGTCGTCATAGCTATTACAATTGCATTCAATTTTTTTATGTCCCATCATCTCCCGGGAAACACATGAATTCCTGAGGCGGGGTTATGTGGGAGATTTTACAAAATGTGAACCGATTTCGCCGATTTTCAGTACACAACTTTTGTTATATATCAAAAATACTTTTGTGCAATTCTGTCTCTCTAGCTCTTGTAGTTAAGGCGCTATGGCACTTTTATCTGACGGGCAGACGGACATAAACCGACTTTTCTTTTTGTATGTTTGTGTTTCCGTTAGTTTTTTATATGGAAGATGTGGTCAAATGATGACCGATTGTGACAAAATTTTGTACACTGGCTGGTATTTATATAAGACTTAATTGTGGCTAAAGCTATTACAGTTTATCATTTATTGGCATTTAAGTGTATTTCAGGTGGAAGTAAGGCTGGTTCCGTAAGTTTTTTGTATGGGAGCTATGATTAAATGTGAACCGATTTCGATGAAATTTTATATGCTGCCTAGTGCTTATGTAAAACTTCTAGATACCAAATTTTGTCATCATAGCTGTTATAATTTGTCATTTATTAGCAAATAAGCGATTAGCCTAGACGAGGTTATACGGGAGCTATGGTCAAATGTGAACCGATTTTGCCCGATTTCAATACCAAAATTTTTCAAGAAATGAAGAATATTTGTGCCAAATTTCAGTGGCCTATATCATTTCGTTATGGTTTTATCGTGCCGACAACAGACAGAGAGACAGACAGACAGACAAACCGACCGACAGACAGACAGACAGACAGACAGACAGACAGACCGACAGACAGACAGACAGACAGACAGACAGACAGACAGACAGACAGACAGACAGACAGACAGACAGACAGACAGACAGACAGACAGACAGACAGACAGACAGACAGACAGACAGACAGACAGACAGACAGACAGACAGACAGACAGACAGACAGACAGACAGACAGACAGACAGACAGACAGACAGACAGACAGACAGACAGACAGACAGACAGACAGACAGACAGACAGACAGACAGACAGACAGACAGACAGACAGACAGACAGACAGACAGACAGACAGACAGACAGACAGACAGACAGACAGACAGACAGACAGACAGACAGACAGACAGACGGACGGACATCGCTCAATCGTCTTAGATTTTCATAACGATTCAGAATATTCTTCAATGTTGGTCTTTGAGCCAATATTAAGGAAATTACAAACGGAATGACAATCTCAATATACCCCCCATTCTTTTTGATGGTGGGTATAAAAACAATAAGAAGCAAAATACAATCCTGCAAATATTTAGCAGGTGGTAAGAAATAACTAGATTTTGTGGAAAGGTTTATTTTGCACATAAACTTTATCTTTTCTATGCTGTGATTAAATTCCTTCTGCTGGCATTTTTATGATGCCCCACAACTGAGTCCTGTGTGAGAGGTAATATTTTCTTAGACTTTTTTGCTATTTTTCCAGTCATGTATTTTTCTTTTTATAGAATCTTATCTATAAATCAAAGGACTTTAATAAAAACCTAAAATTTTAATGCTTGTAATGTTGTTAAGAGTTTTCTTCCTACTACTCTTTTTCTTTCAGTCCAAAGAAATTTCTTAAATCTTTAGCAACAAGTGATTTTTGTATTTAGGGAAATTGTAAAATGTTACAATATCAAAATTTTTATAAGAAGTTTTGCCCATATATACATTTTCAAAGAAATTATTTGTGCTATTATTTTATAAAAAAATTTTCAACATAAAAATTTAAAAAAAAATTTTCAATTGGAAAAAAAAAGAAAAATTGCACTAGTCAAATTACAAAAAACCTTTATTTCTGTGACGGACGTTACACACTGTGAGCCTTTTTTTACCTGAGGATATTTATATCACTCCAATTATTTCTATGGGTTCTTTTACATATAATTTTATAAAATTAAGCAGACTTTGAGTCCCTACTGAAACTTCATACCTTAATGGACGTTTTTCGATTTTTTATGAACTTTTAAAAACCTGTTATTTTAAAAAAATTACAAAAATTCGATCTAATTTTTTTTTAATATTTAGCTAATTTTTCGAAATTTGGTTTTTGGGTCATAAGCCACCTTTTCCCTTTTCCTATAGCGGGTCACATATTTTAATATTATAAAATTATTATAAATTACAATTTATGTTGAGAATATTAATAACGATTTTTAAATTTAACTTACCCACAATCTGTAGCATATCTTTGGAATGTTTCATTAGTTCTCGTTTGATTAAACGACGCTCCTGCAGGCATCTGGCATATGAACATTCAGCCATTTTTGAACTTGTTTTTTGAAATGATTTTATAAAAAATATGAACAGAAATTTTTTTAAAAATTTATGGTTTTAAAAAATTTTAAAGTAAAACATAAGTAAACTTTATAACAATCAATATTTAACACAGAAATATATGGAATGTGAAATTAAAATTGATAAATGATTTTGCAGCAAATCTGTAAATAAAGAAAAAATCAATAAAAATTGGTTAAGAAATATAAAGATATCAATTAAAACATATTAAAATGTATCCAGTAAAAAGTTTTTTTTTTATGACAAAGTTTCCAAAGAAAGATATTTAGAATGAAAATTCAACAGAATTAAAAAATTTCCAATAAACAGTCTTCAAAATGAGAAATTTTCTACAGAAAATTGTCCAAAAAGAAACATTTTTTAAACAAAATTCTTCAATATAAAAATTTTTCTAAGAAACATTCTTCAAAATAGAATATTTTTCAAAGAAAATTTTTCAACATTAATATTTTCGAATGAAATTCATCAAAATGAAAAATTTTCTAAAGAAAATTTTGATTTTAATATTAAAATGGAAAATTTTCTATAAAAAAATGTTTCTCAGAATATTTTTCAAAATCACAAAATCTCCAGAATTTTAAATTTTCTAAAAAAAATTCTTAAAATTATCTAAAAAATTAAAATTGAAACATTTCCAAAGAAAATTTTGTATAAAAAATTCTTTAATATGAAAAATTGTCTACAAAAAATTTTTTTAAGTTAAAAATTAAAAAAACATGTTTTTATAGAAATTCTTCAAAATTGTCTATAGAAAATTCTTTAAAATTTAAAATTTTCTTAAGCAAATTCTTCAAAATAAAAAAATTTCTACATAAAATTTTTCCAAATAAAAAATTTTTTATTGAAAATTTTTCCAAATAAAAATTTTCTAAAGAAAATTTTTCCAAATAAAAAATTCTTTGAAATGAAATTTTGAAAATTAAAACTTTTCAATAGAAAATTGCTAAAATAAAAACTTTTCTACAGAACATTTTTCAAAATAAAAACTTTTTTACAGAAAATTTTTAAAAATAAAAAATTTTCTATAGAAAATTTTTAAAAATAAAAAAAATTTTATAGAAAATTCTTCAAAATGAAAAACTTTCTATAGAAAATTTTTCAAAATGAAAAACTTTCTATAGGAAATTCTTCAAAATGAAAAATTTTCTATAGAAAATTCTTCAAAATGAAAAATTTTCTATAGAAAATTCTTCAAAATGAAAAATTTTTTATAGAAAATTCTTCAAAATGAAAAATTTTCTATGAAAAATTAATCAAAATAAAAAATTTTCTATAGAAAATTCTTCAAAATGAAAAATTTTCTATAGAAAATTCTTCAAAATGAAAAATTTTCTATAGAAAATTCTTCAAAATGAAAAATTTTCTATAGAAAATTCTTCAAAATGAAAAATTTTCTATAGAAAATTCTTCAAAATGAAAAATTTCTATGAAAAATTCATCAAAATAAAAAATTTTCTATAGAAAACTTATCAAAATGAAAAATTTTCTATAGAAAATTTATCAAAATGAAAAATTTTTTATAGAAAATTTATCAAAATGAAAAATTTTTTATAAAAAATTTATCAAAATGAAAAATTTTCTATAGAAAATTCTTCAAACTGAAAAATTTTCTATAGAAAATTCTTCAAAATTAAAAATTTTCTATAGAAAATTCTTCAAAATGAAAAATTTTCTATGAAAAATTAATCAAAATAAAAAATTTTCTATAGAAAATTCTTCAAAATGAAAAATTTTCGATAGAAAATTCTTAAAAAAATGAAAAATTTTCTATAGAAAATTCAAATGAAAAATTTTCTATAGAAAATTCAAATTAAAAATTTTCTATAGAAAATTCTTCAAAAAATTAAAAATTTTCTATAGAAAATTCTTCAAAAAATTAAAAATTTTCTATAGAAAATTATTAAAAATATGAAAAATTTTCTTTAGAAACTTCTTCAAAAAATGTTTTCATTTTTCTATAGAAAATTCTTCAAAAAATGAAAAATTTTCTATGGAAAATTCCTTAAGATGAAAAATTTTGTATAAAAAATTCTTGATAATATAAAATTTTCTATAGAAAATTCTTCAACATTAGAAATTTTTATGGAATATTCTTCATAATAAGAAGTTATCTATAGAAATTTCTTCAAAATGAGAAATATTCTATAGAAAATTGTTCAAGATAAGAAATTTTCTATGAAAAATTATTCAAAAATGAAGCATTTTCTATCGAAAATTGTTTAAAATAAAAATTTTTTTGTAAAAACTTTTTCTGAGGAGAATTTTTCATAATAAAAAATTTTTTATTAAAAATTTATCAAAATGAATTTTGATTTGAACAATTCTTTTTTCATTGGAAAAATTGCACATTTTAGTAAAAAAATTAAGTCTTTTGGGCCCACTGTGCGGCGTCGCTTCGCTAAATTTTAAAAAACCTACAAAAATGTATAAATACTTTAACAAATAAACCAGAAACTATTAGAATAATAATAAAAAAATTAAAAAATAAAAAAATTATAATTTTTTTAAACAACTTTTTACATTTAGACATAAGAAACGAGACACTCACACAAACATTAAAACAGATACAAATATTTTCTAATACCCACAAATATTTCTTTTTTAGTTGTTTTTATTTCTATGCATCGAAATATTTTTGTTTCCATTTAGAAAATTTTTGTTGTACTTATAAAATTGTATAAGTAAATTAAATATTTTGTTTTGTATAATAAATATGTTTCTTTATACCTCCAAGTTTATAAACAGAATTAATTTTTCGTAGTTGTTGTTATTGTTGCTATTTTTGTTTTTGTAGTTTTTAGAACCAAAACCGAACTTTAGAACATTTGAAATAAAAAAAAACGAAATAGAAAAATTCTGAATTCTATTTACGCGACTTGAAATTACAACGAGTTTTGTTGGATTTTTGTTCTGTATTTTACCTTGAATAAATCTTGTTTAATTATAATTTTTTATTTTATAGATATATATAAATATATTTTTGTGTTTTAACAGCCACAATTTGGAATTTATTAGCATTAAAAAAATGCAACAACTACAACAATTATAAGAAAAATTAAAAATTTATCTTAACTTAATTTTATTAAAAACTACAAAATGCACTTATGGAAATTCTAGTTACAATTTAAAACATTTTTTGACACTTCTTTTTAATTAAAGCTAAAATGGGGTTAAATATAAAAGTTCTTAAATATGAAAACCCTTCAAAATGAAAAATTTTCTATAGAAAACTCTTCAAAATGAAAAATTTTCTATAGAGAATTCTTCAAAATGAAAAATTTTCTATAGAAAATTCTTCAAAATGAAAAATTTTCTATAGAAAATTCTTCAAAATGAAAAATTTTCTATAGAAAATTCTTCAAAATGAAAAATTTTCTATAGAAAATTCTTCAAAATGAAAAATCTTCTATAGAAAATTCTTCAAAATGAAAAATTTTCTATAGAAAATCCTTCAAAATGAAAAATTTTCTATAGAAAATTCTTCAAAATGAAAAACTTTCTATAGAAAATTCTTCAAAATGAAAAATTTTCTATAGAAAATTCTTCAAAATGAAAAATTTTCTATAGAAAATTCTTCAAAATGAAAAATTTTCTATAGAAAATTCTTCAAAATGAAAAATTTTCTATAGAAAATTCTTCAAAATGAAAAATTTTCTATAGAAAATTCCTCAAAATTAAAAATTTTCTATAGAAAACTTTTCAAATTGAAAAATTTTCTATAGTAAACTCTTCAAAATGAAAAATTTTCTATAGAAAACTCTTCAAAATGAAAAATTTTCTATAGAAAACTTTTCAAAATGAAATATTTTCTATAGAAAATTCTTCAAAATAAAAAATTTTCTATAAAAAATTCTTAAAAATGAAAAATTTTCTATAGAAAATTCTTCAAAATGAAAAATTTTCTATAGAAAATTCTTCAAAATGAAAAATTTTCTATAGAAAATTCTTCAAAATGAAAAATTTTCTATAGAAAATTCTTCAATATGAAAAATTTTCTATAGAAAATTCTTCAAAATGAAAAATTTTCTATAGAAAACTCTTCAAAATGAAAAATTTTCTACAGAAAATTCTTTAAAATTAAAAATTTTCTATAGATAATTCTTTAAAATGAAAATTTTTCTATAGAAAATTCTTCAAAATGAAAAATTTTCTATAGAAAATTCCTCAAAATTAAAAATTTTCTATAGATAATTCTTCAAAATGAAAAATTTTCAATAGAAAATTCTTCAAAATAAAACATTTTCAATAAAAAATTCTTCAAAATGAAAAATTTTCTATAGAAAATTTTTCAAAATGAAAAATTATCTATAGAAAATTCCTCAAAATGAAAAATGTTCTGTAGAAAATTCTTCAAAATGAAAAATTTTCTATGAAAACTCTTTAAAATTAAAAATTTTCTATGAAAACTCTTCAAAATGAATAAATTTCTATAGAAAATTCTTCAAAATGAAAAATTTTCTATAGAAAATTCTTCAACATTAAAAACTTCAATAGAAAATTCTTCAAAATGAAATATTTTCTATTGAAAACTCTTCAAAATGAAAAATTTTCTAAAGAAAATTCCTCAAAATGAAAAATTTTAAAAATATTTAACAAAATGACAAATTTGAACTTATTCATAAAAATTTCTCATTATTTCGAAATTTTATAAATTTCCTTAAAATATTTATTTATTCTGAAAAAAACTGAACAAAATACCAGAAATATTGGAAACCTTGTGTAATACTCGTTTTTTTTTTCTATACCAGGAAAACAATTTAGTCATAGAAATTTATGAAATTCAATAAATTTCGTTGTTATTACACCTCCAAGTCCCTTCCTCCGACGGTCTGACCAAATAATTTAAGCAGCTGTAAACTAATTCGCTATAAACAATTAGATTAGAAATATTTTTTAAGCTGAATATCATTTGGCAAAGTAAAAACGAATTTTAATTCGAAATTACTGAATAAATAAAAAAATTACAGGCGAATAAATTTCTATAATTTTAACAAAATTCTCTAAACAAATTTCAGCGAATTATTTAAAAATGAAATAAAAATCTGCTGAAACGAATAAAAAACCCAAACACGTTTTACTATTTACAGAAATTTAGCATAAATTAAATTCTAACAAAATGCAGTAGAATTTAATAAATTTTTATATTTTAAATATTTTGTGTTTATTAAAATTAAAATAAAATATTTGTAACTATAAAATTTTATTAGTCAAATGTAAAATTTTAAAGATAATCGAGAAATAAGATAATTGTGAGATGCACAGTGGGTCTTTACGAAAATAAAAAAAACTTCTAGAAAATTTTTCACTTTTTTATTAAAAAAAAAAAAAATTTCATTTGGAAAAAATTTGTATAGAAAATTTTTCATTTGGAAAAAATTTCTATAGAAAATTTTTCATTTGGAAAAAATTTCTATAGAAAATTTTTCATTTGGAAAAAATTTCTATAGAAAATTTTTCATTTGGAAAAAATTTCTATACAAATTTTGAGTATAAAATAAAAATTTCTAAGAAAACTTTTCGTATAAACAAAAAAAAAATTTGTGGAAAAAGTTTCTATAGACAATTTTTCATTTAGAAATATTTTATATTGAAAATTTTCATTTGCAGAAAATTTCTTTACAAATTTTTATACTCAAAATATGTCTAAAAAAAATTTTTCGTATAAACAAAAAAAAAAATTGTATAGAAAATTTTTCATTTGGAAAAAATGTTTATAAAAAATTTTTCATTTGGAAAAAATTTCAGTAGAAAATTTTTTATTTGGAGAAAATTTCTATAGAAAATTTTTTATTTGGAAAAAGTTTCAATAGAAAATTTGTCCTTTGGAAAAATTTTCCAAAGAAAACTTTTTATTTGGAAAAAATTTGTTTAAAAATTTTTCATTGGAAACAAATTTTTATAGAAAATTGGGAAAAAAATTTCTACATTCATTCTGAAAAATTTCTTTACAAAACTTTTCATTTGAAAAAAAATTCTATAGAAAATATTTCATTTGTTGGAAAAAATTTCTACAGAAAATTTTTAAATTGGAAAAAATTTCTAGAGGAAATTTTTCATTAGAAAAAAATTTCTATAGAAAATTTTTCATTTAAAAAAAAAAATCGGTGGAAAATTTTTAACAAATTTCTATAGAAAATTGTTCATTCAGAAAAATTTTTTTATTTGGAAGAATTTTTATAGAACATTTTTTGTTTGAAAAAATTTCTATAGAAAAATTTCTAGAGAATTTTTTTTATGTCAAGAACCAATTTTTTAAAGAAAATTTTTCGTATAAAAAAAAATTTTCTATATAAAATTTTGAATTTGGAAAAAATTTCTTAAGAAAATTTTTCGTATATAAAAAAAATTTCCATAGAAAATATTTCGCATATAAAAAAAATTTCAATAGAAAATTTTTCGTGTAAATAAAAAATGTCTATAGAAAATTTTTCATTTAGAAAAAAAAAATCCTATAGAAAATTGGTCATTTGGAAAGAATTTCTATAGAAAATTTTTCATTTGAAAAAAATTTCTATAGAACATTTTTCATTAAAAAAAAAATCTATTGAAAATTTTTCATTTGGAAAAAATTTCTTTAGAAAATTTTTCATTTGGAAAAAGTTTCTTTAGAAAACTTTTTATTAAAAAAAAAATTCTTTTAAAAATTTTTCATTAAGAACAAATTTTTATAGTAAATTTTTCATTTGAAAAAAATTTCTATAGAACATTTTTCATTAAAAAAAAAATCTATTGAAAATTTTTCATTTGGAAAAAATTTCTATAGAAAATTTTTCATTTGGAAAAAATTTCTTTAGAAAATTGGTCATTTGGAAAGAATTTCTATAGAAAATTTTTCATTTAAAAAAAATTTCTATAGAAAATTTTTCATTTGAAAAAAATTTCTATAGAAAACTTTTTATTTGGAAAAAATTTCTTTAAAAAATTTTTCTTTAAGAAAAAATTTCTATAGAAAATTTTTTACTTGGAAAAAATTTCCATAGAAAATTTTTCATTTGGAAAAAGTTTCTTTAGAAAACTTTTAATTTAGAAAAAATTTCTTTAAAAAATTTTTCATTAAGAACAAATTTTTATAGTAAATTTTTTATTTGGAAAAATTTCTATAGAAAATTTTTCATTTAGAAAAAAAATCCTATAGAAAATTGGTCATTTGGAAAGAATTTCTATAGAAAATTTTTCATTTGAAAAAAATTTCTATAGAAAATTTTTCATTTGAAAAAAATTTCTATTGAAAACTTTTTATTTGGAAAAAATTTCTTTAAAAAATTTTCTTTAAGAAAAAAAATCTATAGAAAATTTTTCACTTGGATAACATTTTTTACAAAATATTTTACAAAAGTTGAAAAAAAATCTATAGAAAATATTTCATTTACAAAAAATTTCTATAAAAAATTTTTCATTTGGAAACAATTTCTATGGAAAATTTTTGTATATAAAACAAATTTCTATAAAAAGTGTATCATTTGGATAAAATTTTTTATTTAGAAAAAATTTCTATAGACAATTTTTTATGCCTCAAGCATAAAAATTTCTTTTTAAAATTTACCAGTTACAAAAAATTTCTATAGAAAATTTTTCATTTAAAAAAAGTTTCTATTTTTTAAATTTTTCTTAAATATATTTAAATTTCATTTCTTATTCATAAATATAAAATACCAAATATATAATTTCAGCTATTAAACAATTTAATGCTCACAAATAAATAATTCACAAACCAAAATTGATTCAAGTTAAACAATTAAGTTGACAATATGTTGCATGCATGAACATTATTGGCAATAAAAGCAACAGGAGTCAATCGTACTCCAGCCAACAGCCAACAAACATGAATTCCCAAATGATGAAGAAAAAAACAGAAAATAAAATAATAGTACAAGAGAACCAAAAAAGAAAATCCAAATGAAATGAAATGAATATTCGATTCTGGGAAATGAATTGAAATTTATTTAACTTCAACATTTTCAAAAGAACTTCAACGTCCTCAACGTCATCATCATTTGAACCCCAACCAACAAACTTCGACTTAAAACATTCAAATGGAACATTAAACATGATGAAGACATTGAGAAAGTTGTGCACTTTTCAGTTTTTATTGTTGGAAAAAACTCAACAAAGTTCCAAAGTACAGGAGGAAAAACCAAAGGAACATTTCAATGTGGAAGTGTCATTATTTGGATATCACAACAACTACTACTCAACTAGGACTTCGGCAGTAGTTGTCATCCTCTTTCTAGTCCTTGGAACACCAAAAACATTTTTAACTTGTTGGTTGTGTCTTCATGCAATTTGGTATTGACACACACTCACTTGAATATTTTAAATAAAAGACTCACGAAACATTTGGAAAACATTTTTCGAAACCAACAAAACAAAGAAACTTTCATTGGGTTTTTTCCTCTTTTAGTTTAAAACGAAAGATTCCTTGTGATTTTGCAAATGTGTTTGTGAGTTCGTTTACATATGTATTGGGTAACACCACAACTATTTTTGACACCAGTTCGCTTGAATGGCATGAATTTTTACACTGGAAAAAAATAATATTGGATTTCGAACATATATTTTTAGATAAAATATAATTTTGGCCAAAGTTGAAAAAAATTTTGTATAGAAACAATTTAGCTTGGAAAATTTTTCTATAGAAAAAAATTTCATATGGATAATTTTTCTATAGAAAATTTCAATTTGAATAATTTTCTTCAGAAAATTTTGATTTGAATAATTTTTCTATAAAAAAAATCATTTGGTTAATTTTTCTATAGAAACAATTTCATTTGAGAATGTTTTCTATAGAAAAAATTTTATTTGGAAAAGTTTTCTATAAAAAAAATAATTTGGAAAAGTTTTCTATAGAAAAAATTTCATTTGGAAAAGTTTTCTATACAAAAAATTTCATTTAAAAAAGTTTTCTATAGAAAAAATTTCACTTGGAAAAGATTTCTATATAAACCATTTTATTTGGAAAAGTTTTCTATAAAAAAAAGATCTTTTGGAAAATTTTCTATAGTCAAAATTTAATTTGGAAAAATTTCTATAGAAAAAATTTCATTTGTAAAAGTATGCTTTAGAAAAATTTTTAATTTGAAAAGATTTATAAAGAACAAATTTCATTTGGAATATTTTCTATAGAAAAATATTTATTTGGAAATGTTTTCTATAGAAAAGATTCTATAAAAAAAAAATAATCAAATTTTTTCAATAGAATTTGTAGAGAAATTTCAATTGCAAAGATTTTTAATATGAAATTAAATTTCGAAAAATTTTTTATAAAAAATATTTTCTATAGTAGAAAAACGTTTTAATACGAACCAACTTCTGTAGAAACATTTTTGATACAAAATTTCTTCTAAAAATAATTGTCGATACTAAATTTCTTCTACATAAAAATTATTATTCTATAGAAAAATTTTTGATACAAAATTTCTTCTATAGAAAACTTTCAATACAAAATTTCCTTTATATAAATTTTGGATACAAAATTTCTTCTATACTAAAATTTCAGATACAAAAATTGTTCTATAGAAATATTTCTGATACAAAATTTCTTCTATAGAAAAATTTTTGATACAAAATTTTTTCTTTACAAAAATTTTTAATGGAAAATTTTTAATACAACATTTTTTCTATAGAAAAATTTTTAGAAAAAATTTTCGTTAAAAATTTTTTTTGTACAAAAGATTTCGTTAAAAAAATTTTTTTATAGAAAAAAATTTGTTTAAAAAACTTTTTCTATAGAAAAATTTTTGTTAAAGAATTTTTCAATACAAAAATTTTTTTATAGAAAAAATTTTTTCTATAGAAAAATTTTCGTTAAAAAATTTTTCTGCAGAAAAATTTTCGTTAAAAAAAATTTTCTATAGAAAAATTTTCGTTAAAAAAATTTTTCTATAGATAAATTTTTGTTAAAAAAATTTTTCTATAGATAAATTTCCGTTAAAAAAATGTTTCTATAGATAAATTTCCGTTAAAACAATTTTGCTATAGAAAAATTTTTTCTATAGAAAAATTTTCGTTAAAAATTTTTTCTATAGAACAATTTTCGTTAAAAATTTTTTTTTATAGAAAAATTTTTGTTAAAAAAAACTGTTTCTATAGAAAAATTTTCGTTAAAAAATTTTTTCTATAGAAAATTTTCGTTAAAAAATTTTTTCTATAGAAAATTTTCGTTAAAAAATTTTTTCTATAGAAAATTTTCGTTAAAAAATTTTTTCTATAGAAAATTTTCGTAAAAAATTTTTTCTATAGAAAATTTTCGTTAAAAAATTTTTTCTATAGAAAAATTTTTGTAAAAAAAAACTGTTTCTATAGAAAAATTTTCGTTAAAAAATTTTTTCTATAGAAAATTTTCGTTAAAAAATTTTTTCTATAGAAAAATTTTCGTTAAAAAATTTTTTCTATAGAAAAATTTTCGTTAAAAAAGTTTTTCTATAGAAAATTTTTCGTTAAAAAAGTTTTTCTATAGAAAAACTTTCGTTAAAAATTTTTTTCAATAAAAAAATTTTCGTTAAATTTTTTTTTTTTTTGTAAAAAATATTTCGTTAAAAGATTTTTTCTATTGAAAAATGTTTGTTAAAAAAAACTGTTTCTATAGAAAAATTTTCGCTAAAAAATTTTTTCTATAGAAAAATTTTCGTTAAAAATTTTTTCTATAGAACAATTTTCGTTAAAAATTTTTTTCTATAGAAAAATTTTTGTTAAAAAAAACTGTTTCTATAGAAAAATTTTCGTTAAAAAATTTTTTCTATAGAAAAATTTTCGTTAAAAAATTTTTTCTATAGAAAAATTTTCGTTAAAAAATTTTTTCTATAGAAAAATTTTCGTTACAAAATTTTTTCTATAGAAAACTTTTCGTTAAAAATTTTTTTCTATAGAAAAATTTTCGTTACAAAATTTTTTCTATAGAAAAATTTTCGTTACAAAATTTTTTCTATAGATAAATTTTCGTTAAAAATTTTTTTCTATGGAAAATTTTAGTTAAAAGATTGTATGCAGAATAATTTTCGTTAAAAATTTTTTTTTTGAAAATTTCATTTCAAAAGATTTTTCTATTGAAAGCTTTAGAAATACAAAATTTAATTTAAAAAAATTTTTACAAAAATTCTTAAAAAATTATCAAAATTTGTTTAAGTTATTGGTAACGTATACTTGATATTTTGATATTTTAATCGCTCATACGCCTATTCTTTCAGTTTTTGTTCTATATTTTCTTAATTTTCCTCAGTGCATCCGGCCACAAACTGTTGCATGTGATTTTTTCTCCATTTTTACACACTCACACACCACATATACCCCAAAAATGTCTAGATAAATTCAATTGAGGGTTTTTTGGGGGGAATGAGTTCAGATAACATTTCAACTGATATCTGAAATAATTCAACACAAAAGGGAGACTGAAGGGAAAAGAATCGAAAAAATAGAACTTAACATTCTGGCAGATGATAATGGTTGGGGTTTTCTTTGTTCTCAAAAAATACGTTCGTTGTACTCATTTTGGTATTTTCAAAAAAAAAGTAAAAATACATGAAAAACTACAAAAAATATATTCGTTCGAGAGTATGTGATAAATAAAACGAAACGAGTGAAAACAATACAAATACTCTTTTAGTAGTAATTCTGTTCAATTTCAGTAGTTTTTACTGAGTTCCGACACTGCTCCTCAACTAGTCTGACACTATTGTAACGGGAAAAGGAAATGTTACACAGACTCTTGTAGTTACTTACACACATACACATTTGTATTTATGTATAACTATTCCTGTGTATTCTGACAATAAGTATTTAAGTAAAAAATTTGATTTTGTTTTAAAAATAAGTTTAAACATTTTTAGTGGTAATGGTTTGTTTTTGAGTCTGTATTTATTAAAGGAATCCTTTTTTAGAGATTCAAGCTTATACTCTGCCTCAAAAAAGTTAAGGGCTAATATTTGCCAAAAAAAAATGTAGTAACAAGGGCCCCTGCAACCAGATTGTGTCATACTTTTGGTAAATAGTTACCAAAATAAAGACAAGGACAATAGGTATCATTTACAGGCGAAAATAGAAGGTTAAGGGTGGGAATGAGTTATTTTGGTTTGAGTTCTTTGTTAGATTTCAAACAATTTTGTGAATAAATTTTGCACCATATTAACAAAATTTCATGACAGTAATATATCGACTCGGTGCAACTTATTTACAAATTTTGCTTAACGAATTAAGACCACCCACAACGACTGCGAATTTTAATAGAACAAATATAATTAATAAAGAAAAAGCAATTATTAGAATACTTTTCTGTAGAAAAATTTAATTTTGAAAAATTTCTGTATAGAAAAAATTTCGTTTAGACAAATTTTTATACAAACAAGTTTCAGTTGATCGAATTTAAAAAATTTAAAAAAAAATTAATTTATTTAAGTTAATTTTAAGTTATTTTTTTGAAATTTAATTTATAAAATTTTTCTAAACAAAAAATTTCATTTTAAAAATTTGTCTATACAAAAAATTTCATATGGAATTTGTTTCTAGAGAAAAATTTCGTTTAGAAATGGGTTTATAAAAAAAATTATAACGAAAATTTTTCTATAGAGAAAAATTTTTAACGAAAATTTTTCTATAGAAAAATTTTTTTAACGAAAATTTTTCTATCGAAAAAAATTTTTAACGAAAATTTTTCTATAGAAAAAAATTTTTAACGAAAATTTTTCTATAGAAAAAAATTTTTAACGAAAATTTTTCTATAGAAAAAAATTTTTTAACGAAAATTTTTCTATAGAAATAATTTTTCTATAGAAAAATTTTTTTTACGAAAATTTTTCTACAGAAAAATTTTTTTAACTAAAATTTTTCTATAGAAAAATTTTTTTAACGAACATTTTTCTATAGAAAAATTTTTTTAACGAAAATTTTTCTATAGAAAAATTTTTTTAACGAAAATTTTTCTATAGAAAAATTTTTTTAACGAAAATTTTTCTATAGAAAAATTTTTTTTACGAAAATTTTTCTATAGAAAAATTTTTTTAACGAAAATTTTTCTATAGAAAAATTTTTTTAACGAAAATTTTTCTATAGAAAAATTTTTTTAACGAAAATTTTTCTATAGAAAAATTTTTTTAACGAAAATTTTTCTATAGAAAAATTTTTTTAACGAAAATTTTTCTATAGAAAAATTTTTTTAACGAAAATTTTTCTATAGAAAAATTTTTTTAACGAAAATTTTTCTATAGAAAAATTTTTTTAACGAAAATTTTTCTATAGAAAAATTTTTTTAACGAAAATTTTTCTATAGAAAAATTTTTTTAACGAAAATTTTTCTATAGAAAAATTTTTTTAACGAAAATTTTTCTATAGAAAAATTTTTTTAACGAAAATTTTTCTATAGAAAAATTTTTTTAACGAAAATTTTTCTATAGAAAAATTTTTTTAACGAAAATTTTTCTATAGAAAAATTTTTTTAACGAAAATTTTTCTATAGAAAAATTTTTTTAACGAAAATTTTTCTATAGAAAAATTTTTTTAACGAAAATTTTTCTATAGAAAAATTTTTTTAACGAAAATTTTTCTATAGAAAAATTTTTTTAACGAAAATTTTTCTATAGAAAAATTTTTTTAACGAAAATTTTTCTATAGAAAAATTTTTTTAACGAAAATTTTTCTATAGAAAAATTTTTTTAACGAAAATTTTTCTATAGAAAAATTTTTTTAACGAAAATTTTTCTATAGAAAAATTTTTTTAACGAAAATTTTTCTATAGAAAAATTTTTTTAACGAAAATTTTTCTATAGAAAAATTTTTTTAACGAAAATTTTTCTATAGAAAATTTTTTTTAACGATTTTTTAATAAAAATTTTTCTTTACAAAAAATTTTCTATAGTAAAATTTCATTTGGACAATTTTTTTTATTGAAAAAATGTCATTTGTTGTTTTCTATTATATATTTGTAGTCTCCTGTCTGCTTGAATCTGAGGATTTTAAACGATTTTGATTGTTTCGGTTACTACAAGCCCTTAGCCTTTAAAGTTTATCATTTTTATTATGTATATCCCTTGTTGCTGGAAACTATTCTGCTTTTTTGGGAACTCAATTTCTTCTTTTTTAAACTACATCAACAAGTATTTGCTTATATTCTTAAATATATAGAAAAGTTGAAAATACAAAACTACATCCTTGTAAAAGAACTGAGCTGAATCCTTAATGTATGTGCATTTGTTTTAATACATACATATACATTTTATGTCATTGTGGTCGTTTCCTGTCGTTTTCGGATCGTTTAAAATCGCTTTGTTGTTACAGCCACCAAAACAAAAAAAAAAAAGAAAACTCTACTAAAATTTTTCTATGTATTTGTAACTTTCGAGGGCAACGACTTGTTGCGCTTAAAGTTTTTTTTGTGTCGTACTCTTCTGTTTTATGTTATATCCTTGTATTTCCTTCCTCTCATTCACTCTTCTTGTAAAGAAGTCCTCTTGTGTTAATATTATGTAATTGTGTGGAATTGGTATCGGCAAGATATTGTGTCTGGATAATAAATAAATGACGTTTAAATTTTATTGTTAAATTAAAGATTTATTTTGAAATTTTATTTGCAAGTATTTAAGAAATAAAACGCCATTTAGCAAATTTAATATTGAAGACATTTTAATGAAAATTTTATTAGTTCTTTGTAATTGTATAAGGAAAATATTTATGAAGTTATTAAACTAATCATCGACCTTTCATTGGTAACATATTGTTGCCAGTGAAACTAAACTAAATAATTTCTGACTATAACTGTCTTTATATATAGAATAAATATCGTCATTTCTGGATGTCCTTCCAAAGATTATGTGCTCAAAACTAGATAGATGTTAAAAGCAGTAATTGCCATCAATTCAAATTGGTTTCCAGGAACTAAATAAACCAAAAAAGTTTTCTGAAGCAAGTGCTGGTCTATGAATCTTTATTATATTTAAATGGAAATCGCCCATTACAAGGGTCAATATCCATGACATGCATTAAAGTTAAATTAGAAATAAAAAGATAAAATAAAATAAAATAAATAGATTTGTTATTTCAACGATTCTTAAAGCTTTTAATACCTTTTAACAAATTTAATATTTTATATAATTTTATGACATAAATTTTTAAATAACTAAATTTAACTATTCTTGTCTTTTCTTCAAACATTATTGTTATACTAAACCTTATTTATGCTTTTAGAATTGGTGATCCTCTTGATGATGATGACCTAACCAAACATCAAAACGCGCCGAGCCACAGTAGTTGCACCCATATGACAAAAATAAAAAAAAATCAAGTAACAAAGTGCTATAGTCGGTGTAGCCCGACCATACAATACCCTTCACCACTAAGGTCAAAGGTGCATTACACTTACATAAAACCTTTGTGTTTTTCGTAATCTAAATCTTATCAAAATTAAAATCATCAGCTTTAAATAAAATTCTGCAGGACTTTTATTAACAATTTAGAAATTTTGGGTACTCTTTCTTTAAGAAACTTAGTAAAACTTGAAATTCAGCTAATAAGAATGAAATTCAGCTGCATGTTTTATAAAAAATAAACATATTTTGCTTATTTTCTTAAAAAAATATATTTTAATATAATTTTTTAAAACAATTTATCATAAATAATTTCATATTTCAGTTAAGATATTATTTATTCAGTAAAATTTAATTCTAGATTTTTCTACAATTTTCTACAATTTTTCCATATTAAAAAAGTTTTTCTTAAGTTGCTGCCTTAAAAATGCTCCACATTTTATGTTAATGTAACTAATGAAGTCAGTCAAGTCAAATTATTAACTTTGAATTAAATTCAGCAAAACTTAGTTTAACAATTTTGACGATTAGTTGCACTTCTATGTCAACATTCAATAAAACTAGTAATTTAGCTGCTTTAAATGCAATTCAGCAATACTTTTCTAAACCAAAATTGAAATTTTAAGTGTTTCATATGTAAATAATTAGTAAAATTAGTAATTCAGCTACTTTAAATCAAATTCAGCGAAGTTTTTTTTTTTGAATTAGAAACAATGTTTTTTCAATTTCTCTTAAAAGATTTTTTCAAAAATGCTCTATCTTTTTATTTACCCCTAAAAATTATCCACATTTTTTCCAATTGTAATTTACTTATGTCAAATTTTTCATTTTAAATTCAACTAAATTTACTTTTAAAATTTATAGGCTTAGTTACATTTCTATGTCGACATTTAATAAAACTTCTAATTCAGCTGCTTCAAATACAATTCAGCAAGACTTTTCTGAACAAAAACTTAATTTTAAATTTGTTTCATGTAAATATTTAGTAAAACTAGTAATTCAGCTATTTCAAACCATATTCAGCTTAATTTTTTTAAATGTAGACAATATTTCTTATTTTTCCCTACAATTTTTCAATGTCTTAAAGATTATTTTCAAAAATTGTCTATCTTTTTATTTGCCGTATTATATGCTCAATATTTAATTTTATTGTTATTGACTTATAGCAAACATTTAACTTCAAATTCAATTCAGCAAAATTTAATTTAACAATTTTGATGTAAATCCTTAACAAAACTAGTAATTCAGCTACATTAATGACAATTCAGCAATCATTTTATACAGAATTTTTGAAATTTTGGGTACTTCTTATGTGAAGACTTATTAAAATTAGTAATTTAGCGGCTATAAAGGAAATTCAGCGGAAATATTTTTTCACTACTGCGATATTTTTCCATTACCTTACGAATTGTATGCTTTAATTCAATTCAGCAAGACTTTTATAAACAATTATAAAATGTTTGGGATTTATTTTGTTAGTACTTTTTTAAAATTTGTAATTCAGCTGCTATATAATAATTTCAGCTGGTCTTTTTAAAAATAACAAACAAATTATTATAATTATGTTTATTTTTTTTTAATATTTTCCTTAAAAATCTAAATTTTTCTATGATTATTACTTATTCACGTTTGGTTCCCATAAATGCTTTATTATATTTTAGTTTTTAACTGAAATATATAAAATTTTTAACTTTATAGCGAATTCAGCAAAATTTCTTTAAAGTATTTATGAAGTTTATTATCGCTTTTATCTTAATACATAATAAAAGTATTAATTCAGCTACTTAAAATATAATTCAGCAAGACTTTTATTAACAAAATTTAAAATTTTTGGTATTTTGTATGTTAATGCTTAGTGGAACTACTAATTTAGCTACTTAAAACTAAATTCAGCGAGAGTTTTTTAAATTTTATTAACAAATTTTGAAATTTTGTATATTTTCTTATTAAAATGTTGAGCAAAGCATGTAATTTAGCAATTTAAAATAAATTCAACGATTAATAAAAAGACATTTTTTCATATTTTTGGCAAATGTTATGCTTTAATACAATTCAGCAAAACTTTTTATTACAATTTATGTATTTTTAAAAAACTCTTTAACTCTCAATTTTTTCCATCTTTCATTGCATTCTAATTGTTTTACTTAAATTTTGTTCACAATACCTAAACTCGATTTGGAATGTAGCTTGAAATAACCTTCAACTAGAATTAAAAACTTAAACGCTTTACAACTCGAACTCAAGCATAAATATTGTTCATATATTACAAACTCCTAAAGTATTTGCTTGAGATATATAAAACTCTTCTTTTTCAATAACCTTCAACAAATTATCAAAACAACTTGCAACTGCAACAGTAACAACCAACCCCAGCCAGCATCGTCACAATGCAACCAATAAAATACAAAACAATGAATATTAAAAACTCATCATCGACATTAGGGTCAAGTACAAGTTGAAATCTAAGCAGCAGCAACAAAAATTCTAAACTAATAGAAGCAACATAAAATCATAAAATACAAAGACAAACAAAATAGAAAAAAAAAATGTAAGCAAACTCCAACACCAACAGCTTAAGGCAAGAAATAGCCGAAAACCTGTATAAGTTTTTAAACAAATAGCATCAAATGTTAACCAAAATAGTAAGAAACATAGACAACTAACACATTATAAGAGACAAATAAACCAAAAAGATATGTTGTCAAAGATAAAAATACCCAAAGCTTGGTTGCATTTATATAAATTTATTTTCAAGCCAAGTTAAGCCACACACGAAAATAAAAATCTTTAACTTGTTGAATGAATTCGAATACATTCAAAAGATTTTTCAACATTTACAATAATAATGTTAGCAACAACAATAACTTAAGCTAATACAGCGACAACAACATCTAAACTTAACTATGACTACAACTCCATCAGTAGCAGCAGCAACAACAAAAAACTATCTACATAATAGTTTCAGCAATTGTGGCAGTAGAGCGGCATTAACCAAGTGCCAAGACCAAGTCCAAGTGCATTTTTGTTACAAGAGCAAAAAATCCAAAAACCAAAAGCAAATTTAAGCCAAATACATAAAAATAACAAAAATAACAACAAAATTCTTTAACCATGGTTTAAAAAGACTTCCAAACCAAACATACATACATTTGTATACAGTGTATGCTTGTGTTTGAAAAATGTATACACTGAGAGATAGTTTTTGATAAATATTATAATTAAGCAACAATTCAGCTATTGCAAATGATATTCAGCAGAATCTTGCTTAGATTTTTAATTTAATTGAACTAAATTCTGCTGAGCTGTTATGTGTATGTATAGTAAAACTACAAATTCAGCTACTTAAAACTGTATTCAGCTAAACTTTATATAGTATAGAAACAGTTTTTCATAAATATAAGAAAAAAGAAACTATTCAGCTATTTTTAATTCAATTCAGCAGGGCTTTTTTTAATAATTTGAAAGTTTTTAATAAACCTCTATATTAAAACTAAATAAAACAAGTAAGTCAGCTACTTAAAACTGTATTCAGCTAAACTTTATATAGTATAGAAACAGTTTTTTATAAATATAAGAAAAAATAAACTATTCAGCTGCTTTAAATTCAATTCAGCAGGGCTTTCTTTAGTAATTTAATTTTTTTTAATAAACTTCTATATAAAAAGTAAATAAAACAATTAAGTCAGCTACTTAAAAATGTATTCAGCTAAATTTTATATAGTTTAAAAACAGTTTTTATAAATATAATAAAAAGAAACAATTCAGCTATTTTAAATTCAATTCAGCAGGACTTTCTTTAAGAACTTGAAAGTTTTTAATAAACTTGTACATAAAAGCTAAATGAAACTAGTAATTCAGCTATTTAAAACTAAATTCAGCTAGTAGTTTTTTTTGCAATAACCTCAAACTTCTTATTAGAAATGCTATTCTACAGTCCTAAATTCAATTCAGCAATGTTAAAGTGCCATTCAGCTACCCTAAAAGTAATTCAGCAAGGCTTTTAGCATATTTTTATTATTAATCAGTTGATTCTAGATATATTGAACTAAACTTTTTTTTTTTAAAGTGTTTCAATAATTTTTTTTTCTATATTTCAATGAGTTTTTTCTTAATTCTTGACTTTTCACGTATTTTTCTCAAAACCGGCTTTTATTCTTAATTCAGCTGAACTTTTTGCTAGTCATAAGAATATTTTCTAAATTTTTTAAAAATCCATAAAAAATATTGCAATTCATCAGGAAATTTTAAAAATATATATAATACTTCAGCTTAATTAAGCTAAAACTTTGTTGCAAAACATTTAAATATTTAAATGTTTCTATTTTTAAATTTTTGTTTTAACAATTTCTTTAAAAGTCTTAAAATTTCATCTTCACTTTTTGTAAAAAAATACAATTTTTTTAATATTTTTATAAACTATACATTTTGTTGCTATTCAGCTGAGTTAAATGCTATTCAGCAAGGGCTATTTGCAAAAATCTTTGAATTTGTGCAAAGTTTCTTAATATATCCTTTTAAAAAAATGGTTTCAATGATATTTAGCTAAAGATTTTTTGTAAAATAAGTCAATTAAATTTTTCTTCTTTCAAATAAAACTTAAAACTGTAATTCAGCAAATCAATTTCTTTTAATTTTGTTACAAATTCCGACAAAATATAAAATTTTTGCCTCCGTTATTATTAACTCTTTGTATATAAATGTTAAAATTTCAATATTTTCTTAAAATTAAGTATTTAAAATTATAAGTTGGATGTTTTAAGTGTAATTCAGCAAGATTTTTTTTAAGATTTTGAAATTTTTAAAACATATTCTAGTAAATATATCATGAAACCTGTTATTAAGCTGCTTAAAAGATAATTCAGCAGTAGTTCTTTATTGAATTATAGGACTATTCAATATTTTCATTTTAAATTACAATTCAGCTACTTTAAATAAAATTCAGCAAGATTTGTGTAACATTTTTGTCATATTTTTCAAAAAACATTTATTTTTCATCAAATTACATATGTTTACTTATAATTCAGCTGCCTTAAATTGAATTCAGCAAGACTATTTTGACTTTTTTTATTATAATTTTCTATAAGTATTTATGTGAAATAGTTGTTTGGCCACCTAAAAGTTTAATTCAGCTGGACTTTTTCTGAATACTAAAAAAGAAATCAAAAAGTTCCTTCAAATCTTAAAAAAAATATAAATCAGCTACTCCAAACCAAATTCAGCTGACATTTTGATAAGCTAAATTATTTTTTCTATAAATTCCCTTTAAAACTAACAACATGCAATTACTTTTCTGACGCCTTAAAACGAATTCCATTAGCTTAATTGTGAAAAATTGAAAATGTATATACAAATTTCTTTCAGTGTATCTGCATGAGACTAAACTGATTTGCAAACATGCTCTTTAATCGTGTCTTTTGTGTTTTAGTTTTGTTTTTCGCTGTAATGTAGTGCTACCTGCTTGTTTTCGGATTTGTAGGTGAACTAAACCATGAACGTTGAGTTCAATTTATAACTGACTAAAACGAATAAACCGAAAACGAAAAACTCCAAAAAAAACTGCTACAAATTGGTGTGAATTTATAAGAAAACTTAAGTGAAAAAAAAATATTTCTATTGATCTTAAACTCTGAATGTAGAGGATATAAAAATTGTAGAACAACAATTTAAAAGGCTGCAATACAAACAATTACACTAAAGATTAGTGTACCCTATATCGCTCCAAGGCCTTTTATAAGCATATATGATGCTTATGTAACTGATAGTATTTTAAAGTCTTTTTTAAATTGGCCAAATCGATACATTATTTCGAGTTCCTCCATAGCTCAATTAAACAAAAATTGCTATTGTTATTTTGTACCAAAACCTTTTCAATAGAAAAAATTTTGTATCAAAATTTTTTCTATAGAAAAAATTTTGTATCAAAATTTTTTCTATAGAAAAAATTTTGTATCAAAATTTTTTCTATAGAAAAAATTTTGTATCAAAATTTTTTCTATAGAAAAAATTTTGTATCAACATTTTTTCTATAGAAAAAATTTTGTATCAAAATTTTTTCTATAGAAAAAATTTTGTATCAAAATTTTTTCTATAGAAAAAATTTTGTATCAAAATTTTTTCTATAGAAAAAATTTTGTATCAAAATTTTTTCTATAGAAAAAATTTTGTATCAAAATTTTTTCTATAGAAAAAATTTTGTATCAAAATTTTTTCTATAGAAAAAATTTTGTATCAAAATTTTTTCTATAGAAAAAATTTTGTATCAAAAATTATTCTATAGAAAAAATTTTGTATCAAAAATTATTCTATAGAAAAAATTTTGTATCAAAAGTTTTTCTATAGAAAAAATTTTGTATCAAAAGTTTTTCTATTGAAAAAATTTTGTATCACAAAATTTTTCTATACAAAAAATTTTGTATTACTAAATTTTTCTATGGTAAAAATTTTGTATCACAAAATTTTTCTTTTGTATCACAAAGTTTTTCTATAGAAAAAATTTTGATACAAAATTTTTTCTATAAAAAAAATTTTAATATAAAATTGTTTCTATAGAAAAATTTTGACACAAAATATTTTCTCTAGAAAAACTTTTAATACAAAATTTTTTCTATAGAAAATTTTTGATACAAAATTTTTTCTATAAAAAAACTTTTGATATAAAATACAAAATGTTTTCTATAGAAAAATTTGTATTACAAAATTTTTTCTATAGAAAAAATTTTATTACCAAATTTTTTCTATAGAAAAATTTTTGTTACAAAATTGTTTCTATAGAAAATTTTTTGTTGCAAAATTTTTCCTATAGAAAAACGTTTGATACAAAATTTTTTCTGTAGAAAAACTTTTGATACAAAATTTTTTCTATAGAAAAACTTTTGATACAAAATTTTTTCTATAGAAAAACTTTTGATACAAAATTTTTTCTATAGAAAAACTTTTAATACAAAATTTTTTCTATAGAAAAATTTTTGTTACAAAATATTTTTCTATATCTATTTATCTATAGAAAAATTTTTTCTATAGAAAAATTTTTGTTACAAAATTGTTTCTATAGAAAAATTTTTGTTGCAAAATTTTTCCTATAGAAAAACGTTTGATACAAAATTTTTCTGTAGAAAAACTTTTGATACAAAATTTTTTCTATAGAAAAACTTTTGATACAAAATTTTTTCTATAGAAAAACTTTTAATACAAAATTTTTTCTATAGAAAAATTTTTGTTACAAAATTTTTTCTATAGAAAAATTTTTGCTACAAAATTTTTTCTATAGAAAAATTTTAGTTACAAAATTTTATCTATAGAAAAATTTTTGTTACAAAATTTTATCTATAGAAAAATTTTTGTTACAAAATTTTATCTATAGAAAAATTTTTGTTACAAAAACATTTTTGTTACAAAATTTTTTCCATAAAAATTTTTGTTACTAAATTTTTTCTATAGAAACATTTTTGTCTTGAAAAAGTGTTTCTCTATACTACAATAAATATTCTTAGTATATTGAAATATGGTCCACATTTAGTCTCAGTGCTAAGTATAGGGTATCATAAAGTCGGTCTGGATCAACTATACCACTTCCTTACTTGTTAAATAGATCTTTTATATGTATAGCAAAACTGCTGAATAGCTGAAAAGAGGTGTTTTAAATTTTATCATTGCTAACAATTGTTGTTAACAACCAAATAACATTGGCAATTGTTGCAAGTTGTTGGTGTTACGAGCTGAGTGTCAGTGTCTGTCTGTCGGATTTGTAAAACAATTGTTAAGTTGGCGCTTATTGACAATAAGCACTTAAAGTCTTACGTATTAGCTTATTTATAGAGTTAGTGGCAGAAACAGTTTTAAACAACATTTTAACTATCTGTTAAGCTGAAGTCAAGGTTTTGTGTTCTTTTTATTTCTCTGACAAATATTTTCTTTTATTGTTACTAAACATCATCATCACTTTGAACATGATCATTATTATAGAGCAGAAGATCACTAGAAAATTGTTCCTACCTTCATTCGTTCATTTGAAAATCGTTAAATTCAAAAACAAGAAAAGCAAACAGATAAATAAAATGGAAATTCGCTTGATCGAATGTGTGTTACTGGATCTTAACATAAGCATCATGTGGTTTCGATTTCAATGCCTTCTCTTCCTGTCTTCAAGAAGAATATCATGATTATGAATGTATGTTTGTATGTAAGTGTAAGTAATGATGTCTATTGTTGTTTGTTGCATATGGAACAGCACTTTTCCGATATTTACTTCTGCGTCTGTTATAAAAATGATGATCGTACTATTGGCTGCCTTCAAGGTGCTATTGTTAATGTTTTATTGCCTTTGAAACTCTTGGGATTCTATGGATCTGCCACTTCTCTTTCGAGTTATCTATATTCTAATGATTGGAGTGTGTTTGGTCTTAAATAGATATGATCATGTATTACAACCATTACAATTAGTTGTTATTGTATTTTAATGATATTTTGAAAAGCTTTATTGCTGTTAATGATCTTGCTAAAACGAATACATACTCGTATACTCTTTACTATTTATTTGCATGAAAATTTGTAGCAGCCAATGCCCGCACTATCTGTGCATGGAAGTGTTGGGGCATGTCTTCAAGTCTTTTATGAAAATTGTGTAATAAATTTTCCATTGCGGTAATGAAATTGTTAATGGCAAATTAGATAACGAGAGAAGACTATTCAAAAATTTATTACTTTACATTGAATGGCCAAATTAATTGATTGCATTTATAACTTAATTATTGGATTTAAAACATTTTTTTGTTATAGAAAAATTCTTGATACAAATTTTTTTCCATCGAAAAAAAATTACCAAAGAATAACATTTTAAAGGGAAATTTTTGTATAAAAATATTTTTTAAAGAAATCTTTCAATAGGAAATTGTTACAAAAATTTTCCATTGAAAAAAAATTTTGGTTAAAAAATTGTTTATCGAAAATTTTTGTGTAGAAATTTTTTTCAACGAAACATTTCATACAAAAAAATCGTTTTTTTTTTTTAATTTTTTCTATTTAAAAAAATGTTTAACTCAAATTTTTGCAAAGAAAAAAAATATTACCAAAATATTTGTATAGAAAGTATTTATTTCTACAGAAAAAAAATTGTTATTGAATATCTTTCTATAGAAACAATTTTTTATCGAACATATTTCTATAGGAAAAATGTTTTAATAAAAACTTTTCTAAAGAACTTATTTTAAATGAAAATTTTTCTATAGAAAAAATTTTTTAATAAAAATTTTTCTATAAAAAAAACAAAAATTTTAACAAAAATTTTTCTATAGAAAAAATTTTTCTATAGGAAAAATTTTTTAACGAAAATTTTTGTACGGAAAAAATTTTTTAACGAAAATTTTTCTATACAAAAAATTTCTTAACGAAAATTTTTCTATAGAAAACATTTTTTAACGAAAATTTTTCTATGGGAAAAATTTTTTAACGAAAATTTTTCTATAGAAAACATTTTTTAACGAAAATTCTTCTATAGAAAAAGTTTTTTAACGAAAATTTTTCTATAGAAAAATTTTTTTTAACGAAAATTTTTCTATAGAAAAATTTTTTTAATGAAAATTTTTCTATAGAAAAAATTTTTTAACGAAAAAATTTTTTAACGGAAATTTTTCTGTAAAAAAAAACAAAAATTTTAACTAAAATTTTTCTATAGAAAAAATTTTTCTATAGGAAAAATTTTTTAACGAAAATTTTTGTACGGAAAAAATTTTTTAACGAAAAAATTTTTTAACGAAAATTTTTCTATAGAAAAAATTTTTTAACGAAAATTTTTTTATAGAAAAAATTGTTTAACGAAAATTTTTCTATAGAAAACATTTTTTAACGGAAATTTTTCTGTAAAAAATTTTTTAACCGAAATTTTTCTGTAGAAAAATTTTTTAACCGAAATTTTTCTGTAGAAAAATTTTTTAACAAAAATTTTTCTGTAGAAAAATTTTTTAACGATAATTTTTCTCTAGAAAAAGTTTTTAAAGAAAATTTTTCTGTAGAAAAATTTTTTAACGAAAATTTTTCTGTATTAACATTTTTTAACGAAAATTTTTTAACGAAAATTTTTTAATGAAAATTTTTCTATAGAAAAAAATTTTTAATGAAAATTTTTCTATAGAAAAAATTTTTAACGAACATTTTTCTATAGAAAAAAATTTTTAAGGAAAATTTTTCTATAGAAAAACAATTTTAACGAAAATTTTTCTATAGAAAAAATTTTTTAACGAAAGTTTTTCTATAGAAAAAATTTTTTAACGAAAATTTTTCTAAAGAAAAATTTTTTTTACGAAAATTTTCTAACGAAATTTTTTCTATAGAAAAAATTTTCTAATTTTGTATTTAAAATTTTTTTTCTATAGGAAAAATTTTGTATCAAAAATTTTTCTATACAAAAAATTGTTTATCAAAAATTTTTCTATAGAAACAATTTTGTATCAAAAATTTTTCTACAGAAACAATTTTGTATCAAAAATGTTTCTATAGGAAAAATATTGTATCAAAAATTTTTCTGTAGAAAAAATTTTGTATGATAAATTTTTCTATAGAAAAAATTTAGTATCAAAAATTTTTTTACAGAAAAAATTTTGTATTAAAAGTTTTTCTACAGAAACAATTTTGTATCAAAAATTTTTCTATAGATAAAATTTTGTATCAAAAATTTTTCTATAGAAAAAATTTTGTATTAAAACTTTTTCTTTAAAAAAAATTTTGTATAAAATTTTTTTCTTTAGAAAAAATTTTGTATTAAATCTTTTTCTTTAGAAAAAATTTTGTATCAAAACTTTTTCTTTAGTAAAAATTTTGTATCGAAACTTTTTCTTTAGAAAAAATTTTGTATCAAAACTTTTTCTTTAGAAAAAATTTTGTATCAAAACTTTTTCTTTAGAAAAAATTTTGTATCAAAACTTTTTCTTTAGAAAAAATTTTGTATCAAAAATTTTTCTTTAGAAAAAATTTTGTATCAAAACTTTTTCTTAAGAAAAAATTTTGTATCAAAACTTTTTATTTTTCTTTAGAAAAAAATTTTGTATCGAAAATTTTTCTTTTGAAAAATTTTTGTAGCAAAAATTTTTCTATGGAAAAAATTTTGTATTAAAAATTTTTTACTTATGGCTTATAAACATAATTCGTAAAAATTTTGTTTGTAAAAATTTTTCTATAGAAAAACTTAGTATCAAAACTTTTTCTTTGTATAAAAAATTGTTTTATAGAAAAATTTTAATACAAAATTTTTTCTATAGAAACATTTTTGATATACAATTTTTTCTATAAACAAATTTTTGATACAAATTTATTTTCGATTTCACATTTTAAACGGATACAAATCGTAAAATTGAAATTTAATACCTTTTGAAAAACAAGATCATTTTAAGCTTAAAAAAAAAATTAAAACATAAAAATATTTGAAAATCAAATAAAAAACTTAAAAAAAAAACAAAATACAATTTCAATTTCGATATGCTCCCATAAACATTACAAATAAAATATAAAGTTCGAGGTTAAACAAGAAATTAAAAAAAAATTAAATTTAGATTTCAAGCACAACAAAACAAGACAAAACAAAACAAAATATTGCATGCCATTTTGCCAACAGCCAACACCAAAACGTTGGAATAGAGAACCGAAACGAACAAAACTGAACACCAAAATATCAATGACAACACCTTTGGCAGTTAAAATGTTAACTTTTTTTATTTTGTTCAAATGCTGCTGCAGCAATTGCAAGTTACCAGCAACAGCTTAAGCTTAAACCATGATATTAGCATGTCGCACAGTGTTACAACTCGTTTCCATTTAACACAAAACAATAACAGTTTTTTATTTGAGCAAAGACAAAACCTCGACTTCTAAATTTGTTACAAATGCAATTTTTGTTGCAGTTGTATTTTACAAATTTTTATGGTGGCAAACTGAAATGTTGAGGTCTCTGCTGCAGTTTTGAAAATAAAAATGAAGATAACAAAAACTGACAGTGGATGGATGGTTTTCCAACTGTTAAGGTTTACATTTAATTTTTTCGTTAAAAAATTTTTCTATAGAAATATTTTTGTTAAAAAATTTTTTTCTATAGAAAAAATTTTTTAAAGAAAATTTTTCTAAAGACAAATTTTTTTTAACGAAAATTTTTCTATAGAAAAATTTTTTTAACGAAAATTTTTTAACAAAATTTTTTTTATAGAAAAATTTTTTTAACGAATATTTTTCTATAGAAAAATTTTTTTAACTAAAATTTTTCTATAGAAAAATTTTTTTAACTAAAATTTTTCTATAGAAAAATTTTTTTAACTAAAATTTTTCTATAGAAAAATTTTTTTAACGAAAATTTTTCTGTATAAAAATTTTTTTAACGAAAATTTTTCTATAGAAAAATTTTTTTAACGAAAATTTTTCTATAGAAAAATTTTTTTAACGAAAATTTTTCTATAGAAAAATTTTTTTAACGAAAATTTTTCTATAGAAAAGTTTTTTTAACGAAAATTTTTCTATAGAAAAATTTTTTTAACGAAAATTTTTCTATAGAAAAATTTTTTTAACGAAAATTTTTCTATAGAAAAATTTTTTTAACGAAAATTTTTCTATAGAAAAATTTTTTTAACGAAAATTTTTCTATAGAAAAATTTTTTTAACGAAAATTTTTCTATAGAAAAATTTTTTTAACGAAAATTTTTCTATAGAAAAATTTTTTTAACGAAAATTTTTCTATAGAAAAATTTTTTTAACGAAAATTTTTCTATAGAAAAATTTTTTTAACGAAAATTTTTCTATAGAAAAATTTTTTTAACGAAAATTTTTCTATAGAAAAATTTTTTTAACGAAAATTTTTCTATAGAAAAATTTTTTTAACGAAAATTTTTCTATAGAAAAATTTTTTTAACGAAAATTTTTCTATAGAAAAACTTTTTTAACGAAAATTTTTCTATAGAATAATTTTTTTAACGAAAATTTTTCTATAGAATAATTTTTTTAACGAAAATTTTTCTATAGAAAAATTTTTTTAACGAAAATTTTTCTATAGAAAAATTTTTTTAACGAAAATTTTTCTATAGAAATATTTTTTTAACGAAAATTTTTCTATAGAAATTTTTCTATAGGAAAATTTTTCTATAGAAAAATTTTTGTAACGAAAATTTTTCTATAGGAAAATTTTTTTAGCGAAAATTTTTCTATAGAAATTTTTTTTTAACGAAAATTTTTTTGACGAACATTTTTTTTAATAAAAATTTTTCTATAGAAACATTTTCGTTAAAAAAATTTTTCTATAGAAAAATTTTCGTTAAAAAATTTTTACCTAAAGAAAAATTTTCGTTAAAAAATTTTTACCTAAAGAAAACTTTTCGTTAAAAATTTTTCCTAAAAAAAAATTTTCGTTAAAAAATTTTTCCTAAAGAAAAATTTTCGTTAAAAAATTGTTTCTGTAGACATATTTTCGTTAAAAAAATTTTTTGCTATTTAAAAATTTTCGTTAAAAAATTTTTTCTTTAAAAAAATGTTTAAAATATTTTCCATTATAAAATTACAGCTCAAGGTAAAAGTTGTTTTTAGAACAAAAATTCTCCAATTATCTTCCTTAAACATAAAAATCTAATAATAAAAGTAAATAGTTTTTTGCAAACGATTAAAATCCAGTTTCGGTATCGGCTTTAGAAAGTTCTACATTTTCTAACTTGTTAAAATTAAACTGAATTAAAATGAATAGAGAGAAGTGCTAAAAAAGTATCAGAAGTAACAAAAAACTTAAAACAAATATGAAAACAATATTGATTAATATGCACAAATTGTTATAAATATTTTAAATAAGATAATTGATGATTTCCGCATTCGGTTACTAATCGACGATAAATAACGCGAATTGAAATTATATGCCACAAAAAAATATAGAAAACTCACAATCAACTCAACAAAAAACATATCAAGTCAAATTAAATCAAATACAAAATAAGCTTTGGCATATTTCTAATAAAAACAACAAAATTATTTATTATTAAATATTAATAATAAAGAATTAAGAAAACGAAAATGCAACAACAAAAACTATTTTACAAACTGTAATAAACAATAAATAATTAAAACGCATTATAATCGTATTTGTATTTTATTACTTTTTTTTTCTCTAATTTTTTTGATGATTGTATTTTGTGTGGATTTTATTTTGCATTAGAAAATTAATAAGAATTAGTTTTGATTTAAATGAATTAAATGCAAATAAATGTCGTTGTAATTTGGTTTTAATTTCATGCAATTTATTTATTTATTAACTACTTAAATGTTTTCATTTTATTACTTTTGTGGTGGGAAATGGTTTTAGGGGGGAAATCTAATATAGGAGTTAAATTGAAATCGAAACTATAATGAGATTCTAGATTATCTTTAG